>VWZZ01006857.1:101448-200654 GCA_013399095.1 Psophia crepitans | reverse complement strand
AAGGCTATCAGGTTGGTCAAGCATGACTTTCCCTTGGTAAAACCATGCTGACTGTTCCCAATAACCTTCTTGTCCTTGATGTGCCTGGAGACAGTGCCAAGGACAAGTTGTTCCATCACCTTTCCCGGGATGGAGGTGAGGCTGACCGGTCTGTAGTTACTCGGGTCCTCCTTCTTGCCCTTTTTTGTAGACTGGAGTGACATTAGCC
Organism: Psophia crepitans; assembly: GCA_013399095.1. Taxonomy (NCBI): domain Eukaryota; kingdom Metazoa; phylum Chordata; class Aves; order Gruiformes; family Psophiidae; genus Psophia; species Psophia crepitans. Next base: position 200,446 of record VWZZ01006857.1, on the reverse strand, counting down.
TTCCTCCAGTCCTCAGGCACCTCTCCTGTCTCCCATGACTTGCTAAAGATGATGGAGAGTGGCCTGGCAATGACCTCCGCCAGCTCCCTCAACACTCGCGGGTGCATCCCATCAGGCCCCATGGACTTGCAGATGTCTAGCTTGGCTAACTGCTCCCTAACCCAGTCCTCATCAACCCAGGGAAGCTCATCCTTAGCCCCGACTTCCTCAGGGGCTTCAGGGGTCTGGGGCTCCTGGGGAGAGTCTGCAGCAGCGAAGACAGAGGCAAAGAGGCAAAAGCACCCTTCCACCCGTAGCTCCTGTTGACTACAGGTGTGTGTTCATGGTGCTCATGGAGCGCATTTTGCTCTGATGGGTAATCATTTCCATAAAACTTAGAGAGAAAATGAGTTTTTAAATCACTTTCAATTGATTCCATTCCAGTGTGGTGACAAGTATCCTCCTTTGGGTAAAAACCAAAAACTGGACACTTGCTTCTTACTGCAAATTCCCTTGGTGGAGGTATGTGCTAGCAGGGCTGTGCTGCCCCCAGCAGAGGCAGCTCTGGTGATTTTGTTGTGCATAGGCAGGACTGTCCTCATCATTTCACGGGCAGAGGATGTCCTGGGGCTCATGAGACTAAGCATGGCTTAAGTCAGTTGGAATGGGAGGTAGGCAGGTTTGTACAGCATTAAATTCCAGTTTAAGAAGGATTCAGTCTTGAGGTTCAGAAACATTGAAGAGACATCCTCAGTAAAATAAAATCCGTGCTCTCTGTAAGAGCAAATGGAAAGAGGTTGTGAAAACAAAGCACAAAATAAAGCAGAAACATAGTCACTCTCACTTACAGATAGCGGCAATGACAAATGACTAATAGGCATGACTGTTCATAAAGCTGAATTTATCTTTAATTTCCTCCCTCAAAAACCTTTTAGGAGCATGAGCAATATTATTTCAACTTTATCTTCCCAGAAAGCTTCTTTTTTTGATGGGAAAGGACTTGCCTTGTAAACGCTATAACAAATTCACCTGGGTTGTATCATGTTCAGGTTATTTCATTTCAGCTCCCTGAGACAATTTGCCATGGAAAGGACTCATTCACAATGGCTGCTTTAAAAACTTCAAGGCAAATGTTCAAAACAGAGAGCCTAGCTACTTTTAAAATACCAGTATAACTGAGGGAGAAAAATAAGTGCTAGCAGCTTTACAGACAGAAACTAACTTCAACAACACATCTTGGAGGAAGTTCTCCAAGAAACTGGCTCCAAAATAAAGTGAATGTGGCTGAAATCATGGGCAAGTAGGCAGAGTCAGGATTAACCTAGTCTGGAAAGGTTTGATTTCTTGTTACTCCTCATGACAGGGACCTGCCAGGCAGGATGCGCTGGTGCATTGAAATCCGTGTCCCTCGCAGCAAGTGCACCATTTCAGTCTCACTTTTGCATGGCTGGCAAAGCGTTTTAATAAAAATGGTGTTGGGCAGCAAAAGGGTGTGATTCTGGGGAAAAAAAAAGATAACTTTGCATGTACAAGGTATTGTACCATGAATTTACTAAGATGTTTAAAAAGGTTACGTCAAATATCTATATGAATCTTCATTTTTCTATTAAGCAACTACTTTTACAGTAAAAAAAAGTACCTGTCTCTGCAGAATAAGTTGTACTGACTTTCAGAGGATATGAATGGCATTCCCATGAGCACAATAAACTTTGTAGATGTAGTTCTCAAAATAGAATTACTTTTTCAAGTCTTTTTCAGCTTGTGAAAACTCTGTTACTAATGGACTAGGGCATATGATCACCACTCCATGTTCCAGGATGGATTACAGAGGAACTTCTCCTTTTGGTCCCTAGTAACCCTTTAGCTTTGGTCTTGCTGTTCATTCCTGTGAGTCAGGAGGAGGAATCTAAGGTTACTCATCTATCACTGGTGCAACAGTGCAAATGGTCGTAGCATGCAACATGATACTAACGTGAAGTATCGGGAATAACGGGAAGTTATGGATCAGAATTATCATAGAATCATAGAATATCCCAAGTTGGAAGGGACCCATAAGGATCATCGAGTCCAACTCCTGGCCCCACACAGGACCAGCCCCATGAGAGCAGATGACTGAGCGCGTTGTCCAGGCACTCCTTGAACTCAGCCAAGCTCGGTGCTGTGACCACCTCCCTGGGCAGCCTGTTCCAGTGCCCGACCACCCTCTGGGTGAAGAACCTTTTCCTAATCTCCAACCTACCCCTCCCCTGTTGCCACTTCATGCCATTCCCTTGGGTTCTATTGCTGGTCACCAGAGGGAGGAGATCAGTGCCTGCCCCTTCGCTCCCCCTCGTGAGGAAGATGATCATTGTCATTGCTGATCGATGTCGGCACCTGGTTGCCTGGGAATGGGTAGTGAACAGCCCCCACACTCCCTCCCTGTGGTTGTACATCGCAGAGGAGCATGGGGGGATCTCGGGGCTGGTGCCTCCAGGCTGTCCTCCGCCCTGTCCCCCCTAGGCAGGGAGTACCCCTGGCTCCATCCCTCACCCTAAGCCTGTGTGAGCCCCAGCACCCACAGCCAGCCCAGGCAGTGCGGGAGCAGAGGTGTCCTCCTCCCTCACGTGTGCTCACAGCCACTGGTGTCCATGACTGTGCCTCTGCAAACTTCAAGTGTCGACCCTTGGTGTGAGTGCCCTGAGGGTTAGCCACTTACACCTCCGTAACATCTGCGGCTGCCACAAGGGCCGTACAGATGTTGATAAAGGATCCATAAACGTGAGTCTCTGCACATTGCAGTTTAGCTGTGTCCCATGGGTCCACACCAGACAGGGACTGCATGAAAAAGAAGAGAAACCATCCATCCCACCAACATCCCCCCGTGACCCTCTTTCCTGGTGGTGTGGGAGACCAACAAGCAGCTCCCGGAGGCTTGATCAGCTCACGTGCCAAGATCCGCTGCAGCAGCCTTCAGTACGGCGCATGCATTCGTTGTGAAATGCCATTTGTATTCCTCCCACGAGTCGTGCCTTTATTTACCGTTTCATTTGTAGACTCCTTCCCTCCTCTCTCTGCTGTCACCTGCATGCTGGCCTCCAGACGCGCGCAGTTGCCAAACTCTGTGCTTGCACTTGTGGTGTTTTAGCACAAAAAAAAGGCTTTCTAACGACCAAACTGCATCACATCTGACACCGCCTCCTTTGTTCCCCTCCTTGCTAGCTCACGCCTGGCATACCTGCCATCCCGCCATCCCCCGTCTCGGTCCTGTTCCCTCAGAGGTGCTTTTTTCTGAGGGTGCACCTGTCTCCAAAGCAACTAACCACTTCTGCTGGGAGCCAAGCTGCCGCTCTGCCGCCTACACACGATACCTCCCATCACGGTTGTTCTCCATCGCCATAGAAACCGCCCTCCCTCTGCGGTCCCCTCTCGGCTGACCTGCTATTTGCTTTATCAATCTGTACGGTTTATTCCCAGTGCAGACGCCAGCTTCTAATAATAGGAACACCTTGTAGGTTATATCCCACGCCAGGACCAAGTTATTTCTCTTTTACGTGCGTGTGAGTGTGAGGGGATGGGTTTGTTTCCATCAATTCTAGCAACAACAAAAAAAGTTTGTGTCTTGCCATCACTCGACTGAAAAACATGTTTCACATTTGGTTTTAACAGCTTAATCCCTCAGGTGAAGGCAAGGAACAGAAGTGACAGCTGACGGTTATATTGCTTTTTCTTTCTCCCTCTCTGGTTCCCTTCAAAGCAAGTTAGTTCCTGGGACAGGGTAATCCTACTTTTCAAAACCTCTCAAGGTTTCCAAGGATCGCCTGAGAACGATCCCATTACCACTCCAGAAGTGTGCTTCCCACCAGTATCCCCAGCCGAGCAGCACACCCACCAGTACCCCCAGTCAAGCAGCACACCCACCAGTATCCCCAGCAGAGCAGCACAGGTTTGTTTTGTCTGCTGGAGACCTGGAGAAGATCTGGCACATGCCAGGACTCTCCCCTCACCTCCAAACCCTGGGACAACATCAAATTCAGGCCAGAGCTTCCCCACAAAGGAGGATGCAGGCAGGGGAGAGTCTCTATCAGACCCACCTCGTTCCACATTTCAGCAGGTGGAAATGGAGCCTCCGCTTTGCAAGGTGTTACACTCCTGAGCGGCACCTGCTCAGTATACAGCGACTTCTGTGCCGAGTGCGGTGGCTGTAATTGCGCATCAGACATTGAAGTCAAATGAATTTGTGAAAATTTCATCCCAGCTCTGTCTTCTGTTTCTTCCTGCTGTATTACTTGGGTTTAAATGACAGACAGATGGGAAAATCTAAGGAAACAAGCAGACAATATTGGTTACAGAGCCTTTTTAGTATGCACTCCTTTCTCCCTAGGAAAGTGTCTTTATACCCTATTCACATCACCTCTCAATCTCTCTTTTTATCACAAACTAAAGAGACTGAACTGCTCATGGGTAAGGACTTTTTTCCAAGCCTTCAAAGCATTTTTCTGGCTCTTCTCTTCACCCCTTCTGAATTTTGAGGATCAATTTCAGCCTTTCAGCCTGAAGGGTCATTTGCTTTAGATTTACTTTCACACCCTGTCTCAGTTTCCTAAATCTCAGCCCAAAGGTTCCCACTTGTTCCATGTTGTCTCTGGGATGAAAAGCTTCTCATGATAACGGGTGAAATTACAGGGCACCGCTTTCCTTTGGAGTGGCCGTGCTGATCTTCACTCTTCGCCTGGTGTGAATCAATCTTCCAAGAGCCCTCTTCGCTGAGTGCTCTCCAGTGTCATTCGTCTTCGCATACTGTAACTGCATCTCAGCGGCCTCTGCACTGACAGGGAGGGATGCAAATCCTGGGCAGGAGGTTTCAGGAATCCTGTTCTGCCGCCGTGTTGAACGGTGTCCCACCCCACGCGGAACAAAACTTTCTCATGTAAATACTCACACACACGAGTTTATTATCCACTTTCTGCAGGCGTTTGCTCTCACACTGAAACGATCACAGGAGCGATGAACAAAATGGCAGGGAGTCCAGCCAAACCCAGGTCTCTAATTCCACGAGCAGTCAGAGAAATGCTTGGCAGTATTCAGCCAGCTCTATTTTTAATATCGTGTTTACATGTGTAATGACCATGTGCACATAATAGCTGTCCCCCTCCCTGCTCCACCCAGCACTTTCCAGTATTGCTCACTATAGCTTGAAGCAGATATGCCTTATGGCCATTCCCGAAGTTGCAATGGCATGATCCAGGGAAAGCACCTCGGCCATTACACATGCAAATGTGCTAACTATCAAGAATATTATTTTAATAGACTTTTCACAGATAGCTTCTCCTGTTTGTCCCACTCACCATCCTAGATACCCGTTCAGACTGGGATGCAGGAAAGGGGAGACACCAAGAGGGAGGTGGGGATCCAGCAGTCAGCGTGTTTTACTGCTGCCAGTGCCCCACAAGCCCATCGCAGCTCAGAATCACAGAATCATAGAGGTTGGAAGGGACCTCGAAAGATCATCTAGTCCAACCCCCCCTGCCAAGGCAGGGCCACCTAGAGCACATCACTCAGGAACGTGTCCAGTCGGGTTTTGAATGTCTCCAGAGAAGGAGACTCCACAACCTCTCTGGGCAGCCTGTTCCAGTGCTCTGTCACCCTCACGGTGAAAAAGTTTTTCTTTATGTTAACCCAGAACCTCAGAGCTCAGAGCTTCACAGGCAGGTAGATAAGGCAATCACCTGGCCACTACTGGCAGGTGGCTTTGCTGTGAGATAAAACACCTGGAATTACATCTGGGCTGGCCAAAAGGCTCCCAAGGGAGCCCAAACGCTTCACCTCATCGTCGGTCAAAACTCGCCTTGATTTCTGGCTGCCCAGAGCAGTGGGCAGCAGTCAGTGGCAGCGGTCAGCTCACACGGCCAGCCTCCCCTCCCAGCTATTTCCAGTTTTGCAGTCATCTTTTCAGACCTGCTCCTGCAGCGATCTTGTAGAGATGGCTTTCAGCACGAACACAGTACAAGCTCCCTTAACAGCAGCAGAAAATTATACATGAGCAATGGTTAAAACCGTGGGGTCCTGTGCGGTACAGAGCTTCCACTGAAAAGCAGCCGGAGCATGATGAAAAGCAGCATTTAGCATCACTAAAGACATCAGTAGCAACAACACTTTCCAAAGCTGTAGCTGCAGACTTTGCTGGGAACATTATTTGTTAAGCTGTGGTCAGTGCAGGAAATCAGTTTTGGACATTTTAATAGAAGCAACCATTTACTGTGTTTGCTTCTGAACAAGGTCTCCTGGGATCCAAGCATACAAAGGTGGCCACTTGGCTCTCCATGGCAGCAAGGGCAGCATGGTGCCCATCCTGCTGCAAAGCACAGAGCCCCATCCCCCTGGAAAACCTCATGATCTGCCTTTATTTTGATTGCTGGTAGCAGGGTTGGAGCAGCTGAGGGTGCAACAGTGCTGCTGAGTTGGGCTGCAGAGGTGGGAAAGGCAGCAGGGACACCCCCCCCACTGTCTGGGTGCATGGCATTGGGTCACTGGGTGTGGGCCCCCTGACCTGAGTGCGGCTGTTGCGGCTTAACCTGGCAGGCAGCTAAAAGAGCTGCCCAGCCATTTGCTCAGTCCCCACCCCCACGGTGGGATGAGGGTGTCCTGGTTTCAGCTGGGAGAGAGTTAATTTTCTTCAAGAAAGTCAGTATGGGGCTGTGGTTTGGGTTTGTGCTGGAAGCAGCGCTGATAGTGCAGAGATGTTTTTGCTGTTGCTGAGCGATGCTCACGCAGAGCCAAGGCCTTTGCTGCTTCTCGCCCCGCCCCGCCGGNACCATTACGCGTGACGGAGCCCTGCTGCCCTGGGGATGGCTGAACCCCTGCCTGCCGTGGAGAGCGGTGAATTAATTCCTTGTTTTGCTTTGCTTGAGCACGCGGCTTCTGCTTCACTTATTAAATTCTTGTACCTGAACCCACGAGCTTTCTCACTTTCACTCTTCCGATTCTCTCCCCCTTTTCCAATGAGGGGGACTGAGCGACCGTCTACGTGGTGCCCAGCCAACGGCTGGAGTAAAACCACAACAAGGGGATAGAATCAAAAAGGAAAAAAACCAGTAAAACTCATGGGTTGAGATAAACACAATTCAATAGGACAGAAAAGAAAGACGATGATGATGATGATGGTGGTGATGATGATGATGATGATACTGATAAAAGAATATACGAAACAAGTAATGCACAGCACAATTGCTCACCACCCAAAGCTGATGCTCAGCTAGTTCCTGAGCTGTGCTGCCTCCCAGCCAATGCCCCAGCTGCGTACGGAGCATGATGCCGTGTGGTGTGGGACACCCCTTTGGCCAGCTTGGGTCCTGGCTGTGTCCCTTCCCAGCGCCTTGGGCCCCTCCCCTCCTTGGCAGGTCAGCATGAGAAGCTGAAAAGTCCTTGACTGCTTGGCAACAACTAAAATTTTAGTGTGTTATCAACATTATTGTCATCCTAAATCCAAACCACAGCACCATACCAGCTGCTAGGAAGAAAATTAACCCTATCCCAGCCAAAACCAGGGCAGTGACCCATGCTGATCCTGCATGGCACTTGCACATCATTAACACCCCATTTAAGATGTGAAGTCATCCATTTTCACTCCAAAAGAAGCATGTATGCTGCTACCCATGTAGCTATGAAGACACAGTACCTCAATGCTGCTTTATTCTGTGATAAACTATGCTGTTAGGACTAAAATCACTTTTACTGTCTCAATGCATCATTCATGTCCTTATGCATTATTAACCTGCGCTGTAATTCCCAGTGCGCCAGGCTGAAAGTGAGCAGGCAGTGGTGAGAACCTATAGCCAACAGTTGTGTTTATCTTTCCCACAAGAGGGGTAACGTCCCGGCCATTCTCCTGAATTAAAATTTCATTTTGTGTTTCTTGTTGAGTTGGAATAATATGATGGAAGGATGAAGGACTGGAGTAGAAAACACCACACTGTTAGCCCAGAGCCATAGAGGAGTTTCTTCGTTACCTTGGTGTGTAGTGCCTGGCTGTGAGGACCGCCAGCCTATAGGCACAGCGGCAACGCAGACCAGCCTCAGCATCGCAGCGATGGCAGACGGCACAGGAGCAAGGAGAGCAAGCAAACAGCTGAAGTGACCACACTCATCCTGTTCGCTGTGGCTGCGGGCTGCTGTCTTCCACCTGCTGGCCATGCATTTATAATGTGATTGCGCTGGGCTGTGATTTCTTTAGGGAATGGATTCCAATTTCTGTAACAGATTCAGCCCTTGAGAAGCATAATGCTTTTCTACAGCACTCTGTACACAATAGCTCTCTCACTGACCAGTTGTGCTACACACAGCCCTATTTTATCACCAGATGGCTGACGGAGATGATGATCCTATTTTTATCTGTTCTGTGTTGCCCATGAAAAGCTTGTTGTTTAGCCCGTACTCTTCTTTCTAAGTACTTCTTCACAAAAGGAGACATTCTGCAAGTGGGATCCTTCACATAGCCATTGTTAATGGAGAGGAGCAGAGGTTTTCCCAGTCTTTCTGGTAGCAAATGGAAAGAAAGATGGCATGACAAGTATCTGCTACCAAACCGCTGCTCATGAGCACTTCCAAAGAGCTGCCTCACTAGAGCGAGGCATGAACTGTCAAGTGCCAAGAGATATTGCTAACTTCATGATTTTCTAGAAATTTTTGCAGTTAACTTCTGTTGTTGTGTTGCTAAAGGTATTCAGGAACATTCTGATATGGCCTGACCTGTTATTATCCTCCTAGGTACAGGAAATTAAAATGGCAATTACCCACTACTTAATTACACTGTCCATTAGTTAAGCCTTTTCTTCCCATGCACAAAAAGGCTTCACGCAAGAAGGATCCCTGCTCTACACCTCTGCGTGTGAAAGTGGCCAACAGCTTGACTAGCTCCAGCCATGCATCCTGACGTCTGCAGGTAGACCCCACCAAACAACCGGGGGGAAAAAGCAGCTTTTTTTTTTTTTTTTAAATAGACAAATACACTTAGAAAAAAGCAGCAACTCAAAACATGCTCATTCCTCCCCCTACAACTTCATCATAATAACAAGGCTGCATTTTTGTGGACAAACAAGAGCTGCTTCAATGCAAAGAGGGTGGAAGAAGACCGTGAGTCAGGAGACCTGGGCCAGATCCTTTGGTGAGGCTGGGAGAGCTCAGCAGCTTTCCGTGCTGCCCTGACTGCAGTGCCACCAGGGCCTGCCCAACGCTCTGGGCAGAGGGGGAAGCTGGGGAAAGCACGAGATGCTTTTTGGGCAGAGGAAATCTAGTAACCTGTGGAATTACGAACAGCTTTGTGCTGCCACAAGCCACAAAGCAGACTCAGAAGGGACCAAAGAATTCTAACTCTAAATCTTTTCCCAATTAAACTGGAAGATCTTCAGCTCCCTCTTTAGACATTCATACAAGGCAAGATGCATGTCCCCTGATTTCAGCCATCAAAACTGTGGGTACCTCATCTAAATACTTTTGGAGAGGGAGAAACGAGATGAAGACTTTAGCTATAAATTCATGTGTGGCACTGTGGATTGTGAGGGCTTTTGGTTAATGTGCACCTGGGACGACCACAGCATTTCGAGCCGATGTACTGCTGGCCAAAACGGGCGCTGCCAAAGCAGCGCTGCCATACATTTTTAAGATTTTTTTTTTTTTTGCTTCTTGCATTGAAAGTTTTGAAAGAAAATCCTGACTTTGCTCTTTGAGAGAGGCTCTTAGAGAATCAGGTTTTGGTCTCTCTTCTGTGGGCTTTACTGTGCAAACTGTCTAACTGAAAGGACCGTTTATGAAGTAAGGCAACAGAATTGTGCTTTTCATTTAGACAGACAAGGCTTCCTCTGCATTGTAAGGGAAATACCGTTTGCAGCCCAATGAAAGTAACCCTTTGTAAGCCTTCAGAGCCAAAAACAATTAAATTTAAAACTTACAACCCTGAATATAAAGTCCCAAAACACTTCCTTAGCTAATAAAACCTCTAAACAAAAACGGATTTGAAAGGAACATCCTGTTAACCATTGTAACGTTGCTGGATGAAAGGCTGCTTCTTTATTGCCCCTTACATTTTCTCTTGTGCCAGATTAAGCATTTCACAACAATTTAAAATATAATTAAAACTTAGAGTCTTCAGGATGGGATGGAATAATTATAATTACTTATTGTGAAAGTGGGCGTGGAAAAAATCTTATGACTTGTTCTTAATAATTCAACTCGCACTTCATTACAGTACCTGCAATACTTAATTCATGAAACCATCGTAATTGTATCTGCAATCTGTGCTATCGTGACGGTGTGAGGAAAACAAGCGGCCAGCGAGCCCGGAGGACGAGGAGCATGCTGCCCAGCCTCCTGGCCCGGCTGCAGTGAAATCGCCAGCAAAGCAAAATAAACTGCTTTTGCTTAGCAGGAACAGCACTCTGACCTCACCCTCCAAACAGAGAATTTCCTGCTCCTGCTGCTCTGACTCAGCAGCTTGCTCAGAGCAACAGGAAGAAAACAAAGAGGAAGAGGTCAGGGAGGAAGGCAGAGGTGGGAGCCCTGTGCTCACCCATCCTCTCCTGCCGGTCCTCCTGCCACAGCCTCGAATGTCCCACTGCTCTGGTGCTCGAGTCTGGACCTGGGTCACGGTGTCAGAGTCCATCCATAACCCTGGTGTTGTTTTCCTGAGCAGCCGTAGAGCTCCATGCCCTCCCCACGGAGTCTTTACTGGAAGGGTCCCTATGACACAAAAGTATTTGGGTGTAGACAGAAGGATCCTACATGATTTTACCAACTGGTAGGCACCATCCACAACCAGAGAAGTGAAAGACACCAGGAGTTCAGCATGGCTCCTGTAGGCTCATCTCCTTCCCACTGACATGCTAAACCTCCTCTTCGAGACAGGTAAAAGGATGGCACTAGAGGCATGGAGGGGAAGAGGAATGGGGAGCCGTGGCTGTTCCCTTCCCTTTGTGTCCAGAACAGCAAGCCCAACCTGAAAACAGCAAGGCAATGAATCACGCCGCTACACGGGATGTAGCGCTCTTATCGCTTTTGTGCTGATGCCATGGATGCTAGCGACGTTCCTCCTGATTTACAGCAGCCTGAGATGAACAGGAGCATGTGAGCCTCACGAAGCAGAGCCATGCAACTGCAGTGCAGCGTCCTGAGAAGCAAGACATGGAGGTGAAGATGTGACTGGGAACAGCATAGCAGAGCCCTCAAGATCTTGGCTGACATTGGACAGAAGCTGGATTAGAATAAACAAGTCTGAGCAAAGACCATGTTCTATTATATTGCTTGCTTAAATACTGATTAAATATTACCTTTTTAATTTGTAATTTGCCCAAGAAACCAAATGACTATACTGCTGCTGGTATTCAAAGACTACCTGCAGACTGACCTGCAGCTCATGATGCCAGGCTTCTCCCCGGTGGTACGCTGGCAACTCAACATGAGCAAAGCAGCAGTGGAAGGTCCCACACCAAAACCTTCCCAGCTGAGCATTTCACTTGGATAGTCAGTTATGGAGTGACTCACAAAAAGCAAATAAGGAGGGAAGGGCATTAAGTGTTCTCAGTTTTCCTGCGATTGAGTCAGTAGCCCGCAGGGTGAGGAGCGCAGGCACCAAGCTCCAGCACTCTCCGCTGGAAGCAAGGCGGTCCCGCAGGCAGGCGGTGTGATGCTCGTTTGCTCCTGTATCGAGCGGCCTACACTGATGGGCATCCTAAAATAGCAGTCCCAGCTTTTGCCCTGAGCCCCCAGAAATGCTGTTTCTGTGCTGGTACATTAACTAGGGCCAGGGCTGGGACCTCCTTGTCCTCGAGTTGTGAACTCTGCCCCCAAGCCAGGAACCCCTTCTGTGCAGGATGTTGGCGAAGATGGAGGCTTTCGCAGGGCTGGGACAGGATGTGGCGCTGCATTCAACCCTGAATTCAGCCTGGGAACCACCTCCCCTTTGCCGGGCAAGGCAGCGGTACCCCACGAGGTACCACTTAGGGGGCTCCCAGGGCTGCTGGGGTTTGCTTATGGCAGAGCCCCATGGGCAACTCCAGCAGCTGGCCCCAACGCTCACCTGCAAGCCCTGCACTGCCCTCATCTGTAGCAGATGTTGGCTGCTGCCCCGAAGTATTCATCATTAGAAAAACCAATTCTATGTGTATTTAACTACCTAGATAGACTATGTGAGTCAGTATGATGGCATTGTTCACCCACAATGTCATCATCTACTGCACCTCCCCTATCTACCGTATCTCTCCCAGCTCTGGACTTTGCTCTTGGGAAGTTCTGTGCCTAATACAGGGTGTTTACCCATGCAATAAGGAAATAGCATTGCAATTTTATTTTCCTTCTTTTTTTTTTCTTTTTTTTATTTTCCCTAGCAACCCCATGTAATGGGGTTGACAACAGGTTGATTGTATCTGATGTAAAATTTCTGGAAGTTTCATTCTGCTCTGCAGTGCATATGTGTAGGAGATCTGAATTGTGTTTATAACTCGCGTGCGTACCAGGATAATAACCCAGTGGATCTCACTGCGTAAACTATGGAAACGGAATAAAGCTCTTTCTTCGTGTGTATGGCCATTTTCTGTCACACCTAGATCCAGCTGTACGCAATCCAAAACTATTCTGTTATTAAAATCACTTTACCTGATAATGTAAGTGTAGACTTAACACTCGTGCCCGGCGCAGAGCGGAGCAGCCTGCTTTATTTCACAGGCCGGGTGTTTGGCAGCTGCCTCCAGCTGTGGAGCTCTTTCTCTCACCGGGTGCAGATGGCAGCATATCTCCTTCCTCCGAGCTAAAATGCAAATTCCAGGCCTTCCCAAGCTAGTGCGGTGGGGAGTAACCACTCTCACAATAAAACTCGAATATGCTGCCAGGCACATCCTCAGGAAAGGGCAGAGGGAAGGGGAAGAGGGAGAGACAGAGGTGCATCCATCCTGTAGCGGATAGGACAAGGGGGAAAACTTGGGCACTGGTGTAGATCGTTAAAAATGCAGTTAAGAAGGGATCATGGGGCTTGCGACAATTAGATTAAAGAGGGATTTAATATACTTTAAAGGACTCCGTCAATACGAAATGCTTTCCCTTCCTGATTTGAGTATCAATGTCGCAGCAAGCAAAGCCTGCGAACGCCTCTAAGTGGCTGGGAGAGGGGTGTGGGGCGTGGGGTGCAACGGGCCGTCGCGAGGGCCGGGCGGAGGGAGCAGGCTGGGGACCACGCTGCTGGAATCTGTGAAGCAGAGACAACTCAGAGACAGCTTCTGTCAGTCGCCCTGTCATAGATATCCATGTCTGCATCAGGAAAGGAGCAGGCATAAATGTAGAGGCTTCACTATATTTTCCTGCGCGTTGTTTATTTGGGAGAAAACCCCGCCACCACCCGCCATACTAACACAGTCCCACTGTTTGCTAATCGCAGGTCGCTCACAAACAGGGGCACTAAGTTTAGGTTGAAGTAGCATTTCTTTGTTTGAAAACAAAACAAACAAAGCAAAATAATTACAGGAGTCTTGCAAGTGAATGCAACAAAGAGTCAAAACAGAGGCAAAACAGCACTTTTCGTCTCTAGAGCTCAGGCATCGCTCCAACGCTGCGTCGGGGTTTGTGCCTCCTCCTTGCCAAAAGGAAAACAAAGCACTTGGATCCACTCAAGGGCCCCTGGCAGGATCAGGAAAACCTTCTGGGGTTTTTGCTTCTGCAGTGCCTGTTGGAAAGATCTGAGATGGGGAAGTAATTTGGAGTCAGATTTTCTTCTCAGCATCATGCGTTATGAAATACAATTCTTGATTTGCTTAAAACCTCTCCATGCCAACCAAAAGCAGACAGAGAGCCAGAAGCCAGAATAGACCCTCAAATCCAATACCAAAAATCCACAACAGGGAAGGCCTGTGCAAGCCCTGCCAAGCTGGTTCTTACCCACCACCGAGACACACCTTTTTCCAGTTTGCACTTGGAGTTGGAGGGGATGCTGTGCAACCCCATGAGCTTTCCAGCAACCGCAGCAAAAAATAACCATAACGGCACTACAGACGCTGAAATTTTGGAGGAGTTGGACTTGATGATCCTTATGGGTCCCTTCCAACTCGAGACATTCTATGATTCTATGATTTTGGTAAACTGCTTGAGCCTTGAACCCAAATTGTAACCCCCAAATACATCAAAAGCCCAAATCATGTCTCATCTTCTCCCTGTAAACACCGAGCAAAGCATTGGGTTGAGGGGATGCAGAAAATGAGTGCCCGCTGCCCCTCTGGCCGCTTCCCATGCGCTCCTCACACGTGTCCCTCACCTTCAGTAGCAACTAAAGTGCTCCTGGTGAAGGATGCCTACTGAGAAAGATGCATTGGGAAGCCCACAGCAAACCCCTGCTAATGACAGCTGACAGCTGTGTGGCAAAAAAAAAAAAAAAAAGAAAAAAAAAGGGGTGCAGAATGACAAGTGCATTTTAAGAAACAAGGCCAACATCATTAAAACTCTTCCTTGTCCTCAAGCGACAAGCTGCTGGGTAGCTGCTAGCGCAGGCAGGAGCTCGCACGTTTGGCATGAAGCGACTACTCAGCGCCACTGCAGAGTAATGCAGCTGGAAAAATCTCTGTCTCAGCTGGCCAGAAATGTGCAGCGGAGGCATGGCCTGACGTGGCTGGAGCTGGATGCCTGGAGCAGCAGGGGGAGTGGAGGAGCCAGCTCTGGAAACGCTGGATCTGGGTTAAAATTCAGGCATAAGGAGCTGCTCTGGCAGGGACCTGAGGCCAGGGCACTCTGGGGGTGGAGGCCTTTTCCCTGGGAGCCCAGGGGTCTGGGGAAACAGAGGTACGGCCACCCCTCACACCACCCTGCCGTCGGAGATTTAGGGAATAGCACCAGGTATGGGGAGCATCCCACGGAACACAGAGTGTTGCTGGCACTGGGTACCAGATCCCATTCGGGACCTTCAGCTGATGCTGAGGGAACTGCAGGGGTGCTCCCCGCACGGCCACAAGGCTGAGGGATTCTCCTGTGGTCCAGCCTGCATCAGAGTTTACTTGGTACAGAGCAAAACACTTGTTTTCCTCCAAAGCCTCCTAGGTCCAGGGTCAGACACTGCAGGCGCAACCCTGGAGTTGCTCACAGACTATTTTTGGTCTGCTCTGGTTTTAAGTCTTCTAAAAATGACTTTGCTTACACATGCCTTTTAAATTTATTTATTTCCTCTATTTTCTTATCAGCTACCGGGAGGCTATATTTAAACCTCAGATACAGCATTAGCTCTTAGGCAACATTTAAATACTTATGGGACACGTGTGGTCTGGAAAATGAAAAATCAGGTTAATTATTTGACCAATTCCATAAAGCAGAGCAGCATCTCTGCGATCTAAACTCAGACCTGCATTATCTGACAGGGAGGGTGCTTTTGTTTGCGTCACCTAGACAACTCTCCCCCAAACATCATCGACATAGCCCTGTGACATCAGTGCAGGTGCTACCTCCACGATTCCCCTATTTGCTTGTCACCACCCTCTTGATCTCAAGGGCAGGATCTGGCAGGCTGCTCGCTGCCACCAGTAGGTACTTCTGTGCCTCAGGCATGACTCCCAGTCCTTAAACGTCGCCTCTGAATCAGCGGTGACCCCACGATTAGTGCTTGGGAAAGGAGCACGTTGCACCATTCACTTCACATCAGTGGTTCCCAGATGACTCACAAGAGGCATGAGCCAGTGCAGCTCGGTTTTTGGGAGCGGTAGGGCCCTGCCCTCTCCTGCACGCCCTGCTCCTGCAACCCAGCTATGAAAGCTGTGCAGAGCAAGAGCTAAAGACAACCCTGAGCTGCACAGGTCAGTCAGCAGCCCCCAGGCACCAGCAGCGGGGTCCCACGGGAGGGGTGAGCCTGGGGACTCTGTGCCAGGAGCCCCTCTGACACCAGGCTCTCTTCGATGGGAGGTGAGCTCTATCGATTTTTCAAGTTTAAAAAAAAAAATTCAAGTCACCTTCAAAGCCCAAGGGAAGAAAACTCCTTGAATGAAGGGGGGCAAAAAGTTAAAAAAAGCTCATGGTAGCAAAAATTATGAAGTGCAGGTAGGGGATTCAGACAGCCCAGTGCATGGGCAGCAGGATGCCTACCATCCAAATGGCAGCATATGCACCTGCACACCTCCCCTGTAGCAAGAGAAACAGAAACCAAAATATGAAAGAAGAAACAATAAAAAAAAGATGCCTTGCTCTTCAACAGTGGTGTTGGGCTTCTCTCTGATGGACACAAGCCCAGTGCGTTGCTTCTGGCTGAACAACTCAGTGTATAACCCTCTGAATAAAGCGGCTCCATCGCTCGCTGGGAGCTGCAAACTGTCTGGCACCGGCTCGTTTAACCAACGGTAGGATTTTCAGCTTCTAATTATAACCTCATTAACTAAGAGCAAATAATACTTAGGCACAGTCTATAACTCCTGGGGTTAATAGGGAATTTGCCGACCTGGCATCTTGGCATTGCTGACCTTCTGTTGGAGGAGGGGATCCACCAACGAGTTACCTCGCTAAGGCATCGATTACAGGATCAGCATAACCATTTATTACAATTTGTTTCCTGCTCCTGATGTGGTCGACAGTGATTTGATACATACCTGGGGTAATAAACCTTGATGTAGGTTGCAGGAATAGCTCCTGACCTAGCTGGCTGCAGATAGCTTATCATTTGAACCCTCTGTTGTACCCCAGAGTTTCTTAGCCACCTGCCACAAAATCTCTCTCCAACAATCTCTCTTTCTGGTCCACAGAGCTCTTATTTCGCAGCTTTGCTGCAGCACTCGTCAGTACCTTCTGCCCCTTTATTTTTCTGCTCATTCCTGAAGATGATACATGGTCTGTGCTGCAGGTGGGAAACACCCAGGGATCGCTGTGCTCCTCTCTTCCTCTGCATGACCCCGAGCCTGCCTGTGCGGGTGCAAACGCAGTGCAGCTTCTGCCACCCGTGAATTTTATGGCTCGGCAAATTGGACTGCCCGGATAACTGACCTGTGGTGTTTCCTGTCAGTCAGAAATCCCGTACCCCTCAAATTATGGGACATAATTTGCTGGAAGCACTGGCAGGAGCCCGCCTGAAGATTGCCCTCGAACCCTTCCTGATGGGAAGAACGGGATCCCCACTGCCCCTTGGGTACCAAGGGCTGCAAAGATGGGTGCAATGCGGGTGGGGAGTGGTTTTTCTCGCACTGAGACCCCGAGGGAACTCTCCCCTCGGGGCAGTGACGGTACCCTCCCCTCGAGCCAGCGCCCCGCTGTTCCTGGAGGAAGACTCACAGCCCACACTCTGTAGAGCTCCAGCCGGGCTAAGCCAGCAGCAGCCGTGTCTGCCGGCTCCAGCGGCCGCCGACGCTGCGGCCGTGCGTCCAGCTGCACTCGTAGCTGAGCTCATTCGGAGCTCTCTCCTCATTCAGCGTTGTTCGTCATAGCGTGGGCATTGTTCTGCACTTGCAGGGGTTTTACTTTGTTTTCTAGGACTCAGGGGAGCACTAAGGACTGGCGTTTTACTGAGTACATGGTGCTGCTCTGGCCACTTGGGCTTTAACAGATAAGTACTGGCAAATCTTGCACTGCTGCTGCAAGACCTGCTCCTGCTCTTCCCTGTTATTATTATTACAGTAAATAACCAGAGACACCTTAATTTCTCTTCAGCAGCTTTAGGCTACAGCTTTGCAGCCTTTTGTCCCCATCGGCCTTGCCGATTGGTAGCCGGTGGCTGGCAGCAGGCTGACTTGCCCTTTAATTTGGCTGGAGATGCTGTTGGGCAACGTGAGTTTTGGAGGCCCTCAGAGGCTGAGCACAACCCAACACAGCTAATATCCTCTGGCACCCATAGGCTGATGGGCTGGGCCATGGGCGCTCCAAAGGGCCCAGAGCAAAGCCTGGCACACATCCCCACTGTGGTCATTCCTCAGCATGTGGGCTGGGGCTTTGACCTCCTCCCAAGGATGCTTGGCTGAAGGAGGACGCCTACAAGGTGGACTGAGCTGTTCTCAATGAATTTAGAGCAGCACCAACCTGCCAAAGGGCAGTTTCCAACTATTTATGAAATGAGTGAAAGAAAAGTATGATTAAGGGAAATACCTTAAGAAGTAGTGGAAACTCTCTGTGTGGTGATGAGAGAAGCAAACCCCACTGTTTTGCTTGCTGAGGATGTGCTGGGGTGCAGGATCCTCTCATCTGAAGCAGGGCTTGCCTGCACAGGAATCCTCCCCATGCGATGGGGCTCCTCACAAGGGTGAGGGCTGCTCAAATCGGTCCCTCCAGGCTCTGGGCGAGAGCCTCCAAGGGTTTGCTCATCGGTGAGGCACGCGTGGGGTGTCTGGCAGAGCTTTAGTCATACGTTGCACCACAGTAGGTAACGTGGAGCTGATGTGCTGGGATTTGCAATGCCCTGGGAGGCTTAGGAAAAACCTTCCCTCCCATTTCAGGGATGGGATTTGGGACAAATGACGGTGTTGTGTGAGCTCTCTATCTACTCTCTATCTACTTCCCACCAAATACTGTCAAAACGTCCCCACATCCATCCCCCAGAGCAACCCAAGAGCAACCAACCTTTACCATGAATGGACTCTTGCTTTCTTTTCTTCTTTTCTTGTTGTGGAGCTGGTGACACTGAAAGACGAACAGTGAAAGGCTGTCTGAAAGGCAAACGGTGACTCCCAGCCCTTCCCATCTCTGCATCCAGGAGAGAGCTGCCCTCCCTTGGAGTTGAGCTCTGCAAACAAACCATGCGAGACTGTGAGAGAGCCTGCTGTCCTATTGACCTGATCTCTTCCCAGGAGATGTAAGGCACCCAGCATTTTATAAAAATGGACATTTTTATCAGCAGATTGGGTTGTCCTGTAAGCAACTCTTCCACCTGCATCTTAACTCACTACATCAGCAAACCTGAGATGCAAAATCACCATAAACTGCATGAAGCTCCGTGGTGCCCTGGGCCATCACCTTCCCAGCCTGCGCTGCACCAGAGCCACAGACTCCATGTTCCTTTCACCGTCCCCCTTCCTGGTTTTCAGTCTTCCACCAGTCCTACACTTGGTTTTCAGAGGACCAGAGACCTTCCCTGGGTGCAGGGAAGGGAAGGGCAGCTCTGGTCTCAGGATGGAGGAGCCTTGGTAAGATGTATAAATCAGGGGAGGGAGAAACAGGCAAATTCACACTGGATCTGTTATCGCTCTGGCTGCATTCTTGCTGGGGAAGGTAATGCATACAAGGACCCACCCAAAAGACGCTGCACCACAAGACAGCTGGATCCCTGTGTGGGGAGAAGAGGCATCAGAGAGCAGTTGAGGCAGCCTGATGTGACCAGTTAAGGCCATCTGTAAGGCTGATATTTTATTTCATTTTTATATTTATGTGTTATTGCCCACCTTTATTTCTCTTCTGCCAGTCAAAATCAAAATGCCATTTATTTCCTATGGCATTAGCCCTTGTTAGAGCATCAGCACCACCACAGCAGTGTTTGGCCAAGGAGGGTTTGCTGAGGGATGCTGTCCCACCGTGCTGCCCTGTCAGGGTCAAGTCTCCCAGATGGAGAAAACCAAGGGAGCTTTTGCTGTGTGCCATAGAGATGCCCCAGGCCCAGGGAAACATGGGTGAGCCTGCGCATCTTCCAGTTACACGTTGTCTTCCTGCAGCTCCTCAGGAGAGAGGAAGGCAGAAGGCAAAGGCTCTTCTGCATTTATACTCTTGGTTATCAGAGGGAGACAGAGTGCCTTTGACCCCAAATCTCTGTGGCTGATGCTTCACACCTCCTGGCACTCGCTGCCAAGGCTGGGAGAGATGGACCCCTTCTGCTCCAGGGACCTGGGAGAGGGAAGCACCGAAGCTGCTGCTCCTCCCAGCCACTGCACCACGGCTGCTGTGGTGCTCAGAAAGCACCAGCAACTGCGCTTGGGAAGTGCCTGTTGAGTCCCATGTCTGCCTTGCTTCTTGGTTAAGACTGCGATGGGGGAATTAAATGGGGCGAGAGATCCTCTAAAACATTTGTGTTGTGTTTTGTCCTTCTGTATATTACGAATCTCACATTTTGTGACAGGAGTTAGCATGCCTGATTGCTTTTCCAAATAATTATGCACGATACGCTCCTTCAGCCAGCCCTCCGATGACTCACCAGCAGGTAAAGCTTTGAACAGAGGAAAAAAAATAATCCTCCAGCACGTTTCCATGGACTCTGCACAGCCACCAAACAAACATCAAGTCTAGCCTCTTTGTACTGCTGTCTAGCTGCTGAATCCTACGTCAGATGCAATGAAAGGAATTTCGTGCAGAAGATGGTTTCCTTTGGAGACAAGTAGGGATTTCAGTGGTTTTGGTGTTGTCTCCCATTCCTTGCCTTGCTTTGTTGTTCTGAGCCACCAGGTCTACCAAAATGACCCACACAATTTTCTTCAGGTGAGGCAAAACTTCACAGCAGGGTTTGTGGTGTAATGTCATGTACTAGGCATGGCCCTGCCAACAAAGAGCGCCAGAATTCTCTTCCTCCATGTCCTTCCCCACCTGTGATCCAGGAACTGGGAAGACCCAAGACGCCAGCACGTGTCGGGGGAGTCCCAGCCGCGCTGCTGGAGCCAGGAGCCAGGCATGCAAGTGACTGCATTTGCAAAGCAATGTCATGCGTAGCAGGGGAATTCACAGCCAAGCAGCCTGTGTCTTGTTTTCAGAAAGCATGGTTTGGGGGAAACAGGGCTGAGGTTTAATTAAGCAATGCCTTAGAGGGGGAAGTCCCACCTAGAAACTGGCCATCAGAGGTGGTTTCATGGGAGCCCGAGCACATGCTCTTTTCAAGCATCTTTATTTTTGCATGGCTAATAGGCGTGATACTTCACAGAAAAGCAGATTCCTGATGGGAGGGATTGCAATATAAATTGTTTGTGGTGGCTTCTGGCAGCAGTGCTGCAAAATGGGGTGACAGAGGCTCAGGCATCCAGAGCCAGCAGGTCGTATCCTGCCTTGGTATCATGGAGCCTGCTGGCCTCTCCATCCCACCCTCCTCTCCTGGGGCTGATGCCATCACAGGATGAGGTTAGGGCCATGAAGCCCCAAGCTCTACAGCCACCACATCCCCAGAAACATCCCCTGTCTGCCCTATGTCCCTGTTGCCCACCAGACCCCAGCTGGCTTTGGTAGCGCCCCTCAGATGCTGAGTGCTGGAGAAAGTGGCCCCCAGGTCCAGTGGCTGGACCAGAAGGACCTGTAGGTAGTGTGGCAGATTTCCATGGGAAACCAGAGCAACAAATCATTAGGAAAGCAAATGAGCCAAGGCAAGTCTTTCTCCTTCATTCAGTAACAGTACACAGGCACAGAGCGACAATGGGGCCAAATCTCTCCCAGTTTTTTTGGTACATAAATCTCTTTTCTTATTAATGGGAGCAAAGTGTCTGATGGCTTTGAAAATCTGGGCTATGGTACATCTGGTTACAAGATCCCATTCCCTCGATTGCTAGGAAAATCCAGTGCAGAGACCAAAATTTGGGAGGATCAGAAGCAAATTGAGAGACAGGAGACACTGGTAAAAATGCAGGGCTTGGAAGGAAAAAACATCTGTTTAACTAATATTTTTTCAGATGTGGAAAACTGGATACATGGAGAAGAAATGTAGAAGAAATGTTTTTGTAAATTAATTTTGCTCAGAGTGAACAGTTGTGTTGGGTTGACCCTGGCTGAAGTCCAGGTGCCCACCAAAGCCGCTCTATCACTCCCCCTCCTTAACTGGACAGGGGAGAAGAGGTGTAACGAACGGCCATGGGTCGAGATAAGGACAGGGAGAGCTGCTTCACCAATTACTGTCCCGGGCAAAACAGACCAGACTCAGAGAGGAATCCATCTGATTTATTACCAAGCAAACACAGAGCAGAGCAGTGAGAAATGAACCCAAATCTTTAAATACCTCCCCCCACCACTCCCTTCTTCCCGGGCTTATCTTCACTCGATCTCTCCCTGCTCCCCCCCAGCGGCACACAGGGACAGGGATGGGGGTTGTGGTCAGTTGATCACACGTTGTTTCAGCTACTTCTTCCTCAGGAGGAGGACTCCTCACACTCTTTCCCTGCACCAGCGTGGGGTCCCTCTCACAGGATACAGTCCTCCATGAAGTTCTCCAACATGAGTCCTTCCCATGGGCTACAGTCCCTCACGAACTGCTCCAATGTGGTCTCTCCCATGGGGTGCAGACCTTCAGGAACAGCTTGCTCCTCCACGGGGTCACAAGTCCTGCCAGCAAACCTTCTCCGGAGTCGGCTCCTCTCTCCGCAGATCCACAGGTCCTGCCAGGAGCTTGCTCCAGTGTGGGTTTCCCATGGGGTCACAACCTCCTTCAGGTGTCTCCACCTGCTCCGGTATGGGGCCCTCCATGGGCTGCAGGTGGAATCTCTACTCCCCATCACCCCTCCTCCATGGCTGCAGGGGGACAGCCTGTCTCACCGTGGTCTTCACCATGAGCCACAGGGGAATCTCTGCTCCAGTGCCTGGAGCATCCCCTCCCTCTCCTTCGTTGCTGACTTTGGTGTCCACAACATTTCTTACATCTTCTCATTCCTCTCTCTGGCTGCAAAAGTTTCCCCCATTGTGTTTTTTTTCCTTCTTAACTCTGTTATCCCAGAGGTGCTACCACTGTTTTTGACTGGCATGGCCTTGGCCAGCGGCAGGTCTGCCTTGGAGCCGGCTGGCATTGGCTCTGTCAGATACGGGGGCAACTGCCAGCAGCTTCTCACAGAAGCTGCCACCCCTGTGGCCCCCTGCTACCAAAACCTTGCCAGGCAAACCCAAAGCAACAGCGAAGCAAGGTTAAAGAGATGTTTAACATGACATTACTTCTTGCTATTCTCTGTTCTTCAAAATGTTTTCTATAATAAAGTATTTCAAATTAAGGTCTTTCATTTCAGAAAAGAATGATAGTAAGCAATTAAAATGCTTACAGACTCCAGGCTTCAATATTGTGGCCCTAATTTAACGCTGGTCGTCTTGGTGGTGTTGTGTTAGCTACCTTGCAGAGACTATGGAGAGGGAACAAATGTTCCGTTTTCAAGTCTTTGCTCTTTGTTAAGTCACTGTTGATGTCACATTGCTGAACTGTAGGATACAACCTTCTTTCTTGTTTAAAAGACAGCTAGATAGCTGCTTTTAATTTTCAGTGTTTTATTTTTCTTCAAGTTAGAAATATATTAGTGGACAAAACGTGCATAAATACTTCAACATGTAGTGATGACCTTTCTCATCATTTGAAAGTAAAAAAAGGGTACTCCGCTTTGTAAATGTATCCATCAGCTCCTTCTCTGTGCTAGCTGCATAAAACATTTTTCATCCTTAAAGAATTAAAAAAGAATCATGCTGATAAGTGGTATAACTACTACAATTATTTGCATTTTCCAAAATTTGGTGGGTTTTTTGAAAAACATTTTTTACCCTCAAGCCTTCAAAACTTTTCCATCTCTAGGCAGAATAAGATTTCCCTGAGAGACCCCCAGCATCATGTATTTATGACACCTGCCAGATGTGATGTCTTTACCACCAGTGGACCCAAACCAACCCTGCTCATGAAGCCAGGTGTGTTGCCTGATTGCCTTCCCTCAGCATGTCCTTGCCCCATGGCCTCGATGCACCCCTGCCTGCTTCACCACCATCTCTCTCCATCCCCCAGAGCTTTGGGAAGGGGTTTGGTGTCAGCATGGGGTGCTGACTGCCCTCCTTTCCCATGAAATCCAGCTGGAAAGCAGGGTGCTCAGCCCTGCTGAGAAATGCCGTATTGCATGGGAGGGTTAAAAGGGGCTTGCTCCCTCCAACCAACTGTACTGCAAGCTTTTCGGATAAAAAACAGTTGTCCTGTGGAGCTATTTTGCAAAATTTTAGAAGAAGAGATAGTGAATGCCTTGCCTTCCTCAGAAAAGGATGGGAAAGTCATGTTGTTTCCATGGATACCATGTAGACGGGAACTGAAAACGAAGAAGCCGTCTTTTCTGATATGGCTCCCTGAGTCCAGAGCCTCCTCTGTGTCCTCACGTACAGGGAAGGGACAAACAGCCCACGTGGCATGAGGGGACCCACGCCACAGCCACAGCTGCCCATGTCTAGCCTTGGAGGATTGCCATGAAAAAATACATATTTGTGGCTGAGCAGGGCTGGAAACGGCACCTTCTTCTCATCATACAGAAACCCCAAGGGCCACGGAGGTGGAGCAGCGCAGGGGTCTACTTTCTGCCCTCTCAATTAGATCTGGTCAAGCACATATTTTATATATGACCTTGAGGAGCTGTTTGATCAAATTGAATTTCATTTCATCTATCAATGAATGTCAGTATTATTTGGCATATTGAAAAAAACCCAAACCCACAATATACATAAAACAAAAGATAAGAATTTGTGGGCATTGCATAACTAGTGATGCTCCCTCTGTTGCCAGCGACATAAATCTCTGGCCATTAGGCTCTGTGCGATCCATCGTGGTGGCACCAGCCATGGTGAATGGCATCTCCCATTACATTGCTGTAGGCACGACCACGTGCCTTTGCTTCACAACCCCAGTGCAGCTGCTGCAGCGGTGGGAGGGAAATCAGACTGGCCCCAAAGCATTTGTGAGTGCCAGGCAGCTCAGCTCTGAGCTTCTCCTTCCACCAAAGATGCAAAATCCAGACTCCTTGCCCACTGGAAAAGGCCAGCATCCAGTGTTGCCCTCTTTATGCACCCTTGCACTTGCTCGCTCACAGTTCCCAAGCACAACCTGCACTTGAGAGCCATGCTCTGCCCTGTTGTTCTGTCCCACGCTGCTTGCTGCTCTCTCCATCAATAAGATGCTCCACCTGCATTGCTCCAACCTTAATGCTGATGGGCATAGTGAAGAAAGGGTTGGCTATTTTATGCTTCAGGGTCTTTCTGCAGACTCCATCCCAGAGAGGTTTCTGGCAGCGGTGTTGCAAACCATTTCCCAAACTGGCAAGCCTCACTGTTCACCAACACATCTCTTGTGGAGGTGTTCTGAGAACCAAAGAGATCCAGGTTTCCATTGTGTTGGCTGTTGGACAATGCAGAGCTAAACTTGCTGCCACCTTCCTCTGAGCACATGCCACTGTCTTCCCAGTACTGCTGTGCTGTGTCTTGGTCATCTGTGATTTTATTCACAAAATAAAATGAGAAAAGATGGGGTATATTGATGTTAAAAAAGAGAGATGCAAATATTGATCCTATGAGAGCACCTCAATGGTCCTTGGCAGCAGCTGTTTTGCTGGGAGGAGCTCTGATTATTGTGGCGGATGGGAAGAAACTTTGCAAGGTGGTAGTAGGACCTGGTGAAGCTTAAGCCTTGGTTCAAGTCAGGGTTTTTGCTCCAAGCCTGGCAGCTTGCCCTAGGGCTCTGCAGTCTCAAAGTTTCTGTCTAGGGGGTCTCTTGAGAGATGGGAAGCCCAACAAGGACCAGACCCACAACACAACCACCACACCACTGTTTTACCCCAGCAGAGGACCTGGACCTGCAGCAGATGAAAACACTTGATGAGTAGAAGTCAGTACAACAGAGGGAAAAAGAGAGTTAACTAAGTATTCAAGATAGCATCAACATCATGTGTGGTTTGCCGAGATTTTCTTTCATTATCTAGTGTCATTTACTAATTGTATGTACACACACGCACGCATGAAATACAAGGTGGTGGGATGCAAAGTTTTCCTGGCATGGGCTTCGACAGATGCATTACTCACGGAGGGAAGAGGCACAAGTAAGCTGTTTGGATCATCCCTCACGAGTGCCAATAAAATCTTTATACCATGCCATTAAGCATTCACGATCCGCCATCTGGACTGCAGAAAAGCTAATTTTGGAATGTTTTAAACACAGCAGTTCATACACTCCGGTGCATTAGTTACCTGGAGGGCAGTTTTGCAGCATTCAAAGAGAAACAGTAAAACTCACACGGGTGGAGCAACTCAAACGGCATCCACAACCGTGCAGTTTCTGAGTCCTCTGTCCCAGGCTCATGCAAAGCCTCTACGGGCTCTGTTGTGTGCTGGAAAGTGGCAGGTTGTCCCATTCCTGGTGCATAAGTGCTCCTTTTCTAGCCAAACACTGGAATTCCTTTTTGGGTTTGGTTGTTTTGTTTTTTTTTTTTTCTATTTACCTGATGTTGGCCAAATTTCCCTGACCAGGACCAGTGGAGATGGAGGCCAGCAGCTCTTGAACCTTGAATGGTAGAGAGGAGGAGGAGGGGGAAGAAGCAGCTGGCAGGTGAACCGGGTTGTCTGTGCAATTGGTGGCTCTTTGAACTGGTTTGGGGCTTGGCAGGCTCCGGTACGTTGCTGGCTGCAGGCCAGCGCTGTGGTCAGGGTTATTTACTCCTCCTCTGCCTTTGCAGTTGATTCTGATCACTGTGCGTGCAGCCCACGCCACCCCACGCAGGCACCGTGGTTTGTCCTCCGCCAGAACTCAGGGCTGGAAAAAGACTTCCCAGACAGGTGAGCAACCCAAGTAAATGGGATATATTCTTCAAACCAGAAAACAGGCTTTTTCCTTTTCCCCCTCTGAGCACAAGGGAGCACCGCGAGGAGCCCCATCTCCCCTCCTCCCAGGGCTTCTCAGCCTGGTGCCCACCCCAGGTCCCCTCCAGCCCCTGCTCTGCTGTTGTAATCAGAAAAGCTTGTGTTAATCTGACCGATTTATCTCTGCTCCGGCCAGGTAGCCTAATGCCTCCATGAGGTCCTTGTCTGCAGCTGGTTTTAATACCTAAAGGCATTTGGCTGCTCTTTCTGCTGGCTCAGACCCATCGCTACCTTACAGAGGCCTGCGGTGTTATGGACCCTTCCCCTCCCAGTGATGGCCATTAACGCCTGCAGAGTAATAACTGTGCACACATGCACTCACACATCTTTTGAGGGGAAAAAACCCCCACATTAAAAATATGGAATGCACACCTAAAATTACTGTGTCCCCAGAGAAAAAGTGTTTATTTTCAAATATTAAATCAATTTTGAAGAATATTTTTTTATATTTAACTTTAGAAAGATTTTCTACATATTTTCATAGAGTAGAAATATTTTAATGAAGTCAAAATAGTTGCCCAACTAAAACATTATGCCCTTCCCTTTTCCTAGCTTCTTTGCAACAGTGCGCTTGCCTTTTTTACCCTTCATCCCTAAGGAAGCTCAACTCTGGCTTTAACTTTTACTTTTTACCTTGGGATTTTTATCCAGGTCTGAGCTGATTTTTTATGCCAGCTTTTCTTTGGAAAGGAATTCTCCCTTCTACCTCAGAGACTTATTTCATTTTATAGGACCAGAAGAATGTTGCAAGGTGCGACACATGCCACAGGTCGTGTCCTCCTTGGCACGCTGGCTGGTGTGTGAGGGCATCGCCCCATCAGAGGGAGAGCTGCAGGGACTGAGGTCCAGGGCAGCAGCCTGCAAATCCACCTAGGATAGCCTACCCCCATCCTGGGATTTTGGGATGGTAGCTGCCATACCAAAAACTGGCTGGGATGCTAGTGAGCTGAATCTCCTGATGCGTACATGTGGGCAAATATAGGAATAAACTGCCAGGAAAGATAGTTGCCCGAGGTGCGTAAGGAAGCAGCAATAGGAGGCAATAAGCTGTCTCTTATTAGATCTGTTCCCATCCTAGAGTTATGATTAAAACATGAATAAGTCAAAACCTCCTACTCATGAGATGTAATGTCAGGCTTTGTCTGTGGATTAGTTTTTTGCCTGCACTGGCACTGATCCCCTTGGCTGGGTCCCCGGTGTTGCAGGAGGATGCATGGCACCCCGACTCAGGCATGGACAGGTCCAGGTCCAGACTGGAGAGAGCTGGTGGCAAATCCTGTAGTGGGAGCTGCTTGGGAACACCAGGGGAGACTTCTAACTCAACAAGCCAGAAACTTCATAGCAGCAACCAGGGTTTGAGCAACCATCCCAGACTGTGAGATGCTCTTCAAGAAAGGAGGTGCAGCTGTATCATTTTAATGATGACAAAAATTTTCCCCACTTTCCTCTTCCATAAACTCCCATAAGTCCCCCCAGCTCTTTTCCAACTGCCCCAAAACACACTCACACACCTCCTTGCTCCCTACCCAGCACCAGACACAGAATCACAGAATCACAGAGGTTGGAAGGGACCTCGAAAGATCATCTAGTCCAACCCCCCTGCCAAGGCAGGACCACCTAGAGCACATCACTCAGGAACACGTCCAGTTGGGTTTTGAATGTCTCCAGAGAAGGAGACTCCACAACCTCTCTGGGCAGCCTGTTCCAGTGCTCTGTCACCCTCACAGTGAAAAAGTTTTTCCTTATGTTAACCCGGAACCTCCTATGCTCCAGCTTGCCCCTTGTCCTATCGCTTAATGACTTCAAGAAGAGCCTGATTCCATCTTCCCGACACTCACCCTTAACATATTTATAAACACTGATGAGGTCAGAGCCCTGTGGGTGCACATCTGTGGTTTCCAGATCTGAACCTTTCCAAGGGTCTCCTAGGTTCTTCCCCTGCTTTTCTCTTCCTCTTGGAAATTGTGGAAGAGGAAGCAAAAGCAAGAAACTTGCAATGAGCATTGCTAAAAAAAGACCCTAACAAGGATCATCAGTTGGAGAATGAGATGCTTCCCGCACTAGTAGCTGCAGGCTCCTGGGGAAAGTAATCTTTCTATCAGTCTTCTCAATGGCAAATGATGCCAGTTCTTGGCCAGTGTGGGCCAAGATGCAGGGTCTCCCCTGCCCTGAGAACTGCTGAAGCCCATGGCCATGGGATCCCCCGTGAGCTCTTGTCCCCAGATCCAAACAGCTGCAAATATCATCCAGCCAATGATAACCACGCAAGAAAAAGTGGGGAGAGATCACTCTTTCAGAAGGTTTGCCCTAAAGGGAAACCATGGGTGAGCATAGGAAGGGTGTTTCTAACCAGCCTTGGTACATTCTTTCCTGCACTGGCAAAGGTGGGAGAAAAATTCTCTTTCTCATTATTTCAAGAAGTTCTACTTTTAATTATTTTGTGATGGTTCTCCTCCCATCCAGACTCCATCTTTTGCTGAGACGAGGTAGGTACAAATAGCTTTTTTGCAGCTGAGACTTCCCAGTGACACCCAGGGATGGTCTAACCTTGCCCAGCCTGAGAAGGGCAGATCTGTGACTTGTCTACATGAGGTACCATGCTGCCTTAACCACATCAGTGCAGTGAAAAGCATTCACTCTCCAAGCATGGACATGCTTCCCTGAGTGCAAAGCTGTTTGAATACCAGGAAAAGATGCAGAATGGTGAATAGCTCTGCTGAAATAAATTACATCTGTGTTTTATGCCTCAGGTGAGCAGAGGAGACCTCAGCATCTGCGATGGTTGATTGGAAATACTTGCAGATACAAAGTGGAACAGAGACCTGGGCCAGTACATGGTGAGATCCCCAGGCACCGGCATCCCTTAGCTCATCTCTGCTTTTGAGCCAGCGGCTGCGGACACACAGCCGCTGTGCCTGCACTCAGGCTGCACCCCATCCTGGGAGGGGGAGGCTGCTTTCATCACCTGGGACTGCACATATTGGGGAGGCAGATGACATAGGTCTTCAGGATGGGGTAAACAGCTTAGGAGATGCTGGAGCAGCAGCTGACCAAGGTTGCAAGGTTCAGAGAGTGACCTTGCAAATCAAGGCATCACAATGGGTCAAAATTTCCAGTACAGAAAGTGCTTCCTCAGTTTCTGGTTGATGGGGTTTTTTTTTTGTTTTTTTTTTTTTTTCTGCATGTGTAAATTCTGCCTAAGGAATGTGGAAGGTCTAGGGCAGAGCATTAGCACATTGTCAGCCTAATCGCACAATAAAACCTGCCACAGTGCAGCCAGGATAACCATTTATGGAGTGAGACGATGCTGAAAAAAATGTTGTTTACAGCTTAGCGTCTCCTCTGTCTGAAAATCACCCAAAGAGAGGAAGGAACTGGGAGAGGATTCATTTGGTGATTTAATGTTTAAATAAGAGTATGAAATGGGTATTTCTGTCTCCAGTGGAGAGGATTTGGGATTTGATTCCTCCAGCTCCCTTCAGCCACTGTTAGGGGACGAGGATGTAGGCTGCACCGTGTCCCAGGTGTCCCCTGAAATGGGTGCCAGCATGTGGGAAAAAGCCCATGGGAATGGGGTGCCATTGCACTTACAGCAGTAGTGGAGAGGAGGAGATGGAAAAACACATTTCTTATTAATTATTTCAGCAAGACCATTTTATTAGTGACTAGGTAAGGGATATGAGTCCATCCTGTCAATGGCTTTAGGAAGAGAAGGTACTGTGGAAGGAGCAGATCCTGATTTTCATCTCCATTTCCGGCCATCTGTAAATCCACAGACTCCTGGTCTGGGGTATGGTGGTGGCAGGGTCTCACCCGCACGGCCATACAGCTCCGGTGGCAGTAACATGCTACCAGCCTGGATTTTACCTGGATTTTACCCAGATTTTATAGGCAGCAGTCTGAGCCACCTATAATTTAATCCCTGCAAAATCACGAGCTAAATCAATAGTCAAAGAAATCATCTCCTCTTTATTGTGGTTAGTTAAAAGAAGTTGTTACCTTACTCCAATTAATAGAGCTAATGGTATTTAGCTCCTGTATGAAGAAACATTCCCCATCTCCCAAATAAATTGCACGGTCAGACTAATTAACCCTTCCATCACCTTTGCAAGATAAATAATTCTGATCACTGTGGAGTAAGAGGAAGCACTTAAAGGCAGGAAAAACTATAATTAGGAATCACAGTTGTTGAAATAAGACTGTCGGGGCTTTCCATGCCACCCACAGCACCATGCTCTTCCTGGAAAAATCCCATATAGATGTCCAACTCCACTATATGTGTATCTGCCCAAGCACAAATGCTTGTTCCTCAGCAGCCTATTTACATGTAATGTGCTTGTGTGCATCCTCGAGGCTGCATCTACACCAGGACCTCAGCAGCCCTGCAGACCGGTGGCCCTAGAAAGAATTAGGGCTATTGCAAAAAGCACAGAGGACCAGGTCAGCATGGTGGTTCCCCAAAATGTTCGGCCATACTGAGCCCGACTTTTGCGTGTCCAGTCACTGTGTAGCAGTCTGCACAATATAAAATGAAATATCGTTGCTCTGATTAGCATATGCGTTTAACTTCTTTTAGACTGATGAAAACAGTCTCTTCATAAATCTGGCCCCAGATTTATCTGCTTTCCTATTTATTGTGCAGCCTGCTGTGTCACTTCCCTTCCATGTTATGGTGGCTGGAATACGTTATTTCAAAAGTATTTTTCCTTAAAGTGCTATTTTCAATGTCACAGGCAAAAGCATGAGCAAGCGTCATCTTGGGAGCTTTCAGCCAGTATCTGCTCTAACGCGTGGCACGCTGCCGAAATGCCACCTTCTGATCTGGAGCCATTACGGTCACTCAAGTAATTTCACGTAAGAAATGCGGTAAGGTTGTTATGGACAGAGTACAGCCTGTATCTACTGTCTCCTCTTTCCTGTATTGGTGCCACCAGACATCTGGGTCCATTTTCTCCACCCTGCTGGCTCCTGGCACATACGTGGCGTGTTGCAAAGACTGCTGCTCCCTGAAAGAGATGGCAGAAAGCGGACGTAGCACATCATCAGCCATCACTTTCTGTCCTCCCTGCTGCTTTCCTCCTCCAGCACCAGGCTGGAGGATGTCCACAGCCTTTGGCACGAGGGCAGAGTCATTCTGCGCACCTCCTGAGACCATTTTGTACAAAGACCAGTACCAACATTGAAACCAGCCCAGCTTTTCCCAATCTTCTTTAGAACAGAGCAGGGTTACTCAAAAAGCCTTATTCCAAAAGTCTGCAGAAGGGCGACGCTAGAATCATATACATGAAGCAACACATCGCTGCATAAGGAGGTACCAACATAACGATGAAGCTTTCTGAGCTGCCCCACAGAGTTCTTCAGTAGGGATTTTTAGATTTTGCTAACTTTCTAAAGACTTTTCTACAGGTGACATCAGCAGGGTGTTTTGCTGGATCCTTATGCCAATATGTGAGAAAAGTAACAAGAAGCAATTCAACACAACTCGCAGAGGGCTGAGTACAGAAATGGTCATGATCCAGACCTCCATACTGGGACGGCACTGGGATAAGAAGATATCTGGGGCAACACGTGTCAGTAAGAGCGTTAAACAATGCGCGGGAGGAAATGACCTGAAGATGGGAGGACGTGGTTGTTGCTCTGGGGTATGGGCAGGAGCACTTCCAGCAGAAGCCTTTTAATGTGGTAGGAGACAGGAGTAGAAGCAGGTCTCCCTCTGCTTCTGCTGAGGAGAGGTTAAGTAGACATCAAACAGAAGAGATTAAGTTAATTAATTCCAAAAAGTTAATTAACTCTATGGCTTCCTTGGAGCATTCTGGGAGCACCAAAGCAGCCATGTGTTCCCTGCCATGCCACCGTTCCTCCAAGGCAAAGATGGCCTTTGCTGGAAATGGCAGGCTTCGTGTCCACTAACAGCTTTGTCCTCAGAGATGCTTCCTGAACTCAAAAAACATCGGCTGACGTGGGCTTCAGGAGGGGATCTCCCAGACTATGCATGCTGCATTGAGCTGGAGGCACAAGCCTTCCCCATTCAGCCACGTAATGGATTCCCAGTGAGTGCCCACCACGTCACCTCTCCTACCAGTGAGATAGACAGTTGGGCACATGGTTGCTTTCAAAAGCTCTGTGCACATCTGAATGCAAGGGCCAGCCCGACAGCAGCTCTGGAGAGGGTGATGTGTGAAACCCCCATAGGGACAGAGGGTATTTGGGAAGCAGAAAGCTAAAAGCCATTATCGACATGCCTAATGCCTTTACTTAGGAGGCAGTTTCCCTTCTTCCGATGCTATTAGCTGCCAGGTAACACTGGGGGGATGAGACCACATTTTGTATGGAGTAATTAATCAGAATATCCAAATAAGCACATGAAAGCACCAAATGACCCCTCCTCCACATGCACCCTTGCTTCTTCCTTGCACAGGAGGAAATGTCACCTTGAATCCGAGGGCAGATTTGGTAGTTATAACTAGAAGTCTTTTCTTCATGGGTAAACTAACCTCTTTCTGCTTCTGTTTTTATCTTTAATGCTATTTTTGCGTTAACAAAGAAACTACCTTTGCTAGCCTTTTGTTGGCAAGAGATAGGATGAAACGTATAGCAACACCCTAGAACTTGCAGGTTTTGTGGGGAGAGGTGTGATTTGAGTTAAAATTAATAAAGATGAGTAAACGACTTAAAGAAGCAGGCTGTATTGTAGCAGCTGTTAGGTGGAGCATTTTGAGCCGTGACTGTTCTCTCCACAACATTCATCTCTTCAGCCTTTGGTGTCCCCAATGAGTTCATGAGTAGTGAAGTTGTCTTAGAACACCCAACCCCAATACAGTGTATGTAGCCAGAGGAAAAGCAGCTTTCCTTCAAAAGACCTAAATGTTTTGCTCTGAGGTTTCCACAGATGTTTTTCTATGGTCATATTCACGTGTCCTCTGCAGGCGCTGCAGCTCACCCATGGGGAAGTGTTTGCAGTGGTGAGATGTCCAACGTCATGGCATAGTGCTTGGCTGCAGGATGTGCTGTACATGGACGTGCCCAGAATTATCTGCTTTTGGTCCCTGGCAACAAATCCTGAAGTGCAAGTAACCCCTGTGAGACAAATAAAAACTGGTTGCAGGAAGATGGATAATTCACTAACCAGCACGGTGGTGGTTTTACATTAATAAGTAATAGTGCATTAGCTGGTGGAGGAACTCTCTTCTACTTTAATGGAATCATAGTGGTATTTTAATGGGTAGAAAGCCCTACTTACCCAGAGAGGCTGCAAATGGATGCTCCAGCTCCTTGCTTTCACTCAGCTCAGAGGTTGGTTCTCCCTCAACTGTGTGGCAAGATGTCACAACGGCATGAAAACATGAATACTGCTGAGATTGCACCCAGGAACTAGCACATCCCTTTGGCTACCCTGTAGCTGTAGTTTATCGAAAGACAAAGCAGCACTGTGCATGCAGGGGCAAGGGGATGCCAAAACCTCACCTGCTCAGCCTCAGGGCTCTAACTGGAAAAGCACGAGGAAACTGCACGCTAGAAACATCTGACACCAGCAGTCCTGGCTAGAAAGTTGGATTTGACATGTAGACTTGCCAAAGCACTTGCAAGCACCGTTTGGCACCCTCACAAGCAGTGCTGAACATGTCTATAGGATGTGTGGCCAAAACAGTGAATGGAAGGAGTTTTCCACAGCACGTTACCTGGGAGGGACAAAACTGGTTGCCCACCCTGCTCTCTGTGGGGTTTGTGTTTCTGCCTACATCAGTGGCACCCACCAGGATGGGCAGCAGCGACCGAAAACACGCAGGTACACCAACCTCATCATCTCAACCCACAGAAACCACTAATAAAACAAAATAAATTTAAAATGGTTACCTGGGCCCTGATTTCTAAGAGGGAAAAATGCCACTTTTCATGCCAAAAGGCTTGAAAAATGAGGGGGGATTTATCCAGGCAGTCCTTTTCCATGAGGCTCTGAGGATAATTACAATCATCATAATTCTTAATTCATGTTTTAATAATCATATTTAATGATGACTGAGAGCAAAAGGCTAACTGCAAGTGGCGTGAATTGTGGCTGAAAGGTTACAGCACAGGCTGAGTGATCTGGTCCCAGCGACTTGCACCATCTCTTGGGAGAGCAGTAAATGCTAGCACATTTGGCGGCTTAGTTCAGTTGTGTGTCTCCGACCAGACCATTCAGTTTGATTTATACATTTATAAAGATTGCATCCCCTAAATCAAATGTCTAAAAATAAAGAAATAGGAAACTAATGGAAGTTTAGTAAAACCAAGGCTTTTAGAGGAAATTACTTTTTTGAATGCTAAAATGCGTTACTGAGGTTTCAACCACTGCTGGAAGAAGCTACGAAGGGGAGGCAGGAGGGAGCTGCTCCTTCCCCAGCTTACCCCCCTGGTGTACCTGGGCTGTGCCGATGACAGACCTCACTTACGCTGACACAGTTTTGTAGCGTACGTAATGCACGATGGCAAAGAAAAATAGCACAGCTGCTCAGCGAGCTGAGATTCACCCTCCCCTTTTAGCATTTCGTGTTAGCTCACAGGTACAGCAGCAGCCCCGTGGTCGCCGTGCTGCGCGTGTCGTAGGACAGGCAGAGCCTTCTGAGGATAAATATTATTAAAAATACGTCTGACCTGCAATCTCTGCATCCAGAACTGATTCCAAACTTGCCAAAAGTTCAAGGATGCTCACATCAGAGGTTTTGGTTCAGGCACGTCTCTGGAGACCTCAGAAACCCATTTACTCTGCAAAGAGAAAAACAGGAAGCAGAGACCATGTCAGGCCCTGGGGCCTTTCCTCCAGCTGAGCTGGCGTGGTCCGGGAGAGGTTATTTCGGCTGCAGGCACAAAGGGTTGGGACTTTCCTCTGCCGTTCAGTTACAGCTTTGTCCTGGAGTATTGAGCCCCAGACGGGAGCCGGAGCCTGCTGGCAGGCTGTTTCCTAGCCGAGCTGTGGGAACCAAGGGCAGGAGCAACGCTGTCTTGGGCTCATTGGCACCCGGAGGTAGCCTGCTTGGAGCATCCTTTCCGCACTGAGCTTGTCACCTGTCCTAAGCAAACAACTGAACATGTTTTAAGAGAACTGAGTCTTGGTTTGCCCTATCGCTGATGCTTGTGTCTTGGCTTCCAGGTGGCTTTCACGTTCAAGTGGCTGGGGTTTATCAGTGGAAGACTCACAAAATAGGACAACAAAGTGCTTTTCAAAAGCAAATTTGTGAAATCCATACGTTTGTCAAAATTGTATGTGAAGCATGGCACGCAACTTAGGTCGCTAATCAGCAAAGCTGTAATTGCAAACCCTTGCATCAGGCAGCTGAGTCACAAGATAAAGTGGGAGAATTGGGGATGAACAGCAAGAAAATCCACATTCTTGGCTTGGAGAGACGCAGAGCATTTCTGGTTCCCTCCCTGACTGCTGTCAAGGCTTTGCAAGTAAATAATCAGCGTGAATAATCTACATTTCATGTACACTACTCACGTAGAGCAGTTTTAATGTGGAGAGGGTTTAAGGGATTTTGAGGAAAACTGCTCAGAGCAGTTTCAAACAATTGCTAGGTATTAATGTCACATTTGCAAGTCCTGGTGTTCCCCTGATTTTAGCTGAACAGCATTTTCTGCTTATTAAGGGTTTATTTTCTTGCTGTAGCTGTAAAAATACGAGGGACAGACGCTAAATTGCAGGTAAATATGCTGCTGGGCTGGGGAATGGCCTTGTACCGCCTGTAATGGAGGCACACACCAGGAAAGCCAGGAGGCTAAGAATTTGTCATTCATTCAATCTGCTTAACAAGGGTTGTTGAATACAATTAGGGAAAATCAGAGCTGATTCACAGGCTATATACTGTCCCGAAGAGAAGTAAATACACGCTGAATACATTTTGTAATAAGCAGTTCAACCAAGCCTGATTTCAGAATTGTTCGCACCACCATGGTGTGCTTTTATTTTTCCTCTGCTTTTGAGATATCAGACAGAGGATTTAGTTCTTCTCCCACCCTCTCCACATAATACGCCAGGCGCTGCAGATAATAACACATTGGCTAAATTTCCAGTGCGGACACCCCTACATACGCAGAGCCCAGGGTGTCTCAGTCTCACAAAATCAGGATTACATGTTTCTGAGAAGCCTTTTTCAAATGTGCAATTTCAAGTGATGGTTTTAGCCATTATTTTGTGTGTCTGAACTGGTTGGTGACCTGCGCTCTCCTGACAAAGAGGGAGACAACCTACTCAAAGAAAATTAAAACCTTGGTGTGGAATGGAAGTTAAATCCTCTTTAAGGGACTTCGAAGGGTAAGTCCAGAATAACTTTGGGCTGTGGTTTGGTAAGCAGTGTAAGACAAGCACAGATTAAACTCCCATTTGCATCTTCATTACCACTGCTATGCTGGATCAGTGTAATTAAGGATTTTAGCCCCCTTGAAAGGCTTTTTTGTAGGTCACCTGGCTTTATGGTAAGAGACAGAGAGCATCTCTCTGATGCTCTCCAGAAACCAGTGAGAGAGCAGTTTGGGTTAAATGCAGCAATAAATGACCCTGTGACAAGTCAAAATTGCAAGTTTAATGAAATTTGGGTAACAGCCATTGAGACAGTTTCACAGCATCCTTCTGCTTTTTTCAGTTTGAAAGGCCCCTTCTGTCTTGGGTCTGTGATGCAGCTGTGCTATGAAAGTTGATGGAAGGTGTTTATCACAGCTGAGACGTGCAACAGGCAGCACGAGAGCAGAGCTCAGCTTGCCTTCACACCCCCTCACCTCCACCACCTCCACACGTGTGTGCACACACACTCCTGTGCCCCAGGCAAGGGGTGGCATCACAAGGCACTGCAGAGCAAGCAGTGTAGCCACCTCCTGGAGAAAGTTAGCTTCCAAAGGGTTGTCCTGTGTTCCCCACCAAAACCAGTCCTGCTCTGGACTCTCTGATGTCTCATATGGGAGAAGTTTGCATCATGGCAATGTGTGCTTGCAGCCCAGAAAGCCAACTGTACCTTGGACTGCATCAAAAGAAGCATGACCAGCAGGTCGAGGGAGGTGATTCTCCTCCTCTACTCTGCTCTCATGAGACCCCACCTGGAGTACTGCATTCAGCTCTGGGGCCCCCAACATAAGAAGGACATGGACCTGTTGGAGTGAGTCCAGAGGAGGGTCACAAAGATGATCAGAGGGCTGGAGCACCTCTCCCGTGAGGACAGGCTGAGAGAGTTGGGGTTGTTCAGCCTGGAGAAGAGAGGGCTCCTGGGAGACCTTATAGGAGCCTTTCAATACCTACAGGAAAGCTGGAGAGGGACTGTTTACAACGGCTTGTAGGGATAGGACAAGGGGTAATGGCTTTAAGCTGAGGGAGGCGAGATTTGAATTAGATGTTAGAAAGAAATTTTTCTTTCTGAGGGTGGTGAGGCACTGGAACGGGTTGCCCAGAGACATTGCGGATCCCCCCTCCCTGGCAGTCTTCAAGGCCAGGTTGGATGAGGCTTTGGGCAACCTGGTCTAGTGGAGGGTGTCCCTGCCCATGGCAGAGGGGTTAGAACCCCTCCCTCTCTTTGAGGTCCTTTCCAACCCTAGCCATTCTATGATTCTATGATTCTATGGCCTCTTCCTCCTGTTTGGCTGCCTTTGTTTTTTGAGGTATCAAAGCTAACAGAAGCATACAGAGCAGGTAGTTGCCAGGAAGATCCCAATAGATCACAGCTGTCAGCTCATGAGTGAGGGTTTAAGGCAGACTAACCCAGATGAGTGATATCTCCTCTGCAAACCATCTTACCCCAGAATTCTTATCGGGGAATGTGGCCTCACCCCTTTTAGGCTTATTTGCCAGGAATTCCTGAGAAAAAGGGTTGTGCTGCTGAGACATGCCTGGAAAATCCCATATTTGTCTACACTAGAAAATCAGTCACTGAAGTATGGAAAATTGAGCCCAGGCTAGAAGTGATTTTACAGTATACTTAACAATATTTTTTTTTGGAGAAGCAGCACAGCAGGGTCTTTACATGACCCTTCCACCCAGCACCTCAAGAATTTCTGATTATGAAACAGTTCATTTTTTATTTTACAAGGGTTTAAACTGCAAACCTCTCTCATTACTGAATGGACTGTGGTCTCCTGCAGGATTTGGATCCAAGATCTTTCCGGAGTGATTATGGAGACCTTGTGATACGGCTGTCAGCAGAATAATAGCCTAAACAAGTTTTCCAATACAGACTTGCAGACTGTCTTCCCAGGGAATACCCTAGGCTAGCTTCTATTTCACTTTATGGACATGGTTCTTTCAAATTTTTCCTCATTGCACTCAGATTGTGTGTGAATGATTGGATGTAACCTCACAGTAAAAGCCAAGAGCTATGTATGATGCCCTCAGCTTCAGCAGATTACTGTGATTTTCACCACAGAAAGATCTGCCTCTGACTTTGCAGTCCCTGTTTGCCACCTGCGAAGTGATTTTTCCCTGCCCATGTGCTCTGACCTATGACTTCAAGGTCCTGACCACTCGTGGGTTGAGGCTACCTTTATATCTGCAGATGTCCAAACAAATTCTACATGAAGATCCCAATTCATGCTGGTTCTTAAAAATGCAATGTGTAAATTCGTTGAAATGTCACAGGTTTAAACCTGTATAAACCTACTGAAATCAGTGACGTTATCTGGATCCATAGTATGAGGGCTGGCTCTGTCCTTGCTTGCTCTAGAAAACTTCCCAGTTCAAACAATGGGGCTTCTTCAGTTTCACTGCCTTGGAGCTAAACTTATGTAGTATATTAAGGAATTACCTTGGCCTGAAATGCACTAATGAGCTAATGACATTTCAGACAAGGCAGTGCCAGCCCAGTGGAGGGACAGTCAGTCATACAGATTTTCAAAGTTGACCAGGCTCTGGGGATGATCAGGTGTAAAGCCTGGCCAACAAGAGGAAACTAAGCTTGATTTGGCTTAATAAATTAGGGAAGAGTGGGGATGCTAGTGTATTGGATTTGCATGGCAAGGTTTTGGTAGCAGGGGAGCTACAGGAGTAGCTTTTGCAAGAAGCTGCTAAAAGCTTCTCCCATGTTTGATAGAGCCAATGCTGGCTCCAAAACAGACCTGCTGCTGGCCAAGGCCGAGCTCATCAATGATGGTGGTAGTGCCTCTGGGATAACAGAGTTAAGAAGGAAAAAGAAACCTGCGCAAAATCAGCAGCAGCCAAAGAAAAGAGTGGGAGGAACAACTCTGCACACACCAAGGTCAGTGAAGAAGAAGAGGGAGGAGGTGCTTGAGGGACTGGAGCAGAGATTCCTCTGCAGCCCATGGAGAAGATCATGGTGAGGTAGGCTGTCCATGGTGAAGCAGAGATCCACCTGCAGCCCATGGAGGACCCCACACCAGAGCAGGTAGAGACACCTGAATGAAGCTGTGACCCCATGGGAAGCCTAGGCTGGAGCAAGCTCCTGGCAGGACCTGTGGCCCTGTGGAGAGAGGAGCCCATGCTGGAGCAGGTTTGCTGGCAGGACTTGTGATCCCGTGGGGGACCCACGCTGGAGCAATTGTTGAAGAACTGCAGCCCGTAGGAAGGACTCCTGTTGGAGAAGTTGGTGGAGGACTGTTTGCTGTGGGAAGGACCCCACGCTGGAGCAGGGGCAGAGTGTGAGGAGTCCTCCCCCTGAGGAGGAAGGAGCAGCAGAGACAACATGTGATGAACTGACCACAACCCCCATCCCTGTGCCCCTGTGCCGCTGGCAGGGGGGGAGCAGGGAGAGATCAGGAGTGAAGGTGAGCCCGGGGAGAAGGGAGGGGTGGGGGGAGGTGTTGTGA
Source organism: Psophia crepitans (assembly GCA_013399095.1). Lineage (NCBI taxonomy): Eukaryota > Metazoa > Chordata > Aves > Gruiformes > Psophiidae > Psophia > Psophia crepitans. The sequence goes on along the minus strand of VWZZ01006857.1, from coordinate 160,195 downwards.
GATATGGGTTTATTTCTCATTACTCTACTCTGATTTGATTGGTAATAAATTAAATTGATTTCCTGAAGTCAAGTCCATTTTGCCCATGACAGTAACTGGTGAGTGATCTCCCCCTGTCCTTACCTCGACCCAGGACCCTTCGGTTGTATTTTCTCTCCCTGCCCAGCTGAGGGGGGCAGTGACAGAGCAGCTTTGGTGGGCACCTGCCTCCAGCCAGGGTCAACCCACCACAGGCAGTGATCTCCTTTAGTGCAGTGAACATGAGGAGGAGGGGGATGATGAAGCTGGGGGGTGGCAAGGCTCGTGCTGCAAGAGAAAAGGACTGCTCTGCTCAGGAACGGCTTCAGGCTGAAAATGCAAAGGCAGTTCTGGCCCGTTGGAGCAGGGGAGGTCTGGAAATGCTCCGGGGGGAGCAGAGTGGGGAAAAATGCCAGCGAGTTTGAAGACAGGATTGGATTTGACTGTGAGAGGGTGAGAGAGAGATGGCAAGTGGCAGTGAGGTCCCTGGCCGTCCTCTGTGTCTCACATGCCCCCTTGAACCCATCGTCAGCGACTGCTTTGCCAACGGGGCACTCACAGCCCTTTCCACGTAGTGTTCCACCCTGCTAACAAAAATCTGGTCCATTCTGCTGTTGCTCTGGCATTTAAACCCTCACCCACCGCCCGCTGGGCCGCACTGAGGAACCGCATCTTGAGTCATGCCACGCAAACTGGGTTCAGGCCAGTAGCACTGGGACCACACTGCAGTGCCAGTGTCCTGCGTCACCAGGTCCCACAAATCCACCTCCTTGTTCATTAATGTGGACCTAAGCTGGTACAGCTTTTGCATGAGCAACCTCTGTTTTCCTCTAGCTATACTGCCTTTTCTTTTCTTCCTATTAACTAATAAAAAATCTGAGTCATTAAACAGTTGTGCATCTAACTGAGCCAGCAACAGCAGGTTATTTTGATTTTTTTCTTCCTTTAAATGAGAAAAGCCTCCTGTCAGTCCCTCCCCAGAGCACAGGGAAGATAAGCGAAATAAAAGTTAAATCAATGTCAAGAAAACAAGCCTGCAGATAGTGGAGTCCACAAAGAGGTCCTGAGGAGAGAGCAGCACTTACGTGTAGGTCAGGTAGAGCCTGTGTTTCAGCATTGAACTCTCAGCTGTATCCACACCAACCCTCATTGCGGCTGAAGTCATTACTAGCTCTTCCCGATTGATAAATACCTTATTAAAATGAGACGCTATTAAAGTTATCTGCAGTAAAGCTCAAAGCACACAGATTTTCAGGTAACAAGTGCCTGGAAGCATTTAGCATGTGCTTGTCTCTACTTAACTACTTATAAAATTTTGGTGTGTTACAACGCATGTTCACACTTAATGTGATGCCGGTGTCATCTGATACAGTCCTTCTCTAAATGGACATTTGCAATGGACTGGGCAGTCACTATGACGAGACATTAGATGAGCCATACTTGCCCGTGAGCAACTACACAGTGTAAATACAGCAGGTTTGGCTGAACAGACTGCTGTGGTGTGGTGGGCTGACCCTGACTGGAGGCCAGGTGCCCACCAAAGCCGCTCTATCACTCCCACTTCTCAATTTCACCTGTTGTGTCTGCTGCTCCTTCCTCCTCAGGGGGAGGACTCCTCACACTCTTCCTCTGCTCCAGCATGGGGTCCCTCCCACAGCACAGTCCTCCACCAACTTCTCCAACGTGAGTCCTTCCCGTGGGTTCTTCATGAACTGCTCCCATGAGTCTCTCCCACAGGGTGCAGATCTTCAGGAACAGACTGCTCCAGCATAGGTCTCCCATGGGATCACAAGTCCTGCCAGCAAACCTGCTCCAGCATGGGCTCCTCTCTCCACAGGGCCACAGGTCCTGCCAGGAGCTTGCTCCAGCCTGGGCTTCCCATGGGGTCACAGCCTCCTTCAGGTGTCTCCACCTGCTCTGGTGTAGGGTCCTCCATGGGCTGCAGGTGGATCTCTGCTCCACCATGGACCTCCATGGGCTGCAGAGGGACAGCCTGCCTCACTATGGTCTTCACCATGGACCGCAGAGGAATCTCTGCTGCAGCACTTGGAGCATCTCCTCCCCCTTCTTCTGCACTGACCTTGGTGTCTGCAGAGTTTATCAGATCTTCTCACTCTGACTGCAGAAGCTGCTGCTCTTCCCTCCCCCTTCTTAACTCTGTTATCCCAGACGTGCTACCACCATCACTGATTGATTCAGCCTTGGTCAGCGGCAGGTCCATCTTGGAGCCGGCTGGTGTTGGCTCTGTCAGACACAGGAGAAGCTTCCACCAGCTTCTCGCAGAAGACACCCCTGTGGCCTCCTGCTACCAAAACCTTGCCATGCTAAACCAAAGAATGGTCTGATGGATAAGGTACCCATGCCATGTTCTTACTAGCAGTATTGTCGAACATTATGTGGGCATATCAAAGAGGAAAAACCTGTGTTTTAAGTACAAAAGCAAGTGGGATTGCTTTAAATTTGGTCCTTATGTTGGAGATCTGGTCTGTAACTGAAAACAAATTAGCACAGAGATGCTGATCAGTACAGCGGTGCTCCTAGTGTATCACTCTGACTTTAGCCAGGATGAGGAGAAGAGCTGAGGCAACATGGAGAAGGCTCTGTTTCCTCCTGAGCCTAATTATTTGGAGTCAGCTGAGACAGGAGCTCTTCCTGGGCTCTCATGCTTTCCCAAAAATGCCATAGCTTCAGCTCATGCATCTTGCCATTTCTGTAAGTTGAACCATGCTGTTGTGGACCACAAAGCTGTGACTCTCCAGGAGCTCCTCCTGGGCCCTGGGAGGATTCTAAAGGGAGGCTGGCATGTGCCCCAGTCCCTGGCAGGATGCTGGAGAGAGGGTGGTGTGCACCCAGTCCCTGGGAAGATGCTGGAGGGGGGCTGGTGCATACCCCGGTCCCTGGCAGGATGCTGGAGGGAGGCTGGTGCGTACCCTCGTCCTGGGAGGATGCTGGAGGGGAGCTGGTGTGGTCAGCAAGCCAGCTGGCTGCCTGCCATCCAGCAGCTGCATGAGGCTTTTAGGTGGGGAGTCTCGCTTTCTCTTGTCTGTAGATCTTCTCCTTCCTTCCTCTCTCCCTTCCTGAGACAGACAAAAGTAGGTGAAATGCCAGGGCCTGTTCCCTGCATGGGGGATCACTTCTGACTTGCTTCTGCTTCTAGACTGCTATGCAAGTGATAGTCCTAGGTATTATGAGACTTCATGTTGTACAGGGTAATTAAACTGCCAACTTGTTAATATGAAAATCTTGTTATCCTCTTTCTACAGCAAGAAGCCTGGATTTTAAAGGGATCTGTTTCTCTGCTTAATAAGCACACCCAAGAGTTAAGATTTCACTTCAAACATGGTAGGGATTAATAGTTTGGGATGATATTTCTGTTATGCCCAGCACCACTTACAGAATCACAGAGGATGAAGAAGCCCTTCAGCAACAATGCCACTGTAGGAAAACCAAAGAACAGATGCTCATTACTGTCATTATCCAGCGTAACACAGACCGGAATATCTTGAGTTTGGTATAACCAGCCTAAACACAGAAGAGTGATTAGTAAGAACTACAGGAATCTGAACACAAATACATGTTAATCAACTTACCTTCAAAAAATGTAAGGAAACAGAAATTAACCCTTGGGAATAAATTCCTTCCTCAGAGTCACTTTGAGTTGCCTATGGACCCAGAGGCATGGGTATTTTTAAAAGGCCAGGTGAACGTAGGCTCCAAAAATACAAACACAGGTCTGGTGGCCTTCAGAAACCTGCTTGATGAATAAAGGGGAGAAGAAACTCGCTGGTGAAACCCAATGTCTTCCTCAGGTGGACGATGCTCTCAGCACAGCGGCGTGTGCCTGTTTTCTGGTGCTGTTATTTTCGGTTGCAGCTGCCCTTCTCCCCTGGAACTGACTCACCTCTGCAGGAAAGCCTCTTCCCCCCCCCTCCCACGCAGTCGTCTGTGTTTTTCTTCCATGGCTTCTGATTTCCTTCTAGGGGTTTGCATCAAACCTCTCACACAAACAGTTTTAGAGCATGACCACTGTGACTGTTTTTACAGGAGAAGCCTGAGCCAAAGAAAACAATAAATGCTTGAACTCTGTCCATTAATCAGATCTCAAACATGATTATAATGAATCTCATAAACCCCAACAAATCAATTCCTCTTATCCACACTTTGGGTCCATGGAAGGTCAGGCATAGCCAGTTCAAATCATATTCCCCAAAGTCATGCTGTGTGGCAGGGCCAGGAACAGATTTCAGATCTAGAGATTTACAGGCAGCCCAAGCTGGAGAAGATGAGTTGTTGATCAACATCAGATCAGAAGCCGGTCTGAGATATCCCTTCTCAGGGCAGTTACTGAGATTGTACCAGGAGATAAAGCAGGTCAGGAACCCTCTGAGCAGAGAGGAGACACAAACTTTTCTCTCAGAAAAACCGCAGTTACTCCTGCTCCCAGTAGAAAACAAAACCTGTCGATTCAGGAAGCCAAGCAGGCACCATGTTGCACAGTGCAATGGGACCGGGTGTCCATAAAGTAGGGGCTGTTCAGAAACACCAGGGACATTCTGCAGAAGAACCTCGTGGTGAGTCTTCCCTTCAAATTCCCACATAAATTTGTCTTAAAAATAACAGACAACTGGGGAAAAAAACAAAAACAAAAACCAAACACCAAAAAACCCAAGCATTTTAGTCTTTATGTTAAATGTTTAAAAATAAGGGGAGGCTGAAGATGTTCCATTACAGCTTGGCAGTCTGGTGGACCTGTGGGTGCCTGGGATGTGCGTCTGGTGGCAAACTCTGCTGGGAACAGGAGATGCAGCCATTCCCTCTCTTGGATTTTTTTGTTTGTTTGATTTTTGCCTCTTTGCCTTCCTGTTGTGCTAACATCCTCTCAGGTGATGCACAGACTATTTCCATCTTGCAAAGGCCTGCACTGAACTGCCTTTTGCTGAGTACTTCTTTCTAGCAGATCCATCTCCCTCAGCCCTGGGCATGTTGTAGCACCCAAGAGGAAGGCCAAATGCTCAGCATCATTCCTCCCTGAGCAGCACCACCAGGTATCAGCCTACTGTGGCCAGAAAGGTCTTTCTTATTTGATCAGAAAACCGTAACATAAATGCGAAAACTACAATTTCCTAGCTAAAATTCAGATACGCAATTTGCATGTAAATGAGGCCTTGCAGGGTCATCTCACATTCTGGGCTGATCACGTTTCTCTGCCCACTCTTGCTCATCTGAAGTTTTTAATGGCTTAAATATGTAAGTGTTTGGAGCAGTCACAGTTTGCATCTGTGTTTTAGAATAAATAGGAACCGAGAAGACTTGAGCAGCAGCAAGGTTGCCATAGCAATTGTTTGTCGGAGAAGAGAAATCGCAACAACAAGACCCCGGAGAACATGTCGCTGTGCCTCATGCCTGCCTGGACCTTGGAGAGGATGGGCTGCATGGGAGACGAGAGCACCCTTGGCCTCCCTGCTGCCCTTCAGCAGGCATTCCTGGGAACCTGCCCGGGGGCACGGCCGAGGCAGCAAACTCATCGGTTCAGCCTGAAGCTTTGCTGAGTGACACACGCGGGAACTTCGCACACATGTTAAATCACGCGTGAGTCATCCAGTGATCCCGTCACTATCAGTGCAAGTGCTTACTTATAAATCATAGATGAATCATAAGGCATTAGTTTGACTCCTTAGCCCAGGGAGTATCAATCATATGTTTAGTCTCAGCTTAAAGCCTGTAATCACTTTGAAAACAAGCTGATCTCTGGTGTGGGAAGGTTATCTGCAGGGTGCTCTTGTGCTACTCAGCTGAACGTTGACGTGCCACTACCCAGAGAAGCAGCTAAACGGAAAATAAATCCGTGCGCAATATGGGGGAGTCACTTTCACGTACGTGAGAATATCTCTGAGAACCAAACACCAGATACATCGGCACAGTGATACTGTACCGCTGTTATCTGAGCAATGCAATGATAAGCCGACAGCGTTTTGTAGAGAGGTTTCCCTTCGCTGTGGTGCTTTATGTATTTCATTTGCGTACACCTGGCACCAGCCTTTAAGGGCTGACATACATTATTATTTTCAGCTTACAAAGGGAGGGACAGCGACAGGATGTGAATGGGCGCCAAGGTGAGGCAGGTAGACACAGCAGAGCTGGAAATAGATCTTGTTTCCCAGCTCTGTTTGACGCAGACCTTGGCTAATAGTATAAACTCGCAGTGGTTTTGCTGCCATTACAGCAGATGCTGTTGGCACCTCCTAGATGCGAGGGTCACACCATGCTGGGCATCAGCATTTCAGTGGCAACGTTCAGAGTCACCCGTGGGACATTTATATTCACATGTCAACATCAGTGGCCCAGGAAAGAATGTTTGCATAAACTGTCAAAAAAATGCTGCTTGGGAAATCTTTACCATCATAGGACACCCTTCTCTAACTCCAACAGCAAAGTGACCATTGCGCCTTAGGAAGAGGGATGGGGTGGCAGAACAGAGTCTCGCTGGTCCCTGGGCCAGCATCTGGCTGTGCTGGGCATCAGAGAGTGCTTGCAGAATGGCTCTGTCCTTCTCACCCGCAGGCAGGACAGCTCAGACCAGCACGGTGCTTCTAGAGGAAGGATTTTAAAGGTCAATTCATGACCATGTCTATGCTAGACTGTTGTGAAGCATGCGTGGCCAAGCTGTAGCCACAAAATATACGCAGGTGGTGGAACATCTGAAACAGGTTTGATTACCTCATTGGGTGTAATTGGCCCCAAGTGATCTTTTTGTTTCAAATATTTGCCATCATTTGTCAGGTAGAGCTGATCCTGTCTTGGAGCAGGAGGGTTGCCCAGAAAGCATCCTGAGATCCCTTCAAGCTGTATTTTCCCATTGTCTTTTTCTTGAATAAAATCAAATCTATAGCATCGTTTCTGATCCCTGCTTTGAATTATTAGGGTTTATGAAGCAGAACAAACTGCTGTGATACTTCTTCAAGACAGTGAACTGACAGAGATCCTGTTGTGTGAAGTATTTTTGCCAAAAGCTGTGGAAGAACACCAAAACTGCTTTCCTACAACAGACTGATGAGCCATGCAATCTAGAACCTGGTGTCCAACAGTGGTTGGTAAGACCAAAGTAAAAGGGAGATGCAAAGTAGCACTTGGTGTAAATTCATTCCCAGCGTATCACACAGTGTTGACCATGAGTTAATATTGTTTACTTTCAGGAAAACAAAAAAGGCAACTGTAGTATTCACACCTGCTTGCCCTAGAGCTTTACATGGAACACAACTTCCTCAGAACTGCCTGGTATGGGTAGTAGCTGAGCAAATTTTTCAAGCGCGAAGATCTTCTTGCTGTTTAAAATAAAAAACAGCTTGTCATAAAGAAATGAAAATCTGGGACCTTTTAGAGATTCCCAAGGCAGTTTCCAAGACAGGATATGAAAAGCTCAGGCTGCACATAAGAGTCTGCATGAACTGACTGTTTGTGTTAGTGCTGGTTAGAGAGGGAATAGCCACATTGCCTTCAGAAAAGGCAGGAGAAAGTTTTGAGGTGGGAATTTGTTTCATCTGCTTGGACCAACTTCATGAGAAAACCACTGCGTGCCGGGGAGGACTTATCCTGGCGCTTTCCCTGAGGCTGCTCCTTGGCACGGTATCTGTGTTGCTCTCCCTGTAGGGAAAAACCGTTCATCCACTCCCTGATACAAACCTTCGTGGTTACCAGGTGCACCAAGAAGGGAAGGTCAGTGCAATAAATCCTACATCTTTGCCACCATTTGGAAACAAAACATCTCTCAGCCTGCAGAGCTCGTTTCTGTACGGTCTTCCCTTTGCAGCCTGAAAACATTATGTATGCTTCACATCTTGCTACCTCAGTACTGTCACACTGTCATCAGGCAAAGCTGCCTCCCTTGAATAATGTACTGAATAACAAGGAACACAAACCATCCTAGATGAGGAAATTTAGTTTGCTTTAAACAAGCTCAGCTACCAAATCCAAATCCTTTTTGCTACAGACAGGTTCGATAAAAAAGTATTTATATAATGTTATCCTTTGGAAGGTTTGAACTGCTGGTTCGGCTTTCTCACTGACTGTGCTTCAACACACAAATGCAAGGTTTTTATTGCTCTACATTCCTGCCTTTTAGCTTGCCCAGAGATCGCGGCACTGCCCTGACAGCAGAGCGCATCCTCTGGAGCCCCGGGCAGAGCCCATGCGTGCTGGCTCTGTCAGAGCTTGCACTGAAGCCCCGAGTTTCAGAGATGTGAATACTGACTTGGTATCAGCCAAGCACCATTTCTAGAGCAGTTTCCAAATCATTCATGCTAAGAACCTACTACTACTGTCTTATGAAAAGCTTTACCAGGAGGACACTGGTCTGCCCATGGGTCAGTTCCCTCCTCTTGCTTTATTGCAGATACTTACCTGAAGATAAGATGCTTTGCTCATGAAATGCCATCTATTCCTTCATGCATTACTCCACTAAAATCCCGGTTTTCTCAATATCATATGCAGAGTCAGTAGGCTATATTAAGGGAATCAGAAAAAATACCTAATTTTTTTGAAGTTTTCAGTAAACAAGCTAAGAGTGGGGAGAAGCATAAGTTTATACTGCCTCAGCAGGGCTATTTTCTACTAGAAAGCTTTTAGGTTTGTCAGCAGTAGAATACGAAATTAATTTCATTTCTTAGCATCCCTCATCAAGGTTATACATCCACTGGGACTCCTAAAAAATAATTTTTTTCCCTAGCCCTGGTAGGAGGACTACCAGTGAAAGAAACAAACTCCTGACCAGGCCCAGCCTTCTCCCAGATAGCAACCAGACAGCATCAGAGAGAGAAACTAGGATGAAATCTGTGGAACATATGGTCTGTGAGGCAACTTGCTCGGCCTCGCAGCTGCTGAGGAGGAGTGGGAGCCATGCAGCTCCTCCAGAGGCCATGAGGAGCAGCCAAGTGGCCCATCAGGCTGCAGGGACCCAAAGTCAGGCTCTTGGCCGGTGACAACATACATACTATTTGCCTGGCCAAGTGGCACATATGTACTGCTGGCCAGCAGCCAAGCTGTCTTGGCTTCATTTTGCCCAGCCCAAGGGACAATAGAGTGGGAAACTGGATGTTGTCTTGGCTGGAGAGTGATGGAGGGTGGCTATATGGCTATTGCAGTCATTGGGGGGTCGGGGATGTGGAGGACTCTGAGGATGTGAATTGGGGGTCAAGCAGGAGCTCTTGAATTGTGGAAGTCTTAAGGCATTACAGATGGCAGAGGTAAGGCATGAGGGACCTGGGATCTCATGGAGAAGAGAGAAGGGAAATTGAGGGGTAAATGTGAGTGCAGCAAGTTGTGGCCCAGTACTGTGATGTTTGGTAGTCTGTAAAAGCCAGCGTGTCCACATGAGCTGGACTGCCTCTCCAGGCTTCAGAAAACCAGCTTCACCTCAGGGAGCACCTTTGTTGTTTGCATTTGTAAGCACCAGACCCACTGAGCAGCAGGGTGTGGAACAGCGCAGCCTGCACAGCGTACTTGTGTGCTGTTCACGTTGGGCAGCAGTTATGCTTTCCACCATTTTCTTTTTTATGAGTGAGCTTTCTATTCCTTATGGGGGCAGGCAGAGTTGGGATTGGGTATCACAAGGCCCATCCAACCATGTAGCCTCAAGCTCTCGTTTCGCCAAAGAGTATAATTAAAAGTGAAAGTCATCTCTGCCTTACATGCATGCAGCTCTTGCGAGCCACGCCTGTTAGAAGTCTATATTCTCTAACGCATTTGAGCAAGCCTACAGAAAGCAAGCGATGATGATACTGATTTCTGTAGCACCTACCTTAGTTTTGATTGCGCTTGGGCCCTAGTTCTGCGTTGGTAGATCATCTCTGGAGCACAAAGCCCCTGACTCCACCGAGACTTGGCACAGCCATACGTGCCCACCGGACCAGGCTGCCGGAGCAGAGGCTTACCTGTTAGATTACAGTATCAGTGCAGCTAAGCAATAACCCACCACTCACCACAGCAACAGCAGTCCTACAGATATCACCAGATGTAACCGTCGGTTTTCACTGCATTATTATCTTCTTTAAAACAACATCATTATTACAGAAAAAAATATGACCACTTTCTCTTAGCAATGATTGCTCAGTTTCTGCATTAGTGCTCATTAGCAAATTTCTTACATCAGAGTGTGGTGTTGGCTGGAACATAAAGTGCCGTATAGACAAGTAGGATTTCACAGACAGTATGATTCATTACCACCACCAGACAATGGAATTACCTATTCAAAGACTTCCAAACTGTTCAGTATTCACTGAAGGTGAACTATTATGTTCATTAACAAGAGGCATTTATATGAAACAGCTTCTCCACATTCTCAAGAGGGCGTAAAGGCACTAAAGTGTGTGTCAGCCTGTGCAAAGCAAATTAGACACATCAAGAGAAAATTAAAGGACTTAACCTGTCCAATTTTGGCTCGAAGGGAAACACAGTGAAAAATTTCTCTTCTCTGGACTGCTACTAGAAAGTCCAGAGGGGAACCTACATCAGCACTCAGACTCCTGGGATGGGAGTGGTCCTGGGCGGATGCACACTCTTCATTCAGCCCCTAGCAGCCATGGAGAAAAAAAGCACAGGAGCCTTGGTGATAAGTGCTTCTGTGTCTGTGAGTTAACGCTTCCTCCCACCATTGCTGGCACTTGTCAGCAAGGGCATTGGCGCAGGTGGCGCTGCCTCTTCCCTTTGCTCTTCTGGAAGCACCTCCAAGCTCCCCACAGCAGACCCATAACCCAGCACCATCTTCCACCTCTACCGATGAAATTTTCCCCTTCTGATTGAAAAAACAGTGTGGTGTGCAGCACTGCCAGCACTAGGAACTAGTGTCCAGGGATTTCCCAGGCATCTGGCCCACTGTTGGTCAAATGCATACTCAGGAATCAGCCTGCAAGAGTTTAATGTACATTAAAATCTTCTGTCAGGGGCCCTTGGATTAGGATAGGTGTTGAAGAACTGGGCCAGAAAAGCTCCAACAAACAGCCACAGACCTCTCATGGTAACCCCTTTTTGTTCAAACAGTTAAATGCCAAATCTCTGGAGATCTCAAGCTTCCTACACTTTGCTATTTCATCCCATGGTGATGTCCTACTACAGGAAGTATGGCTTGTGTAATGGCATGAGTAATATCCCATGTAGCTGACCTATTTGTGTTCTCCTGTGGAGAGCAGACAAGGTGCATTTTGTCTCATGCTCACTAACAATCCTTACTCGCACTGAGTAAGTCTGCAAGCTAGTTTCCTCAGAAACTTCCTGAGAAGGAAGGGCCTTGCAGGAGCAAATCCCCATTAAAAGACAGAAACAACAAGGTAGGAATAGGCAGGCAGTACTCTTGCTCATAGACAATTACCAATGAAGCCCCATAGGGTTCTATTCTAGACCTTAGATCATATGAATCATATGGATCACATGGCAACATCTTCATAAATGGTCTGGAAAGGTGAGGAACAGAGATTGCTGGTGATATGAACAGATTCAGAGCAATAATACCAAATAATACCAAAAGCTGACTGCAACTATTGAGTTGTAGGACAATCTTGCAACAGTAAGTGGCTAGACAACAAATAGCCAGGTGAAATGTAATATTGATAAATGTGGAATAATGCATACTGGGAAAAAAAATACACAGAGATGGGCTCTGACCTGGGTGTTACTACTCAGGAAAGTGATCTTTGCTAAGTCTGTTAAACTGTCTAAAGTTCAGGAGCAGTTTTAAAAAGCTAATTTTAATATTAGGAAATGTTAGAAAAGAAATCAAGAACAAAGCAGAAATCATAATGGTGGCATGCCTTACCGAACGGTCTACAGTGCCGAGCGTTGGCACCTCTTTCCAAAATGATATAGTAGTAGTAGAGAACGCACGAAGACAGGAGTCAAGGATGATCTTCCCACATAGGGAACAACCTGAGACATAAGGAATCTTCAGCCTAAGGAAGAAATGACCATGAGGAATATATTAGGGTTTATAAAATTATGAGGCACATTGGGAAGGTTAACAGGGAATCATTATTCAATTTCCTATAATAAAAAAGATAGGGGACCTCACCTAAAACTTTCTAGTAGCAGGTTTGAAAACAAGAAGTGTACACAGTGCATTGTTAAACTCACTGGCACATGATATTGGTGGATGTCACAACTCCACGGGTTCAGACAATGAATCAAAAAACTGATGGAAGAGAGAATATATCAAGGGTTATTAATCACAAGATATATGTGGCTCAGGAGTTCCTTGGCAAACACTCCAGGGGAAGTTCTCCTACACCTTTCATACTTCTGTGCCCTTCCCTAAGCATCCACTATTTTTGTGTGTGCTTTAACTGCTTCATAGTTCTAAATATAATTCTGCAGTCCTGTCAGAGGTGCGAGGATGCAGTAACGAAACCTAGTAGAAATGTAAGTCAAGCTCACAGGGGACTAAATGACACCAGGGTGTGCCAACCCAGGTCACAGATGGAAGAAGTGCTCCTTAAAACATGATTTCTGTGGCAACAGTTAAAAATTATGATCTCAGAATCATAGAATCATATAATGGTTAGGTTTGGAAGGGACCTCAAAGACCACTTAGTTCCAACCTCCCCTGCCATGGGGAGGGACACCCTCCACTAGACCAGGTTGCCCAAAGCCCCATCCAACCTGGCCTTGAACACTTCCAGGGACAGGGCCTCCACAGTTTTTCTGGGCAGCCTGTTCCAGGGCCTCACCACCCTCACAATAAAGAATCTTCTTACTTGTCTTAACGTATTTTGACCTGCAGCAGCTGATGGCCTGCACAATGTTCATCTCTGCTTCTGGACATGGGCAGAGACAACCTGCTGATCAACCAACCATCCAGTCTCAGCAGTGCAGAGTTGGTCCTACTACTTTCTGTCTGGCAGACACCTTAATACAAAAAGTTGGTAGTATCTGTAGTGTGCTTAATGCAGTAGAGGATAAAGTGAAGAAAATCATACAAAAAAGAACAGCATAGATTATTAATTGTGAAGATAATAAGAACAAGATAAGCTTTGCTTGTTGTATGTTGGAAAACAAAAAAAGTGCCATTTTTTGGTACTTAAACTTGGAAGTGAACCTGCAAAGAACTTGGCAAATTTCTCTTGTACGTTCCTCCTCGCTCTCAGCCAAATTGCCACATGCCAGCGTCTGTGTGCTTGGGGATAACCAGCAAAATCCCCACTGAGGGCATCTTCCTTTATGTTGTGATGCCCGTATTGGTGCAAAAGTGAGCTAGGAGCCACAGTTCCTGGGATGCATCTTGGCCGCCCCTTTCACTTGCCAGGGTTTGTCTGCAAGGTACACAGCACACGCCTCTGTGGAGGAAGAGCAGTCGCTCAGACCTCTCAGGGCCTGGGAAAAAAGATGGGTAGCAGGTACAAACACTTCATCCTGGCCATTTCTGTATAGAAATGAGAGACATTTCTTACTCTGTGTTGTGGAGAAGCCCAACTGCTGCTGCCTCATCTGAGAATGGGTGAGCAGGTGTTAGGCGTGATTTTGGAGCCTCTGCAGTGTGCGAATGCAAACTGTGCATTAAGTAAGGTTACTAACTTTGAATGGAAGTGATCAGCTAAGTATGGCTCTGAACAGACACATGTTGAGTTTTGCTGTTAATCCTGTGGGGGGCTGTGCTCGGGGGAGTCATACCTAGATGAATCAGCCAAAACAAGGGTGTCTTTCAAGAAGTTTGAGAAATATTGACTTGGGTGGACCCTACTGATGGTAAAACCAGTGTGAGCAGGGTCTGGTCTACTGTGCTGGTGTAGGGCTGTCCAGTGTTCCCAAGGACACTCTCTTATCCCATGGGTGGTAGGGCCAACACTGTGTCACTACACGGGCACAGCTGAAATGCCCTTTAAATGTCAGTAAACAACGTAAGGAAGACATCAGTTGTATATTTATCCTGTCTTATTTTATGCCTTCTGTGGCATCAAAATCCAATATTGTAAAATGTAGGAAATTTATAAAGAAAACTAAGTACCTAGAAGAAAAGGTCATAGCTGACAGGACAGATGACAATAAAAAGCTGGGATGTCTACGACGCGGGTGCTAACTGTTGGATAAACCTTGCCTTCCTGAGCAGGTTGTGAAGCGTAGGAGAGGGGTGTTGTAGTAGCAAATTCAAAAATAGCAGGTTAGCACTCCTCAGCAACTGAAGGACAGTGAGTTGCAGAATTAGACAAAAAAAATAAAAAAAATGACGAAAGACAAGAGTAGAAATATAATTACGGAAGATAAGACCTGCCAAAGAGAAGATTTAATTCTTTAAGGAGATTATGTGTTTGATTTATAACTGCCAAGACATAATAGATTTTTGCAAGTTTTATTTCTGAGCACCGTATTGGCATTCTGATAGAAATCAATATACAATATTAATAAAGCATTAAGTGGATGAAGAAGTTACTAATAAACAGCTCAAAGAGTATTTTCTTCATCAAACAGATTTGTTATCTGTGGGATCTTAGGAAGATCAGCAGGAGCTTGGTACCTCTCCAAACTCCATTATCCGTAAGACACAGAATCACTGTTGGTAAAATTTCAAATGCAGCAAATGTTGGTGAGGGCAGAAAGATCTGGATCACATAGCAAACTGAGACTTTTCAAAAGCAAGGCATTTGAAGTCAGTCAAATTCAAAGCTGGTCTGACCCAAGCAAGGTAGACCAGCCCTAAGAAGATCTGCATCTTAGAAGTGACCCTGGAGCAACCAGTGCAACGCACCATGAGTGCTCAATGTGGTTAAAAAAGGCAAAAGAGTTGCCTAGTGGGCAGAGAGGCAGTAGACATAACACACTCTGTTAAGGAAAGCATAGGGAAGTGGAATACATTTTTCTCAACCCCTTCCAATGTCTCCAGATCCATAGAAACCCTCAGCAGCCCTTGCACTCTGCTTGACACTGAGGATCTTCCCCACATTTCACCCACCAAAGACAGTATCTCTTTTACTCAATGCTGCTGTTTTCATTGTTTTTTCATCTCCTGTTATTTGAAACTGGAGTTTGCCCAATCCCACGAGAAGCAGCTCCCTTGACAGGGATACAAGCAACTCTAGAGAATGTGGGTCTGAAAACAAAGATTTTTCTGGCAGCTGGGAAGGGCAGAGAGAGGATGTGACCAGGGTCCCTCAGTATAAGACATTGAGATGCTGGAGTGTGTATAAAGAAGAGCAAGGAAGCTGGTGAAGGGTCGAGAGAACAAGTCTTGTGAAGAGCGGCTGAGGGAACTGGGGTTGTTTAGCCTGGAGAAAAGGAGGCTGAGGGGAGGCCTTATCACTCTCTAGAACTACCCGAAAGGAGCTTGTAACCAGGTAGGGGTTGGTCTCTTCTCCCAAGTAACAAGCAACAGGACAAGAGGAAATGGCCTCAAGGGAAGGTTTAGATTGGGTGTTAGGGAAAAATTCTTCACCAAAAGGGTGTTCAATCACTGGAACAGGCTGCCCCTGGAAGTGGTTGAGTCACCATCCCTGGAGACATGCAAAAGACATGCAGATAGGATGCTTAGGGGCATGTTTTAGTGGTGGAGTTGGCAGTGCTAGGTTAACGGTTGAACTTGATGATCTTGAAGGCCTTTTTGAACCAAAACCATTCTGTGATTCTATGCCACTGCTAAGGAAGTGTCAGTGGTCAAGGGTGCTTCTGCTGGGGCATGCATATGAAACTGCACTGCTTTGTCAAAGGGCTTCATTTCTCAATGGTTTTGAACTACTTGTGCTGTATGCATGTCACTTTCTAATTTATTTTTGGCTAATGAAATTTCTGAGAACAAATCAGATTTCTATTGACACTGAATCTAATGCAGCCCCTTCTTTGTCACAGTCACTTTATGAAATGAAGTTATAACAGTGCTGCAAAACATAGTTGATGTGACAGGCCTGAAGATGAAATGGTTTGTTGATGTCAGTCTGTGGTAATGGAAGCTGAGCTGAATTGCTCAAGAGCAACAAATTATATAGATTTAGGGCACAGAACAATTTCAGCTACATCACCTTAATGTCCTTTTTAATGGAAACAAATTGCTTTGTGCTATGTAAAGTGGTGCCAATGGGAGCTGGAAAGTTCAAAATGACACAAGGGCATTGGTAGGATCTTCATCCAGTTCAGTGGAAGCATGACAGAGTGAAAAACGAGGAAGGAACCATGAATTTGGTTCCCAACACATACTCTGCAGCCTTTATTTAGATCCTGTATTAAACCAAATATGAACAAATATTCTAGTTTTATTCATAATAGTACCTGCTTATCATTTGACTTTATCAAAGTATCCATCAAACTTCACTTAAATTTGCAACACCACTGAAGCTTGACCTAAGTTTTGAAGTGTTTAGTAATTTTAACCATGGTGATGTAATTACAGCAGAAAAAAAAGAAGTGCTAAAATAAGTGGCTGTACTAAGGCGCTGTTCTCTCAATATAGTTTAAACTGTGCAAAGCAATATAAGCAGTACTCCTATGCGTGGTCATTATTTGTACAGTGTGGCACCTCGGGTTCCCAGCGACACACCTGCATCACTCCGTACTAGGTGCTAGGGGAATATATAAATCTTAAGCCAATGTTTTTGTACCAGGCTTTTATTATCCCCAATACATTTGCAAAAGATTGCCTTTAATTGACATAGTGCAACAGTATCTTCATTTTAAAGAAGAGGAAAACTTTAGTCAGTTGAATTTTTCTTTCTGTCACAAGGGTGGAAATGGAGAGATTTACAGATTTCCACAGAAGAGACTTGACAGGACATTTTTGCCTGCAAAGAGATTGGATTGTTTATTCCAGGTCATATAATGAAGTGGGACTGAGTCCTTACCTCTTTCCTGATTCTGACCACGGAGAAGCACTGTCCTTTTTCTTTTGGAGATGACTACATTTTAGTGCCACTGTCTGTATTTTAACAGTGATATTTTTCAGGAATAAACCTTCTCCTTTGCACATGTAAGTTCACAAATGCCTTGAGGCTAGTTTAGATCCAAATAGTCTTACTAGGTACAGACATTACCTACCTCCTGTACTGCAAAAAAATGTTGGAATAAATGTTGAAGTCATTATACCTGTGTTGTTATGAGGTGCCACCTGAAAGACCGACTTTGATCGGGTTGGTGAGCCTGAAGAAACAACTGCGGTGCTGTTCGACAGAGAGCACAGCTGTGCTGTGGCTCCTCCATGTGAGAGCTCTGGTGCTGCCCTGGTAGGGCTGAGCTCAGGGCAACCACACAGTCACTGATGCTTTGTTTTGCAATAAAAGAGAGCTCATATGGCTTTGACAGGTATGTAATGCTTAGATCATATCCCATTTCCACCTCTGAACGCTTAGATGACACACAAACCACTTTGTTCAGTTTCAGTTAAGGTTTCTACAAAATAACTTTTTGCTAGAGCATCCATAGGAAAAGCATCATAAATACTTCTGGAGACAGACGTTGATCATATGGTTTGCAGGAGATGGCTGCTTTGCCAAACTGACATGCATGAATGAAATGGCAAAAGGATAATCAGAAAGCAAAACTCACATTGCATGAGCTGGGTGACTTTTCCTGCAGCATGAACAATGGATTGTCTTGGGGAACGTGAGCAAATTGCAGGAGAAAACGTATTTACTCAACCACTGGCCAAATAATTTGAATATCAAGTACATTTGTAAAAGATCAACGTCTACCCAAGGATAACCAAAACAAGTTAGTGTGATGAAGCACATGGCCAGCGAAAAAATATTCTCTGCTTTATGCCCCATCAAAATTATACAGGTTTCCAGGTGGTCTCCATTCCCTTGCACACACATTAGTGCTTTGGTTATTTGTGTACAGATGTGCAGTCAACAAAATCATGAAGTCTCTATGTGAACCTGCATATCCCAGTGCTGCCATCACCCAGACACCCTTCCTCTCCCAAGCAGAAGTTAAATTTAAGCTTAGTATGGTCTTGTTTGTGAAATAATTTCTTTCAAAAATTGCTGCATTGAGCAATGGCTATTCTATAATTTGATAGCGTATAGAGGATTTGTGAGGCAAAACCCAGGCTGCTTTATAGAACCTGTAAGCTGAGAGTCTCTCCAATGCGCGGGAGATGTGGACATACTGCAGCAAGTCCAGTGAGGGCCATAAAGGCTATGAAGGGACTGGAGCACCTGCCATACAAGGAGAGACTGAGATAGCTGGGACGGTTCAGCCTGGAGAAGAGAAGGCTCAGCCAGATCATGAATGCTGGAACAGGTTGGCCAGAAGGCTTATGGAGGCTCCATCTTTGGAGATATGCAGCACCCAGCTGGTCACAGTCCTAAGTGACCCTGACCAAGCAGGGCTTGAACTCGTTGCTCTGCAGTGTCCCTCTTGCTGGTACCACAGCATCCTTACCGCACTTGAAGACCTAGTAGAAAGTAGAAATCATTCTTGCAGTTTGCATTTCATGACTTAGTTTCCTTCTCTGGTTCTACCTCTTTCTTCTCATACCCTTAATTTATTTCTGATGAGTCTTTCTGAACTCTGAACTGCAGCTTTATGAGCCAGCTGGCTGTGCTTTGCTATGTTTGAACTGGATTATGGCTGGACTGTGTCTTCAATGCCTAATGCTTTTTAATTGGCCTAAAAGAATTGGAAACATTACAGTGGGACTGAGCTGGACAATACTCACGTTGAAGTCACTCTGCGTCAGGCTGCCGCAGGGAATGCCGCTGCCGTGGTGTCGAACACTTCACCAAGAACTAATATTTCAACTCAATCACAGTGACATGGCTTTGTTTAGCCTTACTTTAGGGTAGATGTTATAACTGCAATGACAGTAAAGACTCTGAGTAGAATTCTTTAGATGATTGATGCAATACCTTCTGGGATGGGAGATATGAGACGAGGGTTTGTCTACACGGTCAAGTTGGTAAGCTTGTGACTTTACTGTCCTTCCCCACGACCGTGTGCCCTATGATGCTTGACTGCTACTACCATGGACAGAGCAGGGGCAGTCTGCAGGACTACAAACACCCGTGGCATTGGTGAGCCTGGGTGTAAGGACTTGGGTGACTGTCCCATCTCCTTGGAGGGCTACCTTCCTGACCAGTCTCCCAGCACCACGTGCCTGCACATGGAGCATGTATGGGACTTGAATATTGCTAACCATTCATCTTCACAAATAATGACATTAAAAATATTTTAAAAAAAAAACCACCCCACATCCCCTTTTTTAAGCATCATTGTCTTCTGACTTTCAGTCCACACAGTTGTTCCAGTAATTCCTCCCTTTCCAGCGGGGACCACCTCTCTGTGGTAAGGGCTACCCTGGTGCCAAGGACATCTCCTTTATTAGAGCAACTCCTAGTCTCCTATCTTAAAAACCAAAGGAAGATGAATAATGTGCAAACCTGGCATGCTAAAATCAATCAACTTAATAGAATTAATTTTGAGCCTCACCTCTTAAATTCCTGAGGAAGAAACCCTTTTTCTACAGGACTGGGACAGTTTTGGAGAAGAGAAAAATAATTTTTAAAAAATTTTAAAAAAAAGCAGTTTGAGGGTTGTGGTGTTTCTAGTTGTACATGTATATATACATAGGTGCAGTTTACAGTTCAGTTGTGAGACTAATAGTTTGCCTCATTTTGTGTGACAATAAGGATAGTGTGTTGAGGTAGGAAACAGAAATGAAGGGGACGTTCATAAAGATGTCAGAAAGCACAGTAAATCCTCAGGATCCAGGGAGGGCAGGACACTCAAGAACACACCGCTGTCCCTGGCAGCCCTTCACCGGGGGTCTGTCGTTGATGAGACAGCTCTTGGCCTGGGAGACTATCACGCCCTTTCCTGCATGCTCGCGGGATGATAACTGGTCTGCTTGGATGGGAAAAGAGAAAATTTTCATTAACTCTGCTACCTGGGCAGGCAGCCTGCTGCCTGCTGAAACCTGACATATGCGACTGGCTCAGCCTCACAAGAGGCAGAGATGGAGGAAATCCAGGGTAAGGAATAACTCATACTACGAGCAGACAACAAAAAAAAAAAAGAAAAGAAGAAGGATTAGTTAGGTGCAAACTCCTACTAGGTATAAGACAGATGGTTTCCTAGGGCCAAGAGCCAAGATTTTTTTTCAGTATTGGCCAGCAATTACGTGAAATCTTATTTATATATTTATTTATTTACTTCGTCTTCATATAAAAATACCATAGAAATAAATCTGACTACATTCAAATTCAGTTTGCTCCAGCCTTATCTCTTCATCTGGAAGTAGGTTCAAGTCCTTTTTGATCTTTGTTTTCAGGATGGTGAAGTTTAAAAACTGCTATGTCAAAGTTTTATGAGGGCTGCTGGCGTTTTCACTCTGCATCAGCACTCCCAAGACTTCACAGAATCATAGAATATCCCAAGCTGGAAGAAACCCATAAGGACCATCAAGTCCAACTCCTGGCTCCACACAGGACCAGCCCAATCACAGCAGATGACTGAGAGCATTGTCCAGGCACTGCTTGAACTCAGCCAAGCTCGGTGCTGTGACCACCTCCCTGGGGACCCTCTTCCAGTGCCTGACCACTCTCTCAGTGAAGAACATTTTCCTGATCTCCAACCTAACCCTCCCCGTCACAGCTTCATGCTGTTCCCTCAGGTTCTATCGCTGGTCACCAGAGGGAGGAGATCAGCGCCTGCCCCTTCGCTCCCCCTCGTGAGGAAGCTGTAGGCCGCCATGAGGTCTGCCCTCAGTCTCCTCTTCTCCAGGCTGAATAAATCAAGGGACTTCAGCCTCTCCTCATACGTCTTCCCCTCGAGACCATTCACCATCTTCGTTGCCCTCCTTTGGAGGCTCTCCAATAGTTTTATGTCCTTTTTGTACTGTGGTGCCCAAAACTGCCCACAGCACTGGAGGTAAGGCTGCACCAGTTTTTGTGTTATACATCCACTCCAAACTGTGCAAGGTACGCAGAGACCCTGAAGTCTAGGTGGCTTACTAGATATTTAGGGTTTAAAAAATTGGGGTATGAAATCTAATCACCTCTTTCTGACAAAATTTTTCAAAGTACTGCCACATGCATTTTGTAGTGATGGTCTGGCACAGCACCACACCCCAACCAAGTTTTGCTGAATGTGAGGAGCATCTGGGGTAAGGTGATGAGGCAAGTAAGCTGACAGCAGACCTGTGCTTGGGGCAATAACACAGACTATAAGAGAGGCTGGCCTGCTCCGTGTGATGGTGTCTCCTGTGTACAAGGAGGATCACCACAGCCAGTCTAACCTCACTTGAAATACTGACGAAAAACTATGGAATATCAAGTGAACACGAGACAGAGGGGAATAACCTACAGTAATATAGAATGATTTGGGTTGGAAGGGACCTCAAAGATGATCTGGTTCCAACCCCCCTGCCATGGGCAGGGATGTCACCCACTAGACCAGGTTGCCCAAAGCTCCATCCAACCTGTCCTTGAACGCTTCCAGGGATGGGGCATCCACAGCTTCTCTGGGCAACCTGTTCCAGGGCCTCACCACCCTCAGAGTGAAGAGTGTCTTCCTAATGCCTGATCTAAATCTATCCTCTTTTAGTTTAAAACCATTGCCCCTTGTGCTATCATTATCTGCCCAAGTAAAGAGTCCCTCTCCATCCTTTTTATAAGACCCCTTTCAGTATTGAAAGGAATACCAGACTCCGTGATGACAAGACCGAGGGATAAGATGTTGTGGCCACTGGGCCAGGACCCAGCAGCAAGCGAGGCACAGTGCTGCCAGGCTTGGAGAGCTTCCACCTCCAACCCCCTCAGACACCGACTAAAACCGCACCAGGCAGGGAAGGGGACAGGAAGCACCTCACAGCGCTGACGGGATGTGACAGACGTGGTCTGGGAAAAAGCCCAATTCATTATGTAAGCCTTTATCTCAGGGCTGGCTCTGAGATATCAGCAAATGAGAAGAGTTTGTATCAAACAAAAGTGGTGGGGTGTTTTTAGGTAAGAAAAATCTGGTTATGTGATCCAGCTGGGGTTTTATTTAAAATCCTCTCCCTCCACAGTTTTGTGTCATAACATTTCCTCAAAGTAAACTGCCCAAGGACTGAGTTAGGATATGTCAGAGCGTTAAGTCTGCTAGTTCACAAGGTTTTATTTTTCTGCTTGTTTAATTTAGTGAAAGTTCTTTTATAACACCATAAAAGTGTTATTTAAGAGAAAAAGTTGTTTTAGTAGTTAGAAACAGGAGACAAGGTGTCGGGGCTTATGAATCAGATTTTAAAGGGTAAAGCAATGAAGCTCCACTGATTTCCATGAGGCTAAAGCCATTTTACACCACCTGAGCATCTGGTCTTTCAGCTTCAACTCACCTCCACTGCCAAATCACTGTTGTGATAATGTCCTTCAATGGAGGACATCCATTAAAGAAAAAAACAACAGCAACGTGATCTTTCTTCCCTGCCCGTTCTTCCAAAGACAATTACATCTAGAGAGTCTCGAGAAAGGTTGCCTTTGCGTTCATTTTTGTACATGGACGTTATTTTGCAGTGTCAGATGCGAGATTTAATCACAGTTTGCATCTCCTTAGATACCACTGCCAGTCACCCTGAAACACAAACACTGAGGGAATTCAGCCCCTTGAGCATCACCGTGCAGACTAGCACGTGTCCTGCTTTCCTCGGCCGGTGCCCTGGGCAGAGCCCATCTCCTCCAGGGGAGGTTCAGGAGAGCTCCCTGCTTACAGACAGACAGTCTGGCACTCTGGCTACAGCTCTCCATACTCATGTGCGTTTCGTGGTCTCTGATAAGGATGGAGAGGCAGACATCACTTGCTCATTGAGCAGATAACTGAAATGCTAGAAAAGGGAGTCATGAGGGGACCAACCCACAGGCCCAGCTGGAGAACAGGCACCGATGGGGGAGGCTGCTGAGAGAAGGGCTTTGCACCGCTGTAGAGGAAACCGCAGCTGCACAGAGAATTTATTAATGCTTTATGAGCCCTGTCTGGAGGTTAAGACCACATGTAAGGCTTTCTCTGGAGATTTACTCCATTTACTCACAAGAAACTCCCAGATTTGCAGCCTGCGGGTGACCTGGACAAGAGCATCTTTGCCATTAGATGCATTTCACAAGTCCCAGTGTCTGAGTAGAGGCGGGACCCAGCCATCCCCTGTGCCTGGCATTGCTGTGCTGGTTCACCACTGCTCGTAAGCCTTTTCTAGGGTCTGCTCTTTGGAGTAGGGTGAAAGCTATGGATCTAATACTTGCTTGTAAGTGTGCAGTCTGCAGGAGAGAACCCATTACGTACTGCATGTGCCATACAAGAGATCTTCACATTCTGGGGAGTGGAAGCCTTTCTTCAGCTAAACCATGATCAGCTTTTTATCAGATTTAATAAATTTCTTTTTCGAGGTAACAAGCTTCACTTTAGAAAGGGTAACCTGGCACATAGCAAGGATCTGAACATCACAGCGTGGTGCAAATAAGGCTCAGAGCCTGCAGATCAGCCACACCAATCTCAGCACATTCACTCAGCATTAACAATCTTTCCAGTCCACTGCCCTTGCAATAAACCCGGGCTGAGATGAGACCAAGGAGTCCCACACTCTTTCCAAGTAACTTGGCTTCATACTTCAAAGGCAGTTCTCCTGCTGGCCAGAGATGAGAAAGGCTGCCAGCAGTGTGCGGGGAAGGTTTTTGCTGATCATTCCCTGAAGCAGGAGCCATAACTTCACTCACCAGGGCTGCCTTTCAGCAGCACAAAATTCATATTGTTTTTAAAGACTGTTTCTGGCTGTTAGCAAGTCAGTTGCAAGTAAGCAAATTAGGTTATTAAAAAATTTGCATGAAAGAATGTGCCCTGAAACCACACGAAACTGCACAACTGTCCATTTGTTCATTTTCAGACCTGCTGTGTGATGCTTGCCAAGGATGCCCGCGTCCTCAGGGTGCATCCCTGGAGCTCCAGGGGGGCTCCATGTCCTGCCCCAACCCCCTGCACCATCACCCTGTAGGTACTGGTCCCTCCAGGGATAGATGCCCACTGTTATCACAGATCTCCCAACTCGGCCCAGCAGTTCCCAAAATACAGCCTGGAAATGCAAATGGCAACAGGATCATGATCACCCCCCACAGAGACATATCTTCGCAGAGCAGTTTGGGGTATCGATCTGGCAGGCAGCTCCAACACCAAATCAAGCTGTGGTGTCAGGACTGCTTTCAGAAAATACTGAATTTTACAGTGAATAGCCTGTCACTTGGTTCATTCAACGCAGAGGAAAAAGCTCTGCATTTCATAGGCTTTGGATTAGATCCCCCACCTTTAATACAGAATGATGTTCTCTTGACTTATTTTCTTTCTGTTAATTAAAATAAAACCCACAAACACCCAGTGAAGCAACTGTTATTTGAACCTGCACGATAGGTCCCTCCAAATCCTTATCCTCATGCATTCCAGGACATCTGTGCGTATTAAGCAAGAGGAACTGCTATCTGCTACCAGGCAGGTGTTTTAGCTGTACTGGGAGTTAAAAATGAGAGTCTCGCTAAAAACCAATTGATTCAATGGGAAGTTCTTTAATTTAACACACAAATTGATTTGTTTTGGTTGATCAGTAGTGATAAAAATAGAAAGACATGCTTTGAAATAATTAAAGAAACATTTGACTGGAATAAAATGTTGACTACCAAAGCCTTCTGAATGACTACAATTTTGACTTCAGTTTTCTGAGAAGAGATTTGGAGCTGATAATGATCAGGACCAGTTTTCTAATGGGGGAACCTTGCCTGGGGGGTTGGTTGTTCTTCTGTTAAAGTCTACAGAAGCCAGGTGCTACATTTGAGAGCAACCCTCTGACTTCAGTGTATGGCACTTAAACTGATGCCATAATTTTTCAGCTGCAGCTACCTGCACATCGTGTTCAAATCCTTCTTCAGCAGGCAATTCAGTGCTCTAAAAACTGAAAAAATGCACAGCAGCAAAAATGATGGCTCTTAGCTTCTGCAGCTCCTTCACATTCATTCCTCGCTGAACTGCTTAGAAGCTGTAAAGATCCGGATAAACGCAGAAGCAACCTCCTCTAATTTTTGGAGTTACACAGTGTTCTGCACAACAATAAAAAAAATGTCACATTGTGGAGTGGTCCTTCATCTCTGTGAAAAGTAAAGCACGACTTCTTTACTCAATATTTCTTGCTCTAAACTGAGGGCTAGCTTGGGGAAATTAGCGTGAGATGGAAATTAATTCTTTTCCTAAGAAAAAGTGATTTAGGCAACATCCATAAAACTAGTGCCTGTCCTACCAGGGTTAAAAGCTTGTAGTGGGAACCAAAGCAAAGGTGCCAGATGCTTTTTCTTTATTAAAAAAAAGTTCATGAGGTTGGCAGACCTGGAGCCCTCCTGGACAGGCATTTGCATCGTTTCACTGGAGAACTTATCAGAAAATACTAATAAAAATAACTCAATAATAATTGCTAAGAAAAGGCATTAGTAAGGTTTTTTGGGGGTTATTTTGTACTCACAAAGACAAACCTGTAACATATCTTTATGTCCAAACAACATGGTGCAGTGGGCTCTGCTGATGCATGTGGACATCCGTCATACAGGGTCAGTCTGGTACTATAGCAGTCTGTGTAATTTTGTATACGTTTGGAATTACATCAAGGACTAGTTTTTTTAATAGCTTGAAAAAGCTGTACAGAAGAAATAATTTGGACAAAACCCCTATATTTTTAATGTGTTACAATTCTCAAGGGACATTGCTGTATGGAGTAAATGTCTGTGGTGGGTTGACCCTGGCTGAAGTTGAGAGGCCCACCAAAGCCACTCTGTCACTTCTCCTCCTTAACTGGACAGGGGAGAAGAAGTATAATGAAAGGCTTGCAGGTTGAGATAAGGACAGCGAGAGCTTGTTTACCAGTTACCATCCCAGGCAAAACAGACCAGACTTAGAGAAGAATCCATCTGATTTATTACCAAGCAAACACAGAGCAGAGCAGTGAGAAATAAACCCAAATATTAAAACGCCTCCCCCCACCCCTCCCTTCTTCCCAGGTAACTTCACTCCCAATCTCTACCTGCTTCCCCTCAGCAGCACACAGGGATGGGGATGGGGGTTATGGTCATTTGATCCCACGTTGTTTCAGCTGATCCTTCCTCAGGTGGAGGACACTTCCCCTGCTCCAGCGTGGAGTCCCTCCCACATCCCTCCATGAACTTCTCCAACATTAGTCCTTCCTGTGGGCTACAGTCCTTCACAAACTGCTCCCGTGGGTCTCTCCCACGGGGCACAGACCTTCAGGAGCAGACTGCTCCAGCATGGGTCCCCCACGAGGTCACAAGTTCTGCCAGCAAACCTGCCCTGGTGTGGGCTCCTCTCTTCACAGATCCACGGGTCCTGCCAGGATTTGCTCTAGTGTGGGCTTCCCATGGGGTCACAGCCTCCTTCAGGTGTCTCCACCTGCTCCAGCATGGGGTCTTCCATGGACTGCAGGTGGAATCTCTATACCCCATCATCCCTTCCCCATGGACTGCAGGGGGACAGCCTGCCTCACCATGGTCTTTACCACGGGCTGCAGGGGAATCTGCTCCGGTGCCTGGAGCATCTCCTTCCCCTCCTTCCTCATTGGCCTTGGAGTTGACAAAATTTCTTACGTCTTCTCCCTCCTCCTTCTGGCTGCAAAAGCTCCCGTGGTAGTTTTTTTTCCTTCTTAACTCTGTGATCCCAGAGGTGCTACCACTGTTGTTGATTGGCTCAGCCTTGGCCAGCACTGGGTCCGTCTTGGAGCCGGCTGGCATTGGCTCTGTCAGACACAGGGGAAGCTTTCATGAGCTTTTTGCAGAAGCCGCCACCGCTGTGCCCCTCCTCCCCGCGCCCCCCCGCCCTGCCAAAATCTTGCCATGCAAACCTAAAACCATGTCTGAGCATTGCAGTGGGAGACTGAGCGATGGAGTTGTTGTATGGGCTGAGTGTGGGACTGGGAGGCAGGGCTGACCTCCAGCGTTGTCCCTCTGCTTGTGCCACTGACCTGTAGGGTCATATTCTGCCAGATTTTCTGTAGTATTTAGCACCTTTGAGGTACTTAACCTCTGGGATACTTGACCACCTCTGAAACTTTACTTCCCAGAGCTTGGTGGGTTCAGGAGTGGTGAGCAATCTCAGGTTTGGCTGAAGTCAATGAGCATCAACATATCTTGCAGCATGCATATCCAAACAGCCATGTGAAAATGGAAGATCCCTGGGAGGCAAGGTACAAGTCACATTTACTTCTGTGTAGTTGGAAAAGTCCATTTCCATCACCAGCTTCCAGCAGGGATTCCCTTTCATTAACTGCTCAGGGTGCGTACAGTCCCGCCTTATCGCCATTAGCATTTTACACGTGGGTGGCCAGCTTGAGTTCACTACGCAAGGTGATTTTCCTTATCCAGTAAAGACATCCTAAAAGTCAGGACATTACATTTGTACTTAACGTTTACAAGGTGCCCTGCAGCCCTGGGATCGCAACCGTATGCTGTCATAACCACTGAAAGCAAAGGATGATCGCTCTTTTTCACACCATCTATATTTTTCTAATTGTGCTTTCTAGTAAATCGTTTATAAATAGAACCACTGTGCAGTTAATGTAGTCTCTGAATGAAATGTAAGCTCATATTAGACACCTGTACTATGAAGGGAACAGAAATAACATTGTTGAATCTTCTAATTGATGAAGAAAAGCTGCAGAAAGGCAGCAGACTGTGCCAAGAAAGTCTCTGCCTGTATGAATGCGAGCGCTTTAATCTGCATGACAAAGACCCCCCTCCCCTTCCAAACTGCTACTTCTTTCTGCTTTGTGAAACCAGGAGAAATACAATGGCATTGGCTATTCCTTTCATGCAGACTCCATGCTGCAATGTAGAAAAAGAGGCTGGACCGGTGCAGGCGGTGCCTTGAGTACGTTTTCCAAGACACAGAACATTAAATTCTCATCAAAATACGTGCATTCAATGCTTTGCCCATATGCAGGGCAGGACTGTACTCTGCATTCCCTTGGTACAGCTGTCAGTCCCTTTGCTACACCAGAGGTTTTGCAAGCCTGACTATAAAATACATTGCAGACGTTCGATTGTTCATTCTGTATAAAATTCTGCACGGTCGGAAGATGTCTCTTAGATGCAACCGCTGTGCTGCGGTTGGCACAGCAGAAATAGCACAGAAACAGAAGAGTGCGAAGCACCAAAATCCACAGTAAAGCAAGTCTCCAGCCTGAAACACAGGTTGTCGATAGTGACTTTTTGGGAGAGAACCAGCGAGACCCCGCAGAGCCCCGCAGCGTAGGCGGTCCCACCAAGCAATCTCCTGGCTGGTGCCAGCTTCCAGGCAAGAGACCCTGCCCAGGGCTGGCGCCGGGGCCAGGGCAGGGCAGCCCCCCGGCTGCCCGCTGGGTGAGCACACAAGCCCGTCGGCCCTGCTGCCTCGCCAAACGGTGCTGTGGCAGGGACCCTTAACCAGGCAGATTTCTTTAATCAAGTGGTGTGTGACACTTCTGATTAACGCGTGCTTCTGCTCTCCCGAAACACCAGTTTGGCTACCCCGTCTATTTATTGTAAACTCGAACCGGACTGGAAAACCTCAGGCACTTGACCGCCAAGCTCTGCTCGGAGCTACATGGTGAAAGCTAAACTAACTCCAGTGAAGACAAAGCTTCCCACAGAGTGCATAAGCAGGCATGGGCCTTTTTGCCTTTTGCCACTGACTTCTCGCATTTTGTTCTAGCCAAATCTCTCCCATGTTTTAGGCAGGATCCTCTCTACCTGATCAGACAGAACTCCTGATAAAGACAAGATGGATTTTGCTGAGCAGGATCCTGCTAAGGACAAGGGGGGATTTCTTCAGAACCGGATTTTTTTCTTTTTTATTTTGATCAAGTGGCAACTGGTAGGAGAAGAAGACAAAAGATTTAAGGACCGATTTTTAAAAAGTACCTCCTTGCTCTGCAGATCTGTGCCCCCAAAATATTTGGCATGTTGAACTACAACTATTACCCATCTACTTGCTCGCCGACACTGATAGTTCAGTAGGTTGGGACTGCAGAAATGTCTTATCGTGGGGCACAGAAACACTGTGCCAGATTCTGATCTCACTGCACATGGCGTAATTCACCTTGCGTTCGTATTTCACTAGAATAACTGAGATGGAAGCGTACTTCACCCTTCCCATCTTTTTGTCCTTGAAGTCGAAGCAAAGGGAAGATTTCCTTCAAAATGTAGGAACAGCGAAATGATTAACAAAAGCTAAATAGGGCAGTTTCAGGCTGAAAAATGTATGATTCATAGCAACTTGTTCAGACATACTCTTAAGTCATATACATTATGGCAATTTAATTATGTAATAGAAGGGATCATGTACTGTTGCATGCCCACAGTTCCCACTCATTCGACTGAATGCAGATGGGCTAGCACTACACAGAAAGTAACGTACAAAAGAGAGGGAGAAAGAGAAAAGGGGTACTGGAGTTTAAGAAAAAAACACGTAGCAAAAATGATATCCAAATGGCAAGTTTTGCATACCACAGAGCATTCATTTGTTCAACTGTAGCAAACGGCTGGGCAGAAGAGCGTCCCAGCAACAAGCCAAGGCAGTCCCGGCGTAGGATTAATGCCATTAAATGGAAGGGAAATGTCACAGCATGCATAAGAAATCTGAAGACTTCAGACAAGCAAGTACCACTGCTCTCGAGCGAATGTGGGTGTTTCTATTATAAAGCAAGATGTGGAATTTCACAGGCTTTCCAGTAAGTTTCTCCACTTAAAGCAGAGGTTTAAAGGCTAGTGAATGTTGTTTCGGTTTCTTCAGCATTCTGATAACATCTAGCAGGTGATTCCTGAACAGTCTGGGGAGAGTGCAGGGATCTGCAGACCACTGGCACCCCGTGACTGCATCTTCTGTGAGCCTACGACACTACCTACTTCGTCCAAAGAGGTGCCACGCGCCTGCCTTGTTTATGCACTGGAAGCCATGTCTATGGGAATGTGCATCCTCACAAATCTGTGTCATATCAATTTTTTTTGAAAGTAGCAGTGGCAAAGAGCAGCTGAACGTGAGGGATGCAATGGTGGCAACGCTCACAGAGATAAATTACTGTTCAGAGTGATGGGAAACTTCTGAAACACTCATTCAGTCTCCCGAGGTGCCAAAAGTGACATTCCTCTTTCGATTGACCGTCATATCACAAAACAGCCACGGCACCATCTCCTGTAGCCATCAGTCCTGGTGAACACCATTGCTTTATGAGAACTTGTGGCTGCAGTTCTGCAAATGTCAACATCAGATTTGTGCAATAGGAGATAAACTGCTGGTATGTGTACAGTCTAGATCAGACACCAACATATAATTATATTTATATAGAATTAGGATCAGGTAATGCTGAGTTTATGCTTGCTTTATAGCTTTATCCCTGCTTTTGCCAGCTTTGGGAAAGCAGATAAGAACTGAAGAGCCACGACATCCCAGGCGTGCTCTGCGGTCCCTGGGACAGGGGTGGCCCTCCACAGATCCTGTTCCTGGGGCCACATCCTGCCAGAGAGGGTTGCTCCCAGCCAGAAGGGACGAAGGCTGGGAGCAATCTAAAATATAAATGTATTTTATAAAATATGTAACGTAATACACAGTGTACATTTAAAAACTAAAGAAAACAATGTTTTGGTGGTCTGCCTGAGCACCTGGGCATGTCCCCAGACACATGCTCCCCGTGCCAGCTCTAGCAGGGCTACGAGTGCACTGCTGCACTGGAGGAAACTTGTCTGCCCCAGGTGAACGGCACTTGAGCCAAGGGCAACATAATTAAAATATATATATAGGGCACACAGTGCAAATGGCCTCTGAGCCAGCGGAGCGGGCACTGCCTCCAGCAAGCCTTGCTTCGTCAGGTTTGGCTGCTTCCCAGCGCGGGGAGCAGGAGGAGCGGGAGGCTGCTCACTGGCCTGACACCTTGCTCTGGCCATCCAGATGTGCAGGAGGGCACAGAGGGACACAGAGGGATGCGGAGAGACACAGAGGGATGCAGGCATACACAGGAGGAGGCAGGTGCTTACAGGAAGCAGAGGCAGCATGGGCACCCCCAAGGGAGAAGGGACACCCCACTGGCACAGAGCGTTGTGACACATGGAGCTGCCACCAGCCAAAGCTTGCTCCTAGCGTGTGGTGGGAGTTTATACCCTGCAGAGAGGGCAGGGAGGACCTTTCGCACAGGGGAGATGCTTGCACGCACTGTTAGAAGGAAACCTTGGTTTACTAATCTGTGCCCCCATTAACCAGCAGAGCCAGGCTGTGGCATTTGCTCACAGGATGCACAGGGGAGAAAGCATAAAGAAAGCCTGAAGTAATGGGGTTAATCCCTTCACTGACGAATAGGAAAGTGTAGTAGCCTCCCGCAGGAGTGGAAGGAGGAACGGCCTGCCATGATCAGCTGCATGGTCTCTGGATCACCACTCCTACAGGGAAGAGCCACCACCGCCCCAGTGCGTAGGGACATCATTAGTAACGTTCCCTCATTCCGCAGGAGTGACTCAGATCAGCAGCATCACCTCTGCATGCCAAATGTATCAGGTCAATAGAATGATTTAAAAGTATTGAGGAAACAGGTTTAGTGTGTAAGAATCCCTCAAGGGAAAATGAATGGACACAAACTGTAGGGAAAGGTGCATTATTGTGCATTCCTGTAGATCATCCATCCATGCAGTAACACGCAGAGGTGATCGACATCCATCAGCTGTGATGCTCTTCCTTCCCTCCAGGAGAAGTGTGGCATACTCATGCTTCAGACGTGTAACTTCCCCATCCCTGCGGCCTGCTGTTATCAGTGAAGACAGGGTCAAAGAAGTTCATCTCAGTTTGGAGCAGAAAGGGACACACTCCTAAGGACTTGTAGAGCTGGTTGCACAATGTTGAGCTAGTCCCTGAAAAATCGCAGCTAAAGAAAGAGCCTGTATTGCACCATAAATATTCATCATCGTGTTCACAGATCAGCTCTCACTCAGCAAGACCTTTGGGCTCTATTTGCACAGTTATGGGGTTTTAAGCCTGCTGGAGGCTGAGAAAGAGGAGCACGTTAACCAAAGGAACCCTTCTGGTCTGGATGCAAGCTGGAATCGTATCTTCGTACGGGAAACCACTCTGTAGCTATCACATAAAATGTGCAGCTGTGCTTTGGGAGTGATGCAAGGAATATGCTTCAGCCTGCCTCACCTTCTGCAGCTTCAGGTGAGAGTAATCTGTGTCAGGAGAGAGACAAAGCACCATCCCCCCGGATCATCCCTGCACAGGTACCGTGTGTTCTCCTCCAACGAAGAAAGCAGAAGGGGAATTTTGTGCACTTTCTTATGGAGAAAGCAGGATTTGGGTTTTAATATTTTTTTACATACGCTAAAGCACTGGTCAAAATTGGCTCAGTGACAGTATGATTGAACACACTTTTCCTAAAAAAAAACAACAAAACAATAAAAAAAAGCTCTCCTGTTCAACGATGGGAATTATCTCCCATTTAACCCTACCAGAACTCTGACCTCAGATTTCAGCTATTGAAACTTCATATGACCAAGTTGGGAGGCAGGAGCTATGTATTGATTCATAAATCATAGAATCAAAGAATCATAGAACTATCAAATCACAGAACGGTTTGGGTTGGAAGGGACCTCAAAGATCATCTAGTTCCAACCCCCCTGCCATGGGCAGGGACACCCTCCACTAGACCAAGTTGCACAAAGCCCCATCCAACCTGGCCTTGGACACTGCCAGGGATGGGGCCTCCACAGCTTCTCTGCGTAACCTGTTCCAGTGCCTCACCACCCTCACAGCGGAGAATTTCTTCCCAACATCTGGTCTAAATCTCACCTCCTTCAGCTTAAGGCCATTTCCCTTTGTTATATCACTCTCTGTCTTTTCTGTAGGCCCCTTTAGGTACTAGAAGGCCGCAATTAGGTCTCCCTGGAGCCTTCTCTTCTCCAGGCTGGACAACTCCAACTCCCACAGCCTGTCCTCATAGGAGAGGTGCTCCAGTCCCCTGATCATCTTCGTGGCCTCCTCTGGACTCACTTCAGCAGCTCCATGTCCTTCTTATGTTGGGGACCCCAGAGCTGGACGCAGTACTACAGGTGGGGTCTCACAAGAGCGGAGTAGAGGGGCAGAATCACCTCTCTTGACCTGCTGGTCATGCCATTTTTGATGCAGCCCAGGACACGGTTGGCTTTCTGAGCTGCCAGCGCACACTGCCGGCTCATGTTCAGCTTTTCATGAACCAACACTCCCAAGTCCTTCTCCCCAGGGCTGCTCTCCATCCATTCTCCACCCAGCCTGGAGTTGGGCTTGGGATTGCTGAGACCCATGTGTAGGACCTTGCACTTGGCCATGTTGAACTTCATATAGTTCACATATGTTGCTGACAAAGTTGTTAAACAGTGCCGGTCCCAGTACCAACCCCTGAGGAACACCACTCACCACTGGTCTCCACTTGGACACCAAGCTGTTGACCACAACTCTCTGAGTGCAGCCATCCAGCCAATTCCTTATCCAGCGAGTGGTCCATCCGTCAAATCCATGTCTCTCCAATTTAGAGACAAGGATGTTGTGCAGGTCAGCTCAAATGCTTTGCACAAGTTCAAGTAGATGATGTCAGTTGTTCTTCCCTTATCCATCAACACTGCAACCCTGTTGTAGAAGGCCTCCAAATCTGTCAGGCATGATTTGCCCTTAGTGAAGCCATATTGGCTGTCACCAGTTATCTCCTTATCGGTCATGTGTCTGAGCATAGTTTCCAGGAGGATCTGCTCCATGACCTTGTTGCGCACAGAGGTGATACTGACCAGCCTGTAGTTCCCTGGCTCTTCCTTTCCTCCCTTCTTAAAAATGGTGGTCATGTTTCCCCTTTTCCAGTTAGTCAGAACTTCACCAGACCATGGTGAATAGTGGCTCAGCAACTTCACCCGCCAGTTCCCTCAGGACCTGCAGATGCACCTCATCAGGTCCCATGGACTTCTGCACCTTCAGGTTCCTTAGACGGTCTCGAAACTGATCTTCTCCTACAGTGGGTGGTCTTCATTCTCCCAGTCCCTGTCTTTGCCTTCTGAGACTCGTGCAGTGTGGCTAGAGTCCTTGCTTGTGAAGACTGAGGCAAAAAAGTAATTGACTACCTCAGCCTTCTCCAGGTAACCAGGTCTCCTGTTTCCTTCTGGAGAGGGACCACATTTTCCCTCATCTTCCTTTTATCATCAACATACCTATAGAAGCTTTTCTTGTTGCCCTTGATGTCCCTGGCCAGATTTAATTCTATGAGGGCTTTAGCTTTTCTAACCTGATGTACGGTTGCTTGGTCTTTCTGGTCGGCTGGCCTGTAGCATCTGTCCCTGCCCTCCCTTTAATCCTGAGCTACCACTTCTCTGTGATGCCAATACAATTGCAGCCCTGTAGGCATGCGCATGTCTCTAACTTCTGTTGTTTATTTCCCATGCTATGTGTGTTTGCAAAGAGGCATTTAAGTTGGGCCCTGGTGAAGCTGACTGGCTGGAGTGGCTGGAATTCGTTGGTGCTGCACTTCAGGTGCTCTCCTGCTGACCTGTGATCCTTCTCCCAGCTCTGAGCATCTATTGCTGGCACTGGCATCAAACTGGTAGGAGCGGGATGGATTGAGGTTCAGCTCAATTCATCTTTATTCACAGTGTTTTCAGTGGCTTTAAAAGACATTTTGCTCTTCTTTCTAAGCTGGGTTTTGAAAGGTTTGCTTACACTAAAGCAAACCCACAAGATTTAATTTTCTTTTGGAATAAGACCAGGAACACGTATATTTAATAATCACATGACGAGTCTCCATTTTATTTCAGTTTGCTTTTAAACAGAATAAAAAGACATCAACTCACCTGAAGTGCAAGCACGACCAACAACGGGCTCTCCGCACCACTCTGTCCCTGCAGCAGGTCGCTGAGGATGGGACGGTGAGCAGTGTCCTTCCAGCCAAGGGGGATTTGCTGAAGAACAGCCCTGTTGGCACCGAGACCACTGACTATATTTGAAAATATGGCATCTTTTTTGTCAGTCAGATTGAGAAATGGAATGGGGATCATTCTAGGTTCTAAGGTACAGCAGGTCATGACAAACGACGAGGAAAAATGGCCCTGAGGCTAAAAACCAGTCCTTATTACCAGCCTGAGCTCAGCCCTCATGCAGAGACTTCAGCAAGTTTCTGTGCATGCAGTTATATCCTATAGAAATCGGAGCTGATAAAACTAACCTGTCTCTTGGGGGAAGATTTACTGAATTAACTAATTCTTTTAAAAAACAACCATTGCTTGACCGAGTGAGCCCAGGGCTGGGAACTGAGACAAAGGTAACCCCTGGAGAACTGCTCTGCGGTCTCTGGGCAAACACCTGACCCACTCCAGCCCTCTCTGATTTCTGCCATTGGCATCATTAGGGCCAAGATTTAATTTTTTATACCAAGCACAAATTAAAAAATGATGTAAAAGTGGGAATAGTAATGTTTACTGGACACTGTCCACTGCTTTGAGGTCTGAGTGACATGATTACACCGGCGACTTCTGGCTTTGCCCCCGCCGCCCCGGTGCAGCAGCAGAAAGGACCTTCCTGGTAAAGTGTCAGAAATAAGGTTCTCTGGACGGGTCATTAGCAGGAGACTCTCAGGAGAAGTTTAAAAAGGCTGCAAGGAGGATTAACACTGTCTTGAACCTGACACACACCATGGATAAGGGGAATTACACTGGTATAAAGGAAGGTGTGAATTTAATTAATCATGCTGGCAACCTAATTCCCCATGTGAGCGTTTCTCTTCCAATATGAACCGTGGCCATTTTCAACACAGATGATGTTTCTTAAGAGGTAGTTTAGACTAAGCTGAAAAAAAAGTCACTCTTTATCCTGTAGTAAGAGGATCCACTTGGGAGATTATACAGCACAACTGCAGCTATATATCTGTAATTACAGTGGTCTGACTCCCCATGCAGATGAGTCCTGACTCTGGGAAAGTTACCAATTTGTGCTGCTGCGTGAGAGAGGAACAAGCCCACTGTGTTTGAATTTTCTTCTCTGTATGGCCAAGAAGGAAGACACCAATTTTTTTGTAAAGAAACAACAGAAATTTCCTTTCTCCCCTTTTTGCTTCACAACTTCCAACAAAATTACTTGTTGTCAAACCAATTACTCTATAGGACTGTAATCTTCACAAAATACCATTTGATTAATGGCTGAAACAGAACAGAGAAGCAGATTGATTTTTATTTCTCTTTTTTTTCAGGCACTAGTGCAGTCGTTTTAGATCCTAAACCACGGGAGAAGAGAGAACATGCCCCTGCCTCTTCCCCTTGCAGCCAAAGGTTAGATGACCTGGTACTGAAGGCTGAGCCTGGTTTCATGACATCTTCTCTGACAGCTCATTTTCAATCCCTGACTCAGCTGTCCCCGATCACAGGTTCATTGCATCAGACCTACAAGCTCACTGGCAATTTATCAGACTACAGAGAGCATACTGTATTCCTACATACTGTACTCTATGTAAATAGCATAATGTAAGTCATATGTAAATGTATAAACACAGCCCAAAACACCATTAACTTCCACGTACACGTATCAAATACAGGCACAATGAAGTCAGTGTATCAAATGCAATTACCCCAAATGAGAATCTAATCCCAAACATTTGTGAAGTTCAGCACTGCCTTTATTAGGACCAGGTTTCATTCCACATGCAGGAGACAGTCCATATGGCCACTTTTAATTATTTGCATAAAAATTTGGCCAGGATATTAATATTAACAGCACAATTTCTGCAAAATAGTGCCACGCACAATCTTTAAAGTCTGTGGACTCTAGTCTTTCATCAGGCTGCTGATATAAAAGTCAATTTATGAACTAGTTCCACTATTCTTCTGATCAGGGTCACAGCCAAGTAAAATTAATTACTTGGGATGAGAGACACTTTGTATGGGCATAAGAATATCACATTTTCCCTCAAGCAACACTTTTTGCCCAAGCTATCCTAAGTAAATAGCGCATGAAACCAGGAGTGCCTGTTAAAACGCTTTCCTCAATGAAATATTTAATACATTTGCTAATTAACCACCTACATCCTCCTTATCTTCTTAAAAGAAAAAAAAATGTTCTTCTCTGCACAGTGAATGAAAATGAGAAAAGTCAAATGGTGAGGGATCTCAGAAGCCTTTATGAATGGAAAACACTCCATTCTTAATGGCTTTAGATATTTAAGAACAGGGTTTCCACTTTCTCCATGAGGTGGAAATGTCTGCCCAAGAACTGCACCCTGGCAATGCACAATGCTGTCTTTGGAGAAGACCTTTTGTCCCTGCCTGGCCTTACACAGCATGTGGGGCACACATTGTGTCCATGGTGGGCAAGGGACAACAGGCAAATCCTGGGCCAGCTGAGAAGCCAACGAGTCCTGTTTCCTCAGGCAACGTACAGGTGCCCTAGATCATGTACAGAGACCTGAACACTAGATGACCAGGACAATGTCCTGCACTGGAGTAGAAAACAGTATTAAGGGGAGGCAAGATCCTGAGGCAAAAGCACAGAAGGACTGAACCTCAACAACAAACCACTTTTGGAATTGGGAAGAAGCTGTGTAGATCACCTTGGCCGTGTCAGTACAGGCAAACACAGGCAGAACCATGGGAGGTGAGGGTTGGTGTTGTGACTTACTGAGGGGTGAACTCCACTCCTATCATGGCAGGGGACACCCATTAAAAACTCCCATAAGGAGAATCTTGAGAGGTTTCTTTCTCCTCATTTGATCCTCTCAGGGTCTCCTGGAGCTGATGTTCCTCCCTTTCTTGTTTGAGTGGGGTATGTTCCTGAAAGGAAAGGGCTGGCAGCACGATGATGCTAAACACTGTGTCATCGTTTTACCCCAGACACAAAATAGGTCTGCAACTTAAGCTGGACTACTGCCCTCCAAGGACCTCCCTTCGAGACCTCCTCTGAGCGCAGGATCCACAGCAGAGACAGGGATGAGTCTGAAGTGTTTGTACGATTTTTTAACTGGAAACTAATGACAGTGAGCCATAAATGAGAATTTGGTCCTGTCGTGGCTGCTGGGCCGCAGCCAGCCTCCTCCCTGCTGCAGGTATGCTCAGTGAGCAGAGGGCCTCCTGTCCCTCCTCTCCTGGAGGATTTGCCAAGGCTCACACTAACCTGTACCAACTACAGTCAGCTCTCCCAGAAAAAGGTTTGCTTTCTGTTAGTTGATTCTTATGAATCTGCAGCTTCTGCCCAAGAAACCTTTTTTATTCATCCCCACCAAAAATCAAAGTGACAAATGGCCAAGGTAAAACCCCCAGGCGCGCACACACTTCTCCCAGCATATTCCCTTACCTACCCGTATCCCCTCTGTTCCCAGCCCAGGCAAGTCCCAGTTGCTCACCCTCAGGAGTCGCAGCAGTAGCCGGCATTGCTCGCAGTCAGCTCCCTCTGCCTCCAGCTTCCCGCCCGACACACGCCGGCAGCCCCCAGCTACCTCTGACCCAGCTGGGCTCCACTGCTGAGATTCAGCTCGCCCCTCTTCCCCAGGCTTCCCAAAGCAGCCTCCCAGCCAGGGGCTGGAGCTCAGAGATCCCTCTTCATCCCTTCCAGCCTGGTTATCCGTTTCTGTCCAGGGGAACGGTTTTTATCCAAGCCATTGTTTTCTCCTTCCTGCCTGGCTCCTTTAGTATCTCCAGTACTGCCTCCTTTAACTCTGCATTTCCAGCTAGCAACACAGAACCGAGCTCGGAAAGCAAGTTGTAAGGGATAGTCACAAAAAAAAAACCAACCCCAAACAAAAACAAAACAAAAAAAAAACCCCAAACATTTTGGGACCTTTTCCACTGTTTGAAAAACCATGCAGAAATTGGTGTGCATAAAAGCACAGGGATCTCCTGCTGAGGAGCTGAAGCCCCACGGGGACAGCGGCGGAGGCTCCAGCGCTGAGTCAGGCTGGCAGGCAGGGCACTGGGGAAGGCAGCCTCCCCTGAGGTTTGGGCTTTTCTATGTTTGCCGAATAATCGGACATGTTGAATCCCATAAAGGGTTTAAGTTCAAGCCTTAAGTCAGTGGGCTCCAGTGGGAATGAGTCACAGGGTGTTTCACCATCCCTCTGCTCCTCCCTCGCAGCAAACTGGCAGACTGTTCAGGTTTTTCCCAGCAAACTGCCAAACCACTATTAAGCCTTAAACTCATGCCACTGGAGAGAGGAAACTATTTATAGAAAAAAATAAAAATAAATTGAATGAGTTTGCTGGACCTAGCTCATATTTGGTGACTTCAACAAGTTATATAAGGGCAGATTTTAAACCACCACCTCTAGAGAACCTTCCTCAGGCTTTTCCCAGTTTTTCTTGTTGTTTTGCTTGCCACTGTGCTGACTAGAGCTGGGCACTATTCT
This sequence comes from Psophia crepitans, assembly GCA_013399095.1. Lineage (NCBI taxonomy): Eukaryota > Metazoa > Chordata > Aves > Gruiformes > Psophiidae > Psophia > Psophia crepitans. The sequence continues at coordinate 120,855 of VWZZ01006857.1, read as the reverse complement.
GCAAGACAATTTTAACTGGTGTATTTTTGATGTTTTCTTTGGGTGAGGGTCCTGTCACTGTGGCCTGGCCTGGCCTGAGCATCTCGCTCAGAGCCTCGCTGCAGGCGGTGGGATCCAGCAGCCTCCAGAAGTCAGGGTGTAGGATTCCCCTGTAGTCTGCTCACACACCTGACAGTGTGGCAATGATCTTGGAAGGGATGGAAAGTATTTCCTTCCTTCAAATTGTTTAGCATTTATCAAAAGCATGTTCTGAATAAATATTTGGTGCAAAATGCACTGCAACTTAATTTGACCTATTGTTAACAAAAAAGGTTTATTACAAAATATTTCATGGCTTGCACAACAAATGCAGGGTGAATATCATATTAAACACATAAATTGAAACTTAGAACTGAGCTGCCAGGAACCATGGATGCTCAGCACCCCTGAAATATTAGTTGTCCTCAAAACTGAGATGCAGACAGCTATGCTGATAAAATATTGACCCTTTCAGTAACATAACTCTGTGTATGGAGACCAACCTAAGGACATGGTTTATAATCTGGATGAACAGAGAGACCTTCTGTCCCATTGAAAACTGCTCCTGCAACCTTCTGAGAAGCCCTCACAAGATGGTATCAGCCCTAGCTGCCTCAGAAGCCCAAGTGCTTCAAGGCCTCATGCAGCATCTCCATGAACCAGAGCTCTAGTTTGCAACTGGTGGGAAAAGATCCACATGATAAATAGGGCAGCATACCCATATCAGCATACAAGCTGCTTTCAACTCATCAAGGAGAAGGATTGCTTTTCTTATTTCAAGATGTATCATAGCAATATGTGATCTTTGGACCAGACAAGGGACCTGGTGGGATCTTCAAAAGGCTCTTTTACATCTCAGTGTCTGGGAACTCCCATGCATTAACAAATGCTGCAGCCTTTTACAAGCTAGAACAGCAGCCCAGGGACAGTTTTGGCATCTCTGCCTACCGCAGGTCCATGTGGCATGTTAGAAAGCAGTTTCTCGGGTCACATGGAAGGTGTGTCTTATTTCCTCCGGTTAATGGAGACAGGGAAGTGCTCCCTGGGGACAATGTTTTAGTTGTAATATTTCCTTTATTGTAAACAGATTGTGCCCTGGGAAAGGACTTGCTAAACAAATCTGGAGGGTGAAATGTGCTCTGCTTGTGGCTTGGCTTGGCTTAGCTTGGTTTCCCTCCTGGCGTCAGAGTCCATCAGCCAGTGCACCTGAGCAAGTGCCCAGCTCCCACAGCCTTTAATGATGCTTTTGAGGTATTTAACAAGGAAACAGGAGTCTAAACTGCACGACATCTGTTAACACAATCTCCATTCTTTTCATGAATCGAGGCAGTTGTAACATTTAGGAGCTTCAGATCTGCGGGTGAAAACTGAACTTGTGAAATATGAAAAGGCTCTGAGCAGTGTTTCAGGCCTAAGGCTCAACCAGTGCTTCAGGGTTCCTAACGATTTTAGCTAAAATGATGAGTTATAAACCAGTCTTTGGCCTGCAATTTTATATTTTAAATATCTGTCACACAACAATCTTAATCATTTAAATAATGTGTGGGCATACACCAAAAAAAAAAAAAAACAGGCAAGGACCTTAAACAAAAGCAAGATGCTGCATTAAGTGCAAAAGGAAAGAAATTAAATGAAGTGTTGGAATATAACGTAGATGTTTAATGTTCAGATTTAACAAGCTCTCAAGCAGTGCTTGAAGCATGGGTTAAATCTAATTCATGAATCAGCCATAGCTTGAAAATCTCCATGAGGGAAATGTGATACTTCTTTGGGCTGGAGGTTATTAGCAGCACGTAAGTGACATCTAGGCAGTGGAAGATGATGAGAGCAGGGGCTGTGTCCAGCAGCCTCCTGTATCTGCAGCTACGCAGGGTCAGCAAAGCTTTCCTGAGCACACAAATCAAGGGCTGTATTATGCTCCAAACATTTATTCATGAGAAAGGTCCTAACATCCTCCCCAGCTTCTGTAACTCTGGAAAGGGTTGAGATGGGGGCGTGGAAGGGACTCAGTGAACAAAGACAGCAGTAACCGCATACCTGCAGGGATACTCCCTCTGATGCACCAAGTACAGTCACGATGACAAAGTGATGGGAGCTTCCCAAAGATACTGCGGGCAGGGCACCGCTGCCTGGCACTGCAATGCCTGAAAACACACGTAACTCCACGTCACGTTATTGCCTTTAAATCGCTTATAGTCTCTCGACAGCTGACATGTCCGGGCGAGGCAGGCACACTTTCACCACCAGACTGCGAGTTTTGTCATGGCTCAGCCTCCCTCACCATCAGAATTAAGACAGAAGTAAAATTGCCAGGGCGCTTTGTGGCAAGGGCAGCGCAAATTAGTGCGCAAGTTCTGTTACCAGGTTTATAATGCCTTTAGCAGGCATGATGCACATCCCAAATGCTCTGACAGAGATTAGGTTTCAGCTATAAAGTCCAGATTACTTGATGCCCTTCATTTTTCTATTCAATTAGGTTGATACAAAAGGCCACGAGGCTTCTGTTTCACTTTTCTTTCTTTGAGCAGGAAAAAAGCGACATTCCCAACTTGATTTCCCCTAAGGGTGGGATGCGGTGTTTTGGCCATATTCCTCCTCTCAGCTCAGAAGCTGGCTTGGAGCTGGTTGCTGTGGTTTCTCAAGCTGTCCTTTGCTGGGCATTACAAAGGAAGACAAATGTTTCAAAGGACAAATGCTTGGAGAAATCAAACACCATTCAAAGCAGATCCATTCTGGCGTACGTATACCTTTATTACCACAGGAACCAAGCTACTCCCAAATGCTTGGCAGTGAAAGCTTGCAACTCAGATAGGAATGAGCCCATCACCGTACACACAAGGCATACTGCCTATAGCATGCCTTAAAATGTGTGTCACATCCTCCTGGAAGCGTGGTAGGAAGCTTCTGCCCAGATTTGGGGGAACACAAATGGTAAAATTCACATGGGAAGGTAGATAATATGATATCCTGAGTTCAGGGACCAAATTTACTGCGGTCCTGACCTTTTTTATGGGGGAGAGGGAACCTTTCCCCGGCACTGAAAGGGAACAGATTTGAACCGAAGGTACTTGTCCCTGATGCTCCCTCTCCTTTGCAGACACAGATCCCCAATCCTTCAGCGGAAAGAGTGAGATGCTCCATGAGGCACATTCCCCCTTTTCCTGCAGGTGACCATTCGCCAAGGTTTATCCTTGTGCCTCAGGCCCATGCCTTTGCAGGAGGTCCGTGGTTTGGCTGGTTCTCGCTCCAGACCCAACCTAGACAGCAAAAGAATGCAAAGAATGTGGGGAAATGGAACAAAAGTGATCTCCCACAGTGAGGGATGAGCCAGGAGAGGGCTTCTTGTCTTTCCTTTTTCATGCCTAACTCCGGCTGGGTGGATGTCAGAGGGACAGGAGTTCTGTATAGCACATTTCACAGACTCACTCTGAGTTTAACAGCATTGAGATGAGCACTCAATACACAATAAACAATAATAACTGTGTCCAGCTGGGAATGGCAATTCCTTCTCCATTGCACTCAGAGAGCTGCTTAAGCCTAAGGACTAGTACAACAGTGGAACTACAGCTTAAACACTAACAGAGGAATGGAAAAGGGCAACACTGCACACTGAGGTGTGGCTCAAGCCAAGGAGGTACAAGCTTTTCACTGCTCCCTTTCAGCCTTCTGAACCGAGAGAGAGATCAATGCCATTGACGGAATGATGTCATCCTTGTCTTCACGCAGGATCCTTGTAGGAGGGCTTGTCAACTAGTGTTTACTAAGCTTGCTCCTACAACTAATGTTATTCATTGCAAACTGGCAAAGGTTTAAACCCAGTTTGGAGGCAGGTTCAGTAAGCTATTGGAGGAGTCTAACCCTTTCACAATAACAGTAGGTACATCCTTCTTCTGAAAATATCCCACATTCTCCTGCTGATATCCCAGTTTATTTTGCCAGCTACCCATTTTTTGCTGCATCCATGACCAGTTTCCTTATGCTCTGGCAAACAGCCCAGTGCTGGTCTTCAGTAGTCTAACTGGTGGCAAGCTGATTTACCACAATCCCATACTGAAGCCTGGAGCATATGGCCTTTTGAGAAGATTGCCTCTTGGACACATCACTAGCAAGCACTTAGGGCAGGAAAAAAGCATATGAGGGATGCAGTACTATTTAGGGCCTTCACTGTGATAAAAAAAGAAAGGAAATAGAGCTAGGCTGCAAGAATGGCACCAGGGCACCAAGAAAATGTTCGATGGCCTCCTAGTGCACAGCATTACTGAAGACCTGACTGCTCTGGTTCTCTCTGAATCCCAGCTGGAGCATCACTCTACCTTGTAGACTAGGGAACGGACCATTCCAAAGGATATCAGATTATACATTACACTGCAAATGTTCAGACAATAAAATACCTCCCTTCAAAACAAGTACGGTCACAGAGAACAAGAAATCTCAAACACCCTTCCACATCCATCACAAAGCTTGTTGCCTTCTCCGCCGCCGAGCTGATTTCCCAGATGATAGGGCATTACATCAGTCAAAGAAATCCATAGGAAAACCACATCAGTTGGAAGGAAAAGTTCTTTTAACAGTGCTTACTGAACAAGGGTAAAAACTTCTAGAGACATGTTGCTGGCTTACAGTTTAATTGATGCCCTCAGCTTTGAGCCAGCATAAATTATTATTATGGGGGAAATTGCTGAGCTCAGGCTATGCAGACACTTGCCAAAGGAAAGCAATTTTGACAGTTGCTATAGGGAATTCTCTGCAGCTTTCCTGTCATTTTGCAGTGCACTTCATGCTGACCTGCTGAAATTAAATGAACTTATGCCAAAAGTAGTGCTCTCCCTTAGCATGGAGACTGTGCATCCACATAGCTCTGGTGCTGCTCGTACTGCGAGGGAGCGTGCTTGTGCCCAGTTCTGGGGCCAGTATTCTGGAGGAATAGGATGTATTTTTCCTCCTCTGTCTTTATACTCATTTAAAAAAAAATCTTATTTTTGCCTGATGGCAGCAAGCTTTATAGTGACATCCTTCAAATGAGGACAGCCCTAAAGCTGCCCACTTGCTAGTACGCCTCTCATGCACTTTGCTACCCCGTACAGAAAGCAGCCACTGACCCTTCTAACAGACACACGCACCTCCTAAAGCCTCTCTCCAGTTAATAGACTTCTACCTCCCTGCTGCTCCTCTGGATATCTAAAAATCCATGCCACATTTCATAAATTTCTCCTTGAGTTACCAGAAAAGCACTGCCTTTATACAACACGCCCAGGAGATCAGCAAAAATTTGGGAAGATGAAATCCTTGTAACTTCAGATTTGTTTAGGTCTGGAAAGAGTCTGTGAGAATGAAGACCCCAACCGGAGGAAAAGGCAAAAGGACATCTGCACTGGGTTAATGCCTGTAAGTTGGAAAGCAACCTTGTTTTTCTGCTTTGTGTTTCCCTAGAGCTTCAGTATAATAAAGAGAAGAGAGACAGAAGGGGGCAGGGAAAGGGCCAATACGCTACAGCACAACAGCTCTGGGGGATCACGGAGGGGCAGATAACTCTCCTGGAGCCCATGGGCTTTAATACTCCTAACTGCTTTTCAGATGCTTAGTATGGTTTTTTTTTGCTCAATGTTTCGCTCTGTGTACTCCTTGCTATTTATTAAAAAATAACTGAAAATATCTTTCCATTCCACAGAAAGTGCCATTAATTCTGCACATAAAATCAGGTAAAAGGTACTCAAGAATCATGATGATAGTATTCCATACCCAAGAAAACATGCAATAAGCTTGACTAATGCTTTACACAAAGACATATCTGTTTTTCACAAGTGACTCTCTGAATCTTGCCAGGAGCACAATGCATTTCTGACTGTATGCCCCTGAGAACATACAGCATTTCTGTGAGGCTCCTTATCTGGCCATTCAAGGCAGTCAGCTTGTGTATCCACCTCCTCTTCCCACATCTGCACAAGACCCTCTCGCTTTTTTTTTCCTTACAAAGTTGCTGTGAAAAGCACTCAGCAGTAAGACACTAGTATTTCTGTCCTGCCTCCACCTCAGCATCGGTGTTATCCATCCAACCATGCTTCTTCCAAATCATATTTCCTTGTCCTTATAAAGCTACTCAGGCCGTAGGACAAGGGACTGTTTTGCTCTCTGTGTGCAGGACAAAAGACTGAAATGAAGCAGCATCCTCTGAATAACCAGAATAACTCTACAGAAGTCACCAGGATTAGGCTGATTTGCTCCCTAGAGGATCTGTGCTGTGTCCTTTGTTTATCTACAAAATGTACCCTGCACAACCAATTAAAGCTTCTTCAAGCTTGGGACCTTGGAACTGATCTTATTTAATACTTTCATTAATGACTTTGGCACAAGAAAATGAAAACATGCTAATGAAACTAGAGCGTATCACAAGATTCAAAGGCTGCGTCAGTGCAGAGGAAGGTCAGAGTATTATACAGGTGGGCTAAAAGAGATGGGATAAAACTGAAGATCGGGGAGTATAAAATCATGCATTTAGGGATTAGCACCAGAATTTCTGCTACAAACTTAGAGGCCCATAATTTAGCAGCAAAATAGGAGCACTCGATATTTCTAGCTAAGCACAACCTGACAACCCCTTGCTAATGTGATGCAGGGCTGAGAAACCAAAGTGTGATGCCAAGAGATATAAGAAAAGTAATTTTCACCAGTAATAAAAATGTGCTAGCACCAAAAGTCCTACTGGGATCTCGCTCGGACGCTCTAAGGCACTGGGCTTTCTGGTTTGAAACAACAACAAAATTGGGCTCAGGAGGTGCTGAAGCTGCTTTGGTGGCTGGACGGAAGGAGGGAGCTGCAAAGGGGCTAGCAGAAAGAAGGTTTAGGCCACACTTGTGCAGGCAGGTTGAGTGAATCCTAAGGTAGGATTGCAGCATCTGAGGCAGACGCAGCCAAGCAGGCATGCTCCTGCCTTGAAACGTGCACAGAATTTGCTCTCATGCTTCAGTGAACAAGCACAGAGCCTTCCAGCATCCTTCATACCACCTTCCCCAAAGCACTCCCAGCATATTTCTACTGTTTGTAATTAAAGACAACCCGGAGAGGGAAGGTGGGCCTGCAGGAATGGCTCCCTCAGAAGCTACCTTAGCAAAATGTTGAAAAGTAAGTGGATCTTCCTTGCCAAATTGGACTAGACATAACCATCTCCTTCCAACTAATGAAACACTTCTTTTTGTTCAGATTTCTCAGCTGGGACTTCTATCCTCATGTTTTGATATCCGATCCCATTTTTCTCCATCTGCTCACACATTGTTTCCCCCCACACCCCAACCCATTCCCTCCACACGCTGCCTACATGCATCTGAGGGACAAGATGAACTGCAGTAGGGAATGTCTCACATTGGGCTCTTGTACTTAAACATGGGCATTAAGGAGACCTTTTGCAATGAAGGAGCATCAATATTTCAGCAGCATAAGCAGAGTGGAAAGCCCATAGCTGACTAGGAGCCAGGCAACCACTTGGGAATGTAAAAGATGCCAGGACTTAGTCATCCTATGTTGAAGCTCTGGGAACATAACATTGCAAAGAGAGCAGAGTTACCAGGGGTTGTGGACTTCCATACTATCCCATGCTTGTTGAATGGGTCACAATGATAAAAACCTATATGCAGAAATACCCCTTTCTGGTAACAGCTATACAGACTGATGGAAGAAAGAGAAAAAAAATTGCATCCCAGTGCAATCAAGGCTGCTGTGTACAATCTCCAATGCACCAGCCAGGCTTACGCGTATTTGAGAGAGCAGAACGTGCAGCCATCACCTTAGTCCACACATCACCTCCCATCCAAGCAGTCAGCTGCCAACCGGTGGCAGTCTGGGGTGGTTAGACTCCAGATAACAAGTGCACAGCTCTGCACGCCATAGCAAACACTCATCCATGGGCTTCACTCCTGCAGCTTCAACAGTTTTCTTGGAACCACCCTGAGATATTGATGCCACCACAGTTGCTCACAGTGTATTTTTTTTAATCCAAACTGGTTCAAATTTCAAGCAATGGTAAAGTCTACAGGAACAAGATTTTTTTAGCTGCCTTCTCAGCTGCACCAAGTTCTGCTATTGTCATTGATATCGGCAAAAAAAGTGGGAATACAGGTTTTACTTTTCACTCAGGCCAGAGATTAACCGCACAGTGGCTAAAGAAGCAAGCTACTGCTCCATGTCTTGACCAACAAGCTGGAAAAGAGAGTGAGCAGGGCAAGCTTACATGTGACACAATGCTATTTGACAGTCAAAACAGAAGCCCGAGATACGGTTGTGAAAAAACTGCATACAGACCTAACAAATGTTGGTTGAATGGACAACACAAAACAGAGAAAACCCCATGTTATCAAGTACAGTCTTGGAAGAAATAATTTAAGTGTTGATGTAGTCAGCAAAAGAAGAACATTTGCACAATGTTCAGCATCACTCTAAAAAGCTGGCAGAATTTGAGGAAGCACTGGACTGAGAATTTTTAAGTCCTGAAAGCATTAAACTACTGTTCAAATCAATATAGTCTCACCTTGCAAGCAGTGTTCAGTTCCAAGTCTCCCATCACAAAGATATAATAGAAACAGAAAGTGTCCACAGAGGTGTAATAGAAGAATTTCAGAAGCAAGGATGGACTAAATGGGATTGTACAAATCCTACAATGGGCTTACACGAAAAATCTTCAAGCAATTAATTAAATACAAAAGACAGACATTCACAACAGGCAGTGTTTTTCTCTGATTTACACCAGACAAAAATCTGGCCTGATCCCATTAATGTGAATCAAAGGGAGTTTGTGCTCTGTGAAAGCAAAGAACTAAATGACCCTTGATGACAATCATCCTACTTATCAGGCCCTGCAACTACTGTGCCTCCAAACCAATTAAATGGCTGTGTGCCAAGAATAACAATAAAACCAACTGCATCAGCAATACAGAATATTCCTCTCCATCTGAAAGAATGTACGACTTTGAATGGAAGTACATAAGTACGCTATAAAAGGGGAAAATCTAGAGAATTCGGCCTCCTAACACTTTAAACAGTATGAAATTTAGCCCTGTGTACAGACCTGATGACTGCTTATGTGCCTCCTGAGCGAACATAACCTGCACATAATTAGTAAATAGTCTTTCTATTGGACTGTTGGGAGTAAATTTCAGTCATTATGAAAATTCATCAAATTTCCCTCATATTTGTAGACTTTGGCTTATGTTCAACCTATTTAATTTTATTTAGTTGCTTAAGGATCTGGAAAGAGACACCTCCAGAGGCTCAGTGGGATGGGAAGAATTGTCCCCTGCAAATGCTTTCCACAGGCCACGAAGAGATGCTAGGGCTACTAAGCTCAAATATTCAGCAACTTGGAATTCTGCCTACAAGAGAGGAATCCATGTCTGTCTGTCTTTGGAGTGTCCTACCAAAGTCTTGGGAAACAGACTTTGCATTTCCATGATACATCACTTCATGAATCTATAAGGTTATTGCAGCCTTTCTGTATATAGAGAGGGCTTATGAAAAGATGGAAAAGGACTTTTTACCAGCACCTGTAGTGATAGGACAAGGGGCAATGGTTTTAAATTGAAAGACAGGAGGTTTACATTGGACATAAGGAAGAATTTTTTTTTATGTTGAGGGTGGTGAGGCACTGGAACAGGTTGCCCAGAGAAGCTGTGGAGGCCCCGTTCCTGGAAGTGTTCAAGGCCAGGTTGGATGGGACTTTGGGCAGCCTGGTCTAGTGGGGGGTGTCCCTGCCCGTGGCGGCAGGGTTGGAACTGGATGGTCTTTGAGGTCCCTTCCAACCCAAACTGTTCTGTGATTCTATAAGAATAAATACATATTCACTAAATAGTCAATGAAGTAGTTTTAATTATTCAACTAAATTGTTCCATAAGACTCCAAAAGGGGTTCTTGATTCCCCTGTACACTTATCATAAAGCTGGAGAACTAATTATTTCTCAAATGACTGCTCGTTGTATAAAGCCTTTGTTATTTCATATCACTACTATACAGACCATGTTTGTCCCCGCCATTCCTACACCTTATCTGGGCAGCTACATAGCCAAGAACACATCAGTTGCAAAACCTTCCTATGGACAGAACTTTTTTAAGATTTTTCTGCCCTCAGTAATTACTACCTGCCAATTCTAAAGAATCTCAAATCCAATCACTTTTACCAAAGGACCACTTTCTTGTAAACATATCTGGACTCAAGACGAGCTAATTGAAATGGTAGAACTACCTTATAGTCCAAAAACTTCAACTCAACAGGGTGCTGGTCTAAAGAGAAAGTCAGCCCATTATACCAACGCTGAAGTGCAGTGCTTTGTGTGATGTCCTAACACCATTTCAAGCAGAAATTTCAGGCTTGAGAGGGGTAGTGATGGCCACTTTCTGTCTAAAAGAACTTTAAAAAAAAATTTAAAAAGAGAATGTATGGAGGAGGGCAGCAGAAACTGACTTTCAGGAAGCAAGATCTGATGCACTGGCACACTGGACAAAATATATCATATTTGGGGAAACAATGTGCACAAGCCACAGATTTTGATGGTTCTTAAGAAGGAGGCATTGACTGTTGCCTTGAGAGGCCTGAATTTTATTAGTTTGTTCAAGGAAAGTTTGCTTCTGATATGTTCTAGGAAAATGTCTTGCCAGGTTCTCTTATCATGTAGCATTTTTTATGATTCTGATAGAGATTCCAGTACGGAAAGGTACAATAGCCACAATCACAATAACAGCCACAACCTATTTTTTAAACTATGCATGCTAAGAAGGAAAACCTACTTACAATTCATATCAAAAGCTTTCTGTACCACACCATACAGCCAGACTTTCTTCGACATTACACACATTGATTGCATAGTATGAGAACGATGGAGGTTTTCTGTATTTATTTTCAGGAGAAATTTTGGATTGAAGCCAGAAACCAACAGCTGGTCCTGGTCCAGAGTTCTCTGCTGAAACATGAGGAGAGGCTGCTGGGAAATTAACGATCAATAAAACTTCTGCTTTGAAAAGTTTTTTGTGTTGGAGATAAGGAAAAGACAGGAAAGATCGCTCTACATTTAAAATAACCCAATTAATTAAAAAATGGCAAAATGGGAACTTGAAAAGAGATCTCATATACCAGGTGAGTGCTTTCATTCATATTGTAGAAATGTGGTTTCTTTTTTCATGAGAAAAGTTCTGCAACCTTCTTCTGCCAGGTACGAAGTCTGAATTCCTGCAGAGTTTGACAGAGCAGGACATTCATTTCCTGCCCAGCTCTGACAACAGCAGCATGGGAACAATAAACCAGACTGGCCAACCAGTACTCCTCCAATATCACACCCAAGAAAGCAACGGCACCATCTCTCCAGGAAAACATGCAAATAAAACAGCTAAGAAAGGTGGTAATCTGTGACAGAAACCCAGAGATTTATGAAATATTTGATACAGTTAACATAACATTTTATACTAAAGCTTTACTCTTAATTATCTGATGATTTTAATGATCCGTGCATAGCTTTTAAGCACAGGCAAAGATTTATAGAAACACTGTATTTAAGCTTAGATAAATTAGATCAAGTCATAGAATTGCTTTTTCTTAGGAAGGGGAGCAACACTAACCACATAACATCTAAACTTTCAGAAACACTTTACTGAAGGTTACACAAACAAGAATAATTTGAGAACAGGAACCATTTAGCTGCCCTGGGAGGAATCCCACAAAGAAGCAGAATGAAATAAATACTGGGATTTAATTACAGCTTTTCTGTGTGTTCTATTTGAAAGTTTCCTGTGTTCAAACACATAGAAATTAGATCTGAAAACTCCTCCCAGCATCACTATTTAACATCATGAACATCTAGCACCTTCAGACTAAACTCCTCATATACTCATCCATGGATCAGGTCCACATTTGAATCTCTCTGTTCAGAAGTATCTCCCACTGCAGAAATAGCATTACCTACCAACACAGCAAATGGCAGTGTGTTATCACAGAATCACAGACTGGTAGGGGTTGGAAGGGACCTCTGGAGATCATTGAGTCCAACCCCCTGCCAAAGCAGGTGCCCTACACTAGGCTGCACAGGTAGGCATCCAGACGGGCCTTGAGTATCTCCAAAGAAGGAGACTCCACAGCCTCTCTGGGCAGCCTGTTCCAGTTCTCTGTCACCCTCACCATGAAGTTCTTTCTCATGTTTGAGTTCAACTTCCTGTGTTCCAGTTTTTGGCCATTGCCCCTTGTTCTCTCACTACCCACCTCCGAGAAGAGTTTGGCCTCGTCCAATTGCCTCCCACAGTTCAGATATTTATAAACACTGACCAGATCCCCTCTCAGCCTTCTCTTCTCCAGGCTGAGGAGACCCAAGTCTCTCAGCCTCTCCTCACAGGGAAAATGCTCCAGGTCTTTTATCATCCTTGCTGCCCTCCACTGGACTCTCTCCAGGAGATTTCTGTCTTGCTTGAGCTGGGGAGCCCAGAAGAGGACACAGTATTCCAGACTCTTGCTCTTTTTTAGGCTATATGTTGTAAGCATAGCTCTTTACCTCAACAAAAAGCTCTACTCTCTCAATAGCAGCATTACATGAAGAAAGGGAAAGGGGGGATGTCTCTCTCATCTAGGTTTCTCCAGAAGGCAAAACCTCCCATTGGTGAGCTCATCCCACTAATGTAGGAGGCAACCCATTGCCTAGATACCTCTTTCACTAGTCTGAAGCTTTTTTTTCTTGCTTGTAGCTGCTCATCCTGTAGCTGAGGCTTCCTAGAACATTAATGCAAGTAATTAAGTCATACAATTTGCATTAGCACAGGCCATCATTAAGCAGCTTGCTTATAATGATGGCAGATAACTACACCAGTGATAAAATATTTCAGTAAAGCAAAGATGCAGTACGTTAACTGCCAAAATGAATTCAGTTACTAAAGACACAAGTATAGCGTCCTGTTCCTGGCTTGTCAAAGAGCATTTCAGCCTAAAATATGTATATATATATACACATATATGTGTATATACCACCCCCTTCTTTTACTGAAAAATTATTTCATTCTATATATAAATCATTATTAGTGACACACCAGCTATAATATAATCAGATATAATCATAACTAGCTAGAGATCTAACATGCCCTTTTCCTAATCCTCAGATTTCTGATCTTTGTACATGCAAGACAGTCCTGAGTCCTAATTAAACTCATAACCAAGAACCTTGACATTACAAATCGTACATACACATCCCACTACCACATTGAGCTCACAGAAGAGCAAGAACTCTTCAAAACAGACTTTGGAAAAGTATCTTACCTTTAAACAAACTTCTGAGGCTTACTACAAAGTTTATTTTAGCCCATAAATTTCATATGAGAAAGAACAGTTTTATCACATCTTCCCAAAGGCATCTCAAGTTAACTGCTTGACTACCTTCATTCCATCTCTGTCTTTTCTCTCCTTTCCCTTTACTTCCTTTATTCTTCTGGTTTGCCTACACAGCAAATAATCTGGTAATTATAGTTTGTTGTTATTGCTGCCTTAGCAGGCACTGTATTTCAGAATAAAAGTGGCTTGCTTTCTCGAACAGAGTTTTCATGTAGGGAATTGCCCCATCTTATCTACAGTGTACAGGTATACCTATTCCTTTATTCCTATTATTTCCTTTATTATTTATTAATTCCTTTATCAGTAATTTTCCCCATACAGATGAACACTTGACCTTCAAATATCCATCAGCCTGAATATTATATGGCATAGAACAAAAAAGCACGTTTAGCTTATATAGAGAAACTACATTGGGTGCTTTCAGATCAAATGCTTGTCTATTTTTTCAACTGTTATCTGATCTACTAAGAGATATAGCCTCTCTGCACCTTGACTGCTGACATCCCTAGTCCATCACAGTTACACCAGTTTAGATAACCAGACTAATCAGAGTGGCCTGTGGCAACCTGCCTGCGGGACCTGAGGCTTTCTCACAACCCCACCATGCTCCTAACTACACTTCCAATGCCCCCCTCTCCAGCTCCTGTTTATAATCTGGTTGACTGGTCTCCCCTCTCCCGTTTGGATAACATGCTCCTACAGCAGCTGCAGGGGAAGGAGAAGACGACAGAGATAAAAAGGAAGAAGTGCAGAGATCAAAGGCGTAACAGACAGAGCTCTCTCTGGATTCACTAAACAACCAGCTGATGAAGCCTTTCCACGTACCAGTGCACCTTCACCCATTCCTGTGGTGTTCCCCAGCCCCCTTCCCCTCCGATACTTCTCACCCCCTTAAAGACATGCTAAATGTGTGCAGGGATTATGCTCTCTGCCTCCTGCATTTCATTTTTGCCTTGCACATCTATTCTTGCTACCTGCTTTCTCATTTGTCACGACCACTGGCAAAACAGCCGAAGAGCCAAAAATCTATACATATCTATTGCAATATAGACATTTTCTGAAACCAGCAATCTCATAGCACCACAATAAACTGATCATGGATGAGTGAATTTAATGCCCCACTCCCATAAATTGGGTAATTTTTCTTAGATAAAAGCAAGCTATATAATTAGAAAAGGGAACTAGTTACTTGTAATGAAAGAATAATCAAATCACCATTAAAGGGAAATTAGCTGCATTTATCTTAATTCCAGGGGCCCTACTGTTGCCTCCTGATAGGAGAACCTTCAGGAGGATAAAATTTACTTGACAGTCTTGATGACTTTTACCACCCCTGTTTGCTCATGCAAAAGAGGGTCCTTCATCATGTTTTGGCAGAGCAAGTCGCATTTAACTGAACAAAAGCCATTAAAAGGTTACTTGTTTCGTCTCCATAAAAAAAGACACACCTCAGTTTTCATGGATGCCATGGAGCTCCAGCTGACTCCTCTGTCCTCCCACTTGCAAGTCACAATTGCTGGGACAGAGCCAGGGAAAACAAGAGAGAGGCCCAAGGGAGATCTGCAAAAGCTTTGTGTCTAACTCGTGGTATTCTTGGAAAGGAAACCCCTGTGGGACATCTCCACGAGCCTCTCCTGGCAGCTGCAGCACAGTGGGGCCTTAGGGCTTTGAAGCCACTTCACCAGAGGTTCACTGGACCTGCCTAGGACCAGTACTGCCAAACGTGTAGTTTTTTATGCCAACAGCACAAAGAAGGAAACGGCTCTGTTCAGCCAGCGTCCTCCCTCCCTCGCAGGCCAGCAGGAGGAAAGGCGAGCCGTCTGAGGTGCGGCGACAGCTCACCCAGGTAACACAGGTTTTACTCTGCTCCCCAGAGCCTTTTCCGCTCTCCTGTACCACATACCACTGGAGGAAAGGGTGCAGAGAAACTGTCACGTGCTGTGAGGTGATACGTACCGTGCCCCCAGAAAGAGGAGTGGAATTTAACATCAACTACTGTAGTGGTAGGAGGGAAGAAAAAGTGTCAAAGGCTGAGATTTTGCTACCAACCATTATCAGCAGCTGTCTGACTCTATCAGACTGTAGCAGCATTTACCCGGCAGCATGTATCAATATTCATCAATACCATCCTTCATCAGCAAAGAGCAAATTACTCCCAGCATGGAGATAAACTTTTCCTGCAGGCAGTTTAACCAGACAAATGGCACCGAGCAGCAAAGCTGAGCCTGAGTACCACCCTCCCACACTGACACTCACCTTCCCAACCCAAGTATTCCTCGATTCCTCTTCTCCCAGCAGAAGAAAATGGTTTGCATAAAACAGCACCCACCATTAGCTACACACTCAAGAACTTTCTTCAGAGCCTTGTCCCCCCCCGAAGCAATTAGTTTATTCCAGTAATGAACAAACCATGCAATTATTTTGAAAATTTATGGAGTCCTGGGGCCTTCCTCATAGCACAGCACAGATACAATACAGAATCAGGCTAAATAATGTTTAAAGAGCTTGATCCCACTAGCTCACATTTATTTTTTACTTAGTGGACACTGATGATGCTTTAGCCTCTTACATAGGTGAGTCTTTATTTTTAATGTTAGTAGAAGAGCACTTATGACAACTTCTAGTACCTTTACAATATGACCACTAAATACAATAGTGTAACAAAAGATCTTCTCCTCACCCCTTCATTCCCAAGTCCTCAAACCAAGTGTGATGTAAACAAATCTAAGTAATATCTTACTTTATCTGGAAAAGTTGTGACTGCTGTTTTAGTTCCTCTCCAAAGGCTTAAGTATAGATCAGTCCGTATGAACACACTTAGAATGTCATTCACGTTTCAGCTAGAATGGTTTAGTTGTTTCTCACAGGCGAAATCAGAGGTAACTCCAGTTTTGCCCTGGCTAACAAACTTTGTTTTTATTTTGCTGAAGAACCCCAACACCTGCAACCACCAGAGTGGCTCCTTTAAACACATCAAGAAGTTGGCCAGTTGGAGGGTAGATCTTTTGTTGGTTTCGTGGAAAACTACTCAAACCTGGGAAACCTAATGAGAAAACTCAATTTTAGAGTGCTCAGTTGACATCTTCAAATTTCCTAGCAGAATTTTCTTCAGACTCCACCTCTCACACACGACAGCTAAACATCCAGTCCGCTGAAACAAGTTCTCTTCTCTGTCCAGAAGTTTTACTAGAAGTTGGTACAAGAAAAAAAGGGCAGAGGGTACAACTACGGAAAGAATGACAGCATGGAGAACAAGATGGAGAATGTATGGGCAGGAGCTGAGCAGAGGGCAGGATGCAGGAGGGGAGGAGATGGGATAGCAATGTAAATTAGGAGGCAGGTAATAAGGCAAAGGGGAGGGAAGGAAGTAGCTTGGGAGCAAAAGAGAAAATTCCTGTAACCGCCAGAACACAGGGGCTTTAGAAACAAGAAATACATTCCCTCACCATTGAGTAAACAGACACGAGACTAGTTGTAAAGAATCTCCATCCCACTCAAGGCAGGACACAAAATGAGTAAGATTTTCTACCGCTACCCACGACAGGGCTATTTCAGACAGTACAGAGTATGCTGTGGATCCAAAGAGCTCAGTCATAGTGGTGCTCAGTGGCAGCCTGTGTAAATCCTGCGACAGAAGTCTGCTTTTGGGGGTTCTTGGTTTGTGTGTTCACCTTAATTCACTGTGCTATGTGTCTGCTTTGTGGGACGCTATCTTCACCTGCCACGTACCCGTTGTACAGACTGTAGGAAAGAGAGCTGCTGTCTGTACCACCTCTACCCCATTTTCCACAGAGATGAAAAGCATCTGATGGAGGGGGCAGGTTCTGTTGAGAAAAAGAAAGAAGATTCTTATAGCTATGGCAAACAACGGAGCCTCTAGAGCACTGGATTCTAACTCTGTCCTAAAGTTCATGCGTAAGTCTAAGGAATTTGCATTATTTCTCATTTTTCTCCCACACCCCGATTGAGTAATTTGTGGTGTGAGCTGCTAAGATGCTGAATGTGAGTAGGTGCATCTGAAGTCAGTGGGAGGTGGACTTTCAGTACATGCCGAGCAGCATAAAGCATTTATCGCTCTGGAAATTAAGGTCTTTGATTTAGTATTTACCGCTCTGGAAATTACGGTCTTCTATTCCTCCACACAGGTATCCAGAAGTGTTGATATTTTTCATTTCCTGGACATAAGACGAGATAATGCCAACCATTTCATAATGGTGTGATAAGGGTAAAGTCATTAATGGTTAGTAGGATGATAACAGACCTGAAATGCTCTAAAGGAAATTGTGGGGTTTTTTTCATTCAATGAAGGATAATGCTATGCCGTAAACTGTACATTAAAGTATACATGGAATAAGCAATAGAAGAAACATTAAATAGAAACATAGGACTGAAAAGCTTCTGGAGTTTAGTCTCCTGCTATCTCAGGCAACTACATCACATAAGCACTTTTACCAATTGATCGGGCTCCACTTTCAAAGCAGATGAGCTTCCTGCCTCTTCTTCCTCCCCCTCTCAGCACAGGGAAGTTGTTCCACAGCCTCAGTGCTCTGAAAATTCCAAATCTCCTATTTCACAGTCTAAATTCATTAATGTCCATTCTACACACATTTGTCTTCCATTAAACAATTCTGCATCCATGTCATTTATTCTCCTTCCAAGACATGAAATCTCCTCATAACCTTTATTTTGCTTAACTAAACACAACAAATTCTTCCAGTCTCCTCTCATAAAAGCTCCCCAAAGAACATCATTCCTACCTAGCGACGGGATTCCTCTGGGGAAACGAGCTTATGGCTAAGCGATTAAAAAACGTATCACAGTGTAGTCTTAAGTCACCAAAGCGCACAGGACCCAAACCTGAAAAGCAAGGAGCACGGGGGAGGCGTGAAGCCAGCCAGACAGGCCGTGCAGCTGCGCTGCACATATACCCCAGGCTCTACCTCATGCGTGAAGCCTGGACCCGTCACACAGCTCTGTGCACACAGACTTGCTATGCCCAGCGCTTCCCAACTTTTCAGATGGTTCTGCATTTTTAAATGCAACCTCTCAGTAGCTGGGAAAGGGACGAGAACTACATTGTTGAGGTTGGAAAAGGCCTTTAAGATCATTGAGTTCTCATCCACTGTATGAGGCTAATTCTAGGATCTTCCCCATTTTTGAGGGGAATCAGTGAAGGAGGTAGCCTTGATTAGGTCAGCTGTCCTTCCTCAAATAAAACCCACTTGTATGTGCCTTAAAGGTGGGTTAGTTTTATCTTTGACAGAGGCGTGATGTTAATCAAAAAAGGTTTTGCTGCACAATTTTGATCTTACTTCATGTGTAAATGAAGATAATCATTAGGGACTTTGGTGAAAATGATAGAGCATCCTACTGACAAGGAAGAATAAAAAAGCAACCTAAAACTGCAGCAAGTTGCCAAGACAGTAATTTCTGGGGTAGAGTAATACATTTCCATAATGCTTTCTGAAAGAGTTTCATTAACTTTGAAAAGGGTGTTATCAATAAGTCCTTTTTTATAATGGAATAAATGCTTCCCAAACTCAAATGACAAAGAGAGCGGCTTGTTCATAGCATAGATCCAATTTCCACGTACATAATCCCAGTCCTAGTCCAAACACAGATCAAGAGCTTTACGAGTTGAGACAATAACATCCTGGGGTTGATTCAGAGAATTCATCATCCCATCTGGATGCTGAAGTTCCTCAGCATGACTATATTTGGTGATGCCGAAACCAAAGGTGAGAAATCTCACCGCTGCGCACAGTGACTCGGCACTGCGCACGGGCACCGGTGAACCTGAACGTACCAGACAAAACCTCGCACCCGCTCGGCCAGCGTGTCGGGCGTACGTCGGCAATAGGTGCCTCGTGTTTATCCACTTACGGATGGATACCATTTCGTTATTATAAATTATTTTATTATTATTAAATTATTTATGTCATAACATAGACCTAAAATTCCGGTCTGTATCCACCACATCTCTGACCTCTTGAAACGAAGATGAAACCGAGAGGTGGAAGAAAAGCGAACGTGCTGGTGGCTGTCCA
>VWZZ01006857.1:76473-100250 GCA_013399095.1 Psophia crepitans | reverse complement strand
TCCGAGCTCCCCTGGCCCCGCTCGCCCCGCAAAGCGCGGGTGCTCGAGGGAGGCGGGTCCCCGCCCCGCTTCGGCAGCCCGTTAGGGTTTAACCCCTTCCGTGCCTCCCTAGGGACGAGCTCGGCGCGTTCCTTTATTACTGATTTTCCTTCCCGCTTGTCCCGGCTTTCGCATCTGCCTGGCTTCGGCCCCCGCCTGCAGCGCCCGTGGCACACGGGCTGAGGGCTTTGGGCAAAGGCCTCACGACTGGCGGGTAACCCGGGTCCCTGTTAAGCAGCGTGGCCGTGTGCTCACCTTCAACACGGAGGGAAAGCGGTGTGAGGACAAGCAGTCCGCACTGATGGAAAAATAGCTTTTTCCAGGGGTTGGTCTTCAGGCTGGTGTCCCTTGGCTAGCGCTGGGAGTGCCTTCCTCAGCTGGGTGTCTGGGTCGTGGCTTCCCTAGGGGTGGTCCCTTGAGACGAGTGCCTCTCGCCTTAGCCCTGTGTGGAAGGGCAGGATGCTGCAGTCCATCTCTCCACAAGAAGCTCCTGGAGGTGGGGAGGGGGAGGCGAGGCTCACTGTGATCCATGTCTTTTGGTGGGTTGCGAGGGCTGGTGTAAGATTATGTTCTGTGGTGTTTTACCCTAGCGTCATGTCATGGTTGCTGTCTTCTTTCTGGCAGGTTTGAGGTGCGTTCTCGTGTTGATAGTGTGACATCCCCGGCTTCTCCTGCTTTTGCTACTATACTGCCCTCGCCCCACTGCTAGCCACCATGGATAAGACCGAGTTGATCCAGAAAGCCAAGCTGGCTGAGCAAGCTGAGCGCTACGATGATATGGCCACCTGCATGAAGGCAGTAACTGAGCAAGGTGCTGAGCTGTCCAACGAGGAGCGCAACCTGCTCTCTGTGGCCTACAAGAACGTAGTGGGGGGGCGGCGCTCTGCATGGAGGGTCATCTCTAGCATTGAGCAGAAGACAGACACCAGTGACAAGAAGATGCAGCTTATCAAGGACTATCGGGAGAAGGTGGAGTCTGAGCTCAGATCCATCTGCACCACTGTGCTGGTGAGTGGGGATTTTCTTTTTTATTTTTCTTATCTTTTAGGAGACAGAAAGTCAGCATTCATGTGTGCTGCTGTACTGGGAACTTGGCTGGGGAATATCATGCAAAGTATTACGCTGGGGTAGGGGAAGTCAGTGCAGGAACTTCTGCAACCGTTACATGGGTTCCTGCGAGGAGGAGGATTATCTGCACTCTGCTGTGGACCCCATATGTGCAGAGGTATTTGACATACACTCAAAATTGAGTGTATTTGAAGTACACTTTTGGATGGAGTGATCTATATGCAATATTGTGCTAGGTAATTGCAGAGACGCAGGGAACTTAGCCTTGTGTCTGTTTGTGCTGTGGTTAGTAAGCTTATCTATCCATAAGATAAACTGAAAAGAAAATAAGAAAACCACTTTATTTCTTCAAATCACAGCTAATAGCCTGTTAAAAACATCTAAAGTAACTGGATGGGCATTTTATTTACTTCTCATGAAGAAAATACTCTCTAGAGGTCTTTAAGAGACATTTTGAGGAATTTTTTTTAATATAAAATCTGATTTTGTAAAGTAAGACATCTATATTGAAGAAAGGAAATAAGGACATGTAGAAATTGGCTTTGTAAGAGTCAAGCTGACTTCTCGGGGGAATCTTTAAGATGAACTTGCAGTAATTCTGGAATAATGTAAAACTAAGGTTTGAAGACTGGCATGACACCCTGAATGAACATGCATCAAAGCCCAGGAATACATTTCTGTACAAACAGCAGAATTCCAGATGCTATCGATTGCAAAACTGTGCTGTGCTGTAGTGGGAGCTGAAGAGACACGTGTCAGCAGCGTGGAGGCTGCTGGACATGATCAGGGAGCTGTGGCTGCAGGAAGCTGCATGTGTGTAATTGTGTGGCAGATAGTCTTCAGTGGTTTATTTGCTCCTCTTAGCTACTTTTTGTGTGTCTGTCTGGTATGGCAAACATGAGAACAGGAAGAAGCAAGTCTATAAGGAAATAAACAATTTTTGAGGTAGATGTATCCTAGATTGGTTTGAGAGACCTGAATTTAAAGCTGACTGGTTTGGAAGTAACTGAATTCGCTTCTTGGTTACATGTTGTGGCTCACGTACAAGGGGGTACTTCTTTGGATTGTGCTGAAAATACCTGTATGCTTCCATGCGTGCTGCCACTTAGATTTTTTGGGATGTTTTTTTCCTAAATCTGTCAAAAGGAGTTACCTTTGCTTGAAAATCATTTTGGAATTTATTAGCCTGATGAATCAGTTTAGTTAATTCCTTAACACATTCAAGTGTCCATGACTTCCAAAGAAGCTGTTTCTACAATTACAGGTGTAGTAAAGTTGTAAAACTTTCACCTTTGTGAAAATGATGTGACTCATGTAGGGCACTGATTCCTGTTTCCTGTGACAACAGTTTCACTAGAACCAGTGTGACGGGGTGCCGGCATTTGTGCTGTTGTCACTCCTCTCAATCGTCTCTCCTCAGTGTCCCACTTCAGGACTAACTTCTTGGGACCTCAACATAAAGCTCGCTCTTCAGACTTCTTAATCTCCATCTGTCCTGCTACCAAGCCTAGTTCCTAAGAGAAAGTTATGCATAAAATCTGATACTGATAGCTGTGCCATCTTAACAGGGAGCTCGTGCTTCCACAGGGAGATTGAATGTCTCTGATAAAGGTAGCGAGCCGTTTCATGCAGTGTCTATACTGAAATTATTTCGGTCACATCAAATGGTGGACAGCAGGTAGTCTGGTAGCTGTGCTAACACAAATCGCTGATGTGGGGAAAGCAAGCTCTTCCTGTGCTAGCCAAATTTTTCCCGGCATTCTAGTCTTTCTCCATTCTGAGCAATGGCCTGGTTGGCAACTTTCTCCTTCCCTTCTCTCCTGGAAGACTGCTGAAAGCAGTGAAGACCGAAACCTACAGCTGTGCACGCTTTTCCTGTTCTGCCCGGCTGGTAAAGATGCGTCTGCCTTTGGTAGGAGGAGATGTCAGCTATCTACTGCTAGCCTTCCCATTTTTACTCTTCTCTGAGTGCCATGTGCAGTTCCATTCTGTTGTGCTTCTCTCCCTTTCCTCCTCCATCTACCACTGCTACGATCCGTGAGTCAGCATGTGAGAGGTTGGAACTCTCCATGTGCAGGCACTACAAAGGACGGGTTTCCTAAAGCCAAGCCACAAAGTGGTTTTGACGACTCCTCCTTTGAATGATAATTTCTTCTTTACTAATACTATAGTAACTGCCTGTAGCTCTTTTAGATCCCTTAAGCTGAATCTCAGAGATGCTTTTTTAATGCTAGGAAGGCGGCTAAACTGAAACAACTGCTGGCAAGGAGTATGGAAAGGTTGTTTGTCATCTGGAGTATTTGGATTTAGCAAGGGTGGATGTGTTGGGTGGAGTGTGACTGCTGTTAGTCATACTGCTAACGGGTGGGTTGGGGTTTTTTTTTCAAAGGCTTTTTTTTATTACTGGTATGGCACAGCTTTTCAAAATTAAGTATATTTGCTGTTGTAGAAACCTTCATTTAGAAATACTTGTGCTAGCAATATAAAATACTGCTTATTTTTGATGAAAAATGCAGCAACACTAAGTTTGCAATTACTTTTTTTCCTGTAAAGAATGCTTCAAGCCAATTAAGTAAGGCATTATTTGAGGGCATGGTTTGATAAGGAACTTGAATTTCATCACCCTTAGAATACAAGCATCCAAAATCATGTTGAGATATCTATATATAGATCTGTAAATAAAACATTTGCTAATTAATTAATGTACAACCACTCTCACTGGTCACAGTAAGATAGTCCATCTCATGCCAAGCAGTGAAGATGTTTGTTTAACTGCCTGTCTTGCAAATAGGAGTAGATGTGTTCTGAACCCTTTTTAACTGTTAATTTTATGACTGGTCTTTCAGGTGAGAGTGGCTCTTTAATGAGGATGTAGTATGACTTTGTCAAACAACTTCCACCTATGTTTTATTTGGAAGGTACACTAGCCGGTTTTATTGAAGTTCCTGTATTGATTGACTATTGACAATTAATGTTGAATCATCCCTTACGAATTGTCATCAAAACTGTTCTTGAAAGTCTCTTGACCCTGAATAAAGAAACAGGTTGACAACTTTTTTTTCCAAGATCAAGTTCAGCTATATTGTTTCATATACTCTGAGCACAAATTTCATGTTTCTTTACTTATACCTCTGTCCTCCTGCAATCACTCAGAGAATATAATATAGAAGGGCTGGGTGCAGTGGCAACTTTCACGTGATGAAATAACATGTGAAACTTTGCAGATGGAATGTACAGTGTAAGACTAATGCTTTATTGTATGTACACCTTGCTGTTTAGTGACTTCAGGTTTTCAAAAAGGGTAACTTTTGAATTAGAACTTCTCTGGGGGGAGCGGATTAAAGTGCTGGGTTTGAGAGCCTCAGTCCCTCTGCACGGCAATAACCTACGTTGCATTCAGGCTCCTTCATTTTTCAGTGAGAACTAGTGTAACGGAAGGAAGGGCATCGACCCTTGCCTGGAAGCAGTTCACTCTCCACCTGTAACTTGAGGTTTTTCTCATGTATTTGGTGGCGCTCTGCAGGACCCCAATTTCTAGGTCCCGATGTTGGGGCTGAAATTCATGATCTGAACTTTGTAGAGCAATAGAGATGAGATTTGATGACTAGTTGTCCACTGTATAAAACTTGATGAAGATGCAGTGGCTAAAATCATTAAAACTTCAAAACAACTGTATGTCGATGGTTATGTACTCTTCATGTCTCTAGCCGAAATTTAAAAGTTGATTTTAATATGCTTTTAAGTTTGTGTTTTCATACAAAATTTACATATATGAGGCTTCTCAGTTGGTTCCAAACATCTATTTCTACGATGTCGTCTGTAAACAGTTTTACATTGGACTATCAGGCCCATGCTGCCAAGTTTTCTAGAAACGAGCAAGGATATCAGGAACTTTTAAAAATGGCTCAACAGTAACATCACTCGTGCTGTTGATTCTCCTCTGTACCCTACAGCAGCGCCGGCAATGAAATAGTCTTGAGCTGTAAGGTGTAGCTTATTTCAGTTTTTACTGTCTTAAGGTTGAGAGGATGCTTGTAAATGTTTGATCTACTGTGAGATTGCACAGTTAATTGTTGAAAGCATGTATTAGTGTGGTGCTCTTGCCAGCTCCCCTTTCCTTCCTTCCTTCCTTCCGTCCTTCCTAACCCTCCCCCCTGCCACAGTTGCAAGGTTGTTACTTCTTCTGCTCTGTGCAATTAAGAAACAATAAATGCTAATAAAAACAAGGGTAAAAATCTAGGTCCACTTCTGATTCTTACCTATTTTGTAGATCTAAAGTTAATCACTTAAACTTTAAACAAAAATCCTCATACTAGATGCTATGTTCAGAGCAGCTTTTTTCAACAGCACAAGTTCAGATCTTCATTGAAAATGAAGTTGGTATTTTCTTGCAGCACCAAATAGATTCTTCATGTCAGCTAAAATACCTGATGTCAGATGGTGAATAAATGTTTTTTCCCTACTGTTACCTTCAGCCTACAGAAAGTGAAATCTTCATTTTTGTTGTACATGCAGAAATCTGACAGATTCACTAAGTATCAACTTGTAAACTGTTCATAGAGCAGGATCTAGAGTTTCATTTCTTGTGAATCCTTTTCCTCTGGCGTCCTTTTTTTGGTGAACTGACAGAGTTCATACTGAAATACAGGATGTTGTAGAGGTGAAACTGGCATCTGAGTAAAAGGATCTTACAGTCTTTTAACACTGGGAACTGTGCAGGATGCAGTTTTAATATGAAGGTCAGGCATACTAATCACTTAAGTTAATGCTACTTTTGGACTTAATTAGTTGTCCCGATAGTGGTTGGGGCAGTGCTTCAAGTATTACTTTTTTTTGCCTTTTGTAAATTAAAGCAAATGTTACTGATGCACCCTTTTTAAGTAACTGACTAAAAGGACTAGCTGCTTCGTGACTCAAAGCCAGGCTTTAGGTTGGGAATGTTACTTCTTGGCAAATCCAGAATTGTGGAGTTAATGTTAAATTAATGTTTTAATTTTGAATAAGTCATCTTTTTGCTGAAAAGTGGTATATGGGAAGAGAGTTGATTCTTCTTTGTGTTCTTAGCACAGCTTCTAGCAGATATCAACACATTTGTGATAAGAATTGTGGAACTTAATGCATGAATCTCTTCTAGTTTAACACGCTTGAAACTTAAATTTAAATTCATGATCTGAACTTGACTTATTTGTATCTGTACCAAGTCTTATGTCAGTTTTTGCCCTTTGTTAGAATCTGCTGCTGGAGTACTACACTTTTGTGCAACAAAAACTGAATTCATTCCTAAGAAAGGACTGACGTTTGCAGAAACAAAGCCTAGAGTGCACTGAGGTTCTTGAAGTGGCTGAAAACTGTTAAAACCTAACTAAAAATAGTTCAAGGAGTTTTGGTGGTAGCTGAGGCCTCCATCCCATGCAGTCATTGCTCACTGCCTCCTCACCCTGCAACTGGATACTGAATTTCTAAAACATACAAGCAAGCTGGTAAAGGATACAAGACAAGTGGCAGCAAGGTATTTTGTCTGAGGTTCTGAAAATTTGTGCTGTCGTGTTATTTGTGTGTGCAGTGTCATTTCCTTTTTCAGAAGCTACTGGGGTGAGTTTAGATCACTGATCTGATTTGCTTCAATACCTCTTATCTTGAAGTAATGCTGAGAGTAGGGTCTTTCAGCTTATGTCTGTTGAAAGAAGAAAAACCTGAAGATCAATCTCTTGTCTATTCTTAAAAGTTTAAGAAACGACCACCAGAGAATTGCACTTCTGCAAAGTCACAGCTCCTAACAGCTCTGAAAGGCCTGTCCTGAATGTTAACATCCTGTTAGAAGCAGGATGTGGAGTAATTGAAAACAAGAAATTGTAATACCGGTGCAGGTGACCAGCTGTTGAGAATGGGGCAACCAAAGCCTCATCTATCTCCAGTGTCAAATCCGTTTGTTTTAATGAGGTTAAGCTATAGATTAACTAGCCTGGTTGTAGTTAAGGCTATCAAAGCTTTGTCTCCTGTAGCACAGTCCGCTCGTACATCTAGAATTATTAAATTTCTTTGAAGACATTTACTGGTTTGGTGGCCTTGAGAAAGTAGGACGTGCTCACTAGGTAGAACTGGACAACAAAGACACAAACTCCCCTTTCCTTCTAACACAGTGAAACTTTTAACAGATCTTGCAAATTGCTGTCATGCTTACCTGCCAGGCAGTTGTCTTGCAGGCATTTCTACTACATTAGATACTAATATGATAGAGGTCTTTTTGAAGTAAAACTTAGAAGGCTATATATTGGAGAGATAAAACTTGATGAGGAAGAACCACACTCGAGCTTGAAGCATTAGCAGTTGATTTCTTTGATGGCACAAATTGTGGTTGTTTACCCCATTATTAAAGCAGTAGATTTACCAATGTCTGTATGAGTGCAGAAGCTTGGAATTCTCTTTTCAGTAGTGGAGAATACCTGATTTTCAGAGGAAGGTGGTGAGGGAAATGGCGGGGAGGACTGGTAAAAGTGCGTGGATATACTTTCTTTGTAAGCTTGGTAAGTGAAGATGTGTGCTTGCTTAATCAATGTTTTCTTATTTGTGTAGATCTTGCCTCTTTTTTAGTCTTGGTCTTTGAGAATAGTGGGTCTAGTGGTCATAGATGTTACTTGCTCTTTGTGTTTAAGTCATTTTGTACTTAACGATAAACTTGAAGCTCATTTTATCACAGACTAACTAGGTAAGTAAGACTGTTCTTGAACACTGCATTTATGGCACTTACTCCATATAACTCTACCAAGTTCATTGCCTTGATGTTTAGAGGTTCCTCCTCATCCTTTCTGCTTTCCAGGATGCCTGAACCAATACTGGAATGCTCCAGCTGAGCATACAGCTGACTTGTAAGCTTGCAATTTGCTAACTCACTCTGCACATATGAATAACAGTTCATGTGAACTGGGCACTTAAACAGAGCAGGCAGTAAAAATAATTTAAATGCAGAGTTTGACATCTTGTGGTTCTGTGCACCCACCAAAATGTATCCGACGTAAAGACCTATGAACTAGAAAGGCCTGAATTAGCTGTGATTTTGCTTGTGCCTTTCTCTTAATTTGTTGAAGGAATCAAGTGTTTGATTTACCAGTTTCTAGCATTGATAAAGGTTTATTCCTTGCTCTAGTAATCTTTATTCTGTCCTTTAATTTGTATGATCCATCCACTGAAGTAGTTGTATATAGGAGTTGTGCTAGGCTCTGGAAACAGAACACTTCCCATTGCTCTGATAATAAATTTTCTAAGTACACTATGTATGCTCTTTATCAGATTGACAGTCTCATATTTCCTGGATAAAACTTCTTCAGGAAGTTCTGTTCTGGAGTTGAACACATTTTGCGGAATTCTTGTAAGCAGGGACTGTTTTAAATGGAAGTAGCTAGACATGGCCTTAGCAAGAAAGTCAAGGTTCACTTGCTATGAGAAATTGTTATAACAAGGTTATCTGAAATGTTGGCTTCTAGTTTTTGTGGCTTAAGGGTTAGACTTCATTGTTGTAGGTTGTCTCTTGGGGAATAACAAACAACTGGCACACTCCTAATACACTGACTGAAATAATACATTGCTGGGTTTCCTTCAAGGTGAGGTTGGACACTGCAAAATGCTCCTCCAGTCACACTATGCGGTGGGGAGAAAGCACATCTGGTTCGTTATCTTTCTGGATTTCAATGATCACAAGCCTCTGATCTAGGGCTCCCAAGCAGAGGGCAGAACTGAAGCAAGTAAAACTTACAGGCCCTCAGAATTTATTTATTATCATGAAAGGCTCACTTCAAAAATCAGTTACCCGCATAAGGGCAAGATACCTTAAACCCATGTAACTCCTGCATGCTGTTCTTCTGAGTACTGTTAGTCTTAGGTAGGTCTCAGTCAATCGTTTAGTCATAATTTCAGGGCTTCTGTACCTACAGAGCATAGAAATATTTTTAAATGCACTTCTAGACTTTTTAATTTGATTCTATCATGTTATGGAAGATCACATGAAGGATGCTGGAAGAAACTTTTAGGTAGTCAGGATTCTGAAGGGAAGAATTTGATGTCAGTAATGTGTGTTTACTAAGAGGAAGATGGCACTCAAAGTATTTTGAGGAATTAGAAATACGGAAAATGAAGTCATGGAAGAATGTTAGAAACAATTTGAGATAAATCTGACTGATAGCAGGAAAATTTTTCTGAGAGCTTTTGGCTGTGTTATATGGCCATTACTTCAGCAAAAACTTCTAATTACTGAAAAGGGAATGACTTTTTTTGAAGACTCATTTCTGTATTTGGCAGGGGGGGAACTGGAAAACTTTAGACTCTTCCATAAAAACTTCAATAATACTTTGACTTTCATTGTAATATTGTTTTTTCTGATGAAAATCTGTTGAAAGGAGAACTTGCATTTCCACACATTTCTAGTTCCTGGCTTACATAGTTCTTTGAGGGGGACCACAGACCTTTCTAACTTCTTGTTTTAGGAGAAAGGTAAGCAGTGAATGTAAATTGTAGATGAAATTAATCTCGGCCCCAGGTGGGAATAGTGTGGGCAGACGTGCTGCAGCTCAGGCTTCCAACGCATCTGTTAAGTGGGATTCCAGATACTTCACTTGGGGCCAATCCTAAATACTGACTGCCAGTTTTTAAAACTATGTAGACAAAGAGTCAGAACCAAATGGAAAGGACAAATTAGGTCACTCTCTCCGTTTCCATGCCAGTTACGTTTGTCGCTGCTTTTGACAGAGCTTTGTCAGGTCATCTTAAGGCCATGCCATTACTGGAAAGGCGTACACATATTTTCCTCAACGTATAACCTGAAATAGTAATGATCTTCAGAGGTCTGTATGAAAACTATTTAATGTTCTCCCAGAAGGAGTTGATGCCTAGAGCTTGAATGCAGAAGGATGAAGGACTTACTTCTGCTGAATTACACTGTGGAAAGTAAAGTGATCTTACTGTTGCAGCGGGGGACTCTCCCTTTCCTGTCAAGAAAACAACTGCTGAATGTTAAAACACACCTAGGCTGCAATGAGTCATACTGTGGACTTTGGAATGACTGATTGTACTTGAAATAGTCAAGAAGTCTTAATACCAGTTTACTAGATGATTAAAACATGCAGTGATTTCTGAGTAGAAGCCTTATTGAAAGGTCTGAGCCTACACTGATCATCTGTGCTGTCAAATGCTTTGGAACATTTAATGTGTTTAAATTCGTGTTTAACAGGTATATTAAGGGAATATATTGGTCTGAGCTGCATCACCAACTTCTTAGTTTTACTTTTTGACTGCAGTTAGGGTGGAAACCATTTCCCTCTGTGCTGCATGTAGGTGGTTCTTCTTACATCGGAGCTGAATGGACCTTCAGAAATACTTGAGACTGAAGAATTTTTCCAAGTACTTTGCACGCTTCAGCCCTGGCTGAATTTATGTAGTGTCTCACACACTTTGCATAGTGTGCCTGTTGGATGCAAGCTGCTCATCTTCTAGATGGGACTGTGAATTTGAATCCATGTTCAGCGCAGTGAGTTAACTTGCTAAAAAAGAAGCAGCGTTGACATGCACTCTGTCCATGTGCGTTATTTTTAAGGAACCTTGTCTCAAAATTGCCTTATTTCAAAACAATTTCTTCAGATGCATGTGACCGTTTGGTTCTGTGGAGTTTAGCCAGTAACTGTATGCTTTTATAGGCAAGTATGTTAAGTAATCAGTTACTTGCCGTCACCCGTGTAATGGCTGGTCTGGTAACTAGCTTCAGTACTCCTTAAAAAAGACCAAAAAGATGCTTAAAAGCTCAAAATAGGGACCATTCAGTGTTGGCGTGGGAAGGGAAAGCAAGGAACACCTAGGAAACAGCAATAAAACTCAGCACAGTCTCCGTAAGACCTGTGAAAATCGGTACCCTGCAGAGTGGCAGCACCTCCTCTGCTGGCAGGTCTGATGAGCACTTGGATGGCACAGCAACTGCTGAGCAGTTGATTTCAAGTTCAAGCTGGTATTTTTGTTTGGGTTTTTTTTTGTATGTATCATTGAACTTTTCCATCATGGAGTGAGGAGGAATACAGTTGGGTTTTTTTTTTTACATTGTACGCATTGATACTGATAAGTTTGTTCTTGTATCAAAAAAGAGTAATACTATTAGGTTTTCTTTTCTCTAGATGCTTTTTGTGTCATATGAATTAAAGCCCAGCAGAGAACTTTGTCTTAAATTACTAAAACGTACAAATACAAATTAATTCCCACAAACTGTTACAGTGTTTGCTTTTAAAGAACAGCATTTGAAATGACAGGCCCAAGAGGTGAAGGTGGTGTTGGAATGAGTTGTTCTAAACAACTTGAAGAAAGCTATAGGGGCCTTAGGCTCCAGAGTATTGCTGAAACAGTCTGACTTGAAAATCAAACTTTATATAGGCTTCGTTCACAAAACTCTGCCAGCAATTTTGGCCACTGGCATACTTTTCTTTGCTAACATGCAGCAGCTTAACCCATTTATGTTTATGGGTCAAACTTCTGGAGAGCATTTCTGCTTATGATGGTTGCTTTTACAGTGACTTTTTTTCCTTCTGGTGGAATAAAAGTAATGATATACCATGCTAAGTTGGTGAGAAACACAGGAAATGTAGATCAATCTTTTAATAGCATAACATTAAGTAACTTGGTGCTGGTGATGTGACCCAAACATGTCATAGGTGTTGACATCCGAGTGATGATGGCATTGTAAATATTTTGAGTTACTTCAGTTTACCACGCTGAGAACTTCTATCGGTACTTGCTTGGAAAATTGCTCTTGAACTACTTGCAATCAGTAGATAATCTCTGGAGCTGACCTGGTTCATGTTCATCCTCTGGTATTGAACAGATAAATGTGAAGAATTGGAATATATGCAAAAACATACTCATATATTCGCTCTTCTTCTTGAAGTCCAGTTCTAGATGGCACAAGTACTGAAGGCAGCTCAGAACAGAAGTACGGTATTTAGTGTACACTGTGGCTGAACTTGATGTCTTGTCAGGCTTGCCTTTTACAATAGGTTTAGACTGGGGGTGGTTGATGGGACTTTCTGTTTTGATGTCAGCTTTTAAAAGAAGGGCTTGCCCTGAAAATGGGTAATGGAAAGTGTATGTGGAGTGGGACTGGTACACAAATTGCAGGAGATGTGCGTGTAAGGAGGGGCTGACTGGATGCATGTACAACAAATAATTGTGAAGGAGCTGTGTCTTCAGGGAGATGCTTTGTCCGTATCAGGCACTTCAAGTAAAGATACAGCTGGCGCATTCCTCCAGGACTTGCTTTTCATAAAGCTGGAATAATGGGGAAGTGATGAGAGCAGATGAATTAAACTTAATATTTCTGGCTGAGGTTAATTGCAACGGTCTGATACTACAACCACATGTTCAACCCTTGTTCCTGCTTAAGCAGAGGGGAAAAGAGACAAAGAAAGGACAGTTACTCAGCTGGGAAAGAACAAAAGTAGAACTAGAGAAGGATCCAAAAAGGCAATTGAAATATTACTTTCTCTTGGCATGTAAAGGAATAAGTCTGCCAATGGAGAGAAAAATAGATAAAAATAAATTTCAGCTTTAAAGGGGGAAGAAGTGGATTGCTGCCAGGCTCCTAGCCTGCTCCCCACGGCCTCTTCAGGCAGCTGCAGATCTGTTCCAGGGCCTGATAGCCCTTTGTTGCTGGCATCTCTTTAACAGATACATAAAGAAGCCTGCCTTCTGTAGGAGGGGAGAAGAATGTCATATATGAGAATACAATGATGTTAGGATGGCAAGAGTGTTAGCACATTGTGAAGGTAGAAATAACTTGAGATGGATGAGCAACACTAATGGATAGTGGGATGGGAAATCCTGTCACGCTACAGGAGGGCCAGCATGCCACTTGAGAAAAATGTCTCTGTGTGGGGGAAGCAGGAGATACCAAGCACAAGCTGGCACAGTGCAAACCTGTCCTGCACCAGGACATAAAGGGTTTGGCTTGAGAACAGAGTTTTGATTCCTGCTTTGTCCTGCTTGTGGTTCAGAGTCACCCACCAGCAGGGCAGGCCAGCGGCCAGCAGCTCAAACATCACGTGGCTTTTCATGGCAGTGTCTGAGGTGTTTGACATTGTAGAGCTTGTAATTGTTGGTTGTTCAGGTCTCGGTTTAGAAGGTGATAAGAACAGTCACGGTTGTTCATGGTGGTCGCAACTGTATTTTGATACATAACTTTCTCTGACCAAAAAACCCAAAGCGATGGGCATGTTTGCTGTACGTGACCATGGATGGCAGTTTACTGTATTGGCTGGCGTCATCACAGAATGACACCTGTGGCGGTGCATATCTTTTTAGGTAAAATTTGTTATGGTAAATTTGGAGTTTGGCTGAGGTCTGCTTCATTGCTCAGGCTGCCTGTATTCATTTTACTTAATATCAACTGATGTTTAAAATGAGGATTCCTGGCTAATTGCTGTCTGATGGAAGGGTAGAAAAGCCCAAGTGGGGAAAGATAGAGAAGAGATGTAGGAAACCTTGAGTTTTCCTGGTTATTACTGACTCAACAACAGTGTAAAGTAAATCATTTGCCTTATTGTGCTGTCTGCTCTCACTGCCCTGCCAACGTTTTCTCTGTTAGAGGCAGGGTAAGTTGCCTTCCAAGAAATGAAGATGATATCCTGAGATGAATGGCTCACTAAGTGCACCAAATACATTATTGATTTGAAAGATAATGTCTGGATAGATAAATAATTAGCTTTACTCAAAGTCTGTATTCTGTTCTATCCTGTGTGATTCATAAATGAGATCTTGTCCCACTTAAGGCTATTAAAAACCAAAACCGAATACATAAAGTCCAGAATGAGGATGTTCCACCCTAGCTGATGGAGGCACAGATCTCTCCCTGACCACGTGCTGTGGTCAGGATTGGGAAGCCCTTGAGATGAACTGGGAGTGGGAGCTGCCGTCTGTGCAGCTCAGCTCCTCCAACTGTGAAGTGCCTAGGAAATACTGCCGTGTACGTAACCTACTCTTTGCTGTCTGAAAAACTATACTTCACTCCTACCATCCACTTATTTGTCTAAGTTTCTTAGAAATCTACACAGAACCACCGCTTTTCAAACCTGCAGAGCGGAGGCAGCACTTTCAGGATGCACTGGCACACGGGCCACAGTGCTACATGTTTGCGATAGGGCTGGGGCCGTGGCAAAATCCTTTTGTGCTCCTTGGCGAAGTGTGTGGACTGTCCCATCTGAAGGAAAAAAAAGAAGTGGACATTAATGTTTAAGGGAATGTAGGTCTGAGGCTGAAGCTCTCCTATAAACATTATTGAGGTTCCAGGCTGGTAGTATTTTTTAAGTCATAACCAAGTCACACATGGTACTGTACTGCTAGAGCTATCTTCAAAGACAGAATTTTGTAATAAATCAGTAATATTTTTTGTGTGCTAAGTTTACAGTAAGTCTTCATGTTCTGGAAGGCATAAAATAAAAATGTCTGTTTGTTTCTTTCAAACAACTTGAAAAGTTTTATTTTAGCATTTAAAAGAAGAATCAAAGCTAGAGTTGTGTCAAATATCTGGTTTAAAATCCCATGCAACACATCCTTCTTGGCTCTCTGGTCAGTGCTCCTTAGACTGGCATCAGTTTTCACGTCCAGTCTGAGCACATGGATAAATCGCATCTCTGCTGCTTAATGCAGTCCCAACCTGAGAACAGCCTTTAAAGGCTGCCAGTTACTCTCCGATTGTGACTGATTGAAGGAACCTTTCGAAGCGTAGGTGTATTACGTGTCAGCTTTCTTGATTCTGGGCAGTTTCTTGTGAAAACAAACTTTGTGTTCAACTTGAGGTTACTGCATTGTTGTCTCTGAGACTTTTGAAACTGGTTTGTGTGGTGTTATGTTTTTATGGCTAGCACTGACATCTGTCATAGGAGAAAAGCAACAGGAAAACATCGAGCCAAAATGTGAAGTTTCTCTCATTGCAGAAACGTGTAGGGTGGGAATAACTCATTCTAATGTGGGAATGACTCATGCAAAATTACAGTGTTAATACGGGGTTGTGTTACCCGTCTGCCTGCTAAGTCTTAACTCTTGTTCTGAAACATTTCTAAGGCTTTGCTGCTTTTTCCCTAATACCAGTGAGGTGTACCATTTGATACGCTTGCTCAAGCCCTTGCGTACTTCCCTGTGTTAAACTGTTACCCAAATCCCCTGCTTATCCCTGTGCCGTACTAGCCAGTGTGTGGTCTTTGGCAGTGGTTTCCTCGCCTTCCAGAAAATCCTAAAAACATCTGCTTCTGAATTGGTAAGTGGAGGGGTACGTCAGGTGTGGCATCATCTTACCTTCTCGCTGTTTGCTGTAGGGTGGTAGTCAGGGTGCTTGTAGCTCTTTGCTGTTTCTTAATGCCCTGGTCGGGGGATGTCTGAAGGGAGGTTGTCTGTGGAGCTATGTGCAATATTACATCCATGGTAAGCACATTGTGTGGACACAGAAATGGTTTTTTTCACCCAACTGGAAGTACCCTACCACAAGTGGCAGTCTAAAATGCCAGCACCTCAAATGGACTTGGAGCGAGTGAACGCCTTCGGCTGGATTGCTCTGCTACCATTGATCATTAAAGGAAGTAATAGTGGTATGGCAGTGGGCACAGGGAATAGGTTTGTGTCCAAAAGTAGATGGTTATTATTATAGTGCTACTGTTGCTGATTAAAATGCTAAGGGTTTTGCCCTGGAACCTTACAGTTCCTTAAACATTTTCTTTGTAGCTGCTTCATGGATTTGGATACATGTTCCCATAACAAAAACCTTACTTAACTAGCCATAGTTTGCAAGCTTTGTGGAATCTTTCTGCTGCTTTTACGACCTGTTTATTTTCCAAGTAACTGAATGCAGATCATTATCATGTATATTCTTAGTGTACAGTTCCTCAGAATATTGTGGGGTTTTCTTGAGTCTGTGGTTCGATTGTCGGTAAACTCGCTGGAGCTCAGGGACAAGGAGGACGGCCGGAAGCTGCTCTCCTCCTTGTCAGTTCTCTGATGTACCCCCTTTGCTGGGGGAAAATCCTGTACCTCTTCTCTCCTTCACCTTCACCCCCATCTTGGAAGGGGTAGAACGTCTTGCAACCTTGGAGAGAGACTTATCTCCTCTTGCTGGAGGCTTGTAAACCTTTGCCTGTCTCTCTGGTTACCAGGTAGGAGAGCTGTGAGTGAGGGGAGTGGCTTTAGCAGCAGCTCAGGGTGAGCTGCAGAGCACGGTATAGCTCTTCCTGTTCCCGGGAGTGGCAGGGCGAACATAAAGGATGCCTCCCAGCTACACTGGAGCAGGTGCCACTTTACAGCCTTGCAAAGAGCTGGCAGGGTTTGGTGGGGCTGGGTGCCAACTAGGCGAGCTCAAACCCTTGGCTCTCTGGGAGGTGGGCTGGAGATTCCTCAGCACAAGTCTCATGAACGCACTTTATACAAAAAATAGCTGAGCTGGTTTTCCTTTTTTTTTTTTTTTCCCCCCTATGAAGTGGGAGTAAGTTCTTATTTATAAATAGCTTTGAAACTTTCTGCATAGTGTTTCATTTTTATGGTAAAAGCTTACATGTTTGCAACAACGCTTTTGAAATGAGGTGCACGTCCTGAAACTAAGCTTGGTCCTGAAACTATGTGCCGGTAAACCTTTTCGTGTTACTTTTTCTGCAGTCTGATCGGATGGCTGACTGATCATCTTAATGTTGTCTCTAGCTTTGTGCCTCTACACAGCTTGTTTAAACAAGTGTGCATCTGGCTAAAATGCCCTTTTAAATATCTTTTTTCCTTGCAGCAAATGTTTGAGTCAATCCAAACCTTCTAGAGAGAAGAAAGATACATTCAACTTAGTTGCGATGGTGTATGTAATATGCCAATGTCTTTTTTATTGTTTCAGGAGCTGTTGGACAAATATTTAATAGCCAATGCAACTAATCCAGAGAGCAAGGTATTCTACCTGAAGATGAAGGGTGACTACTTCCGATACCTTGCTGAAGTTGCCTGTGGTGATGACAGAAAACGTAAGTACCTTGTGGTCTTTGGGTCTTTAACAGCTACTGAACTTTGGGTTTGGGCCGTGGGGAGGGAACAGTAAATGAAGTGCACATGCCAGTATCTTAATCTGAATTCATGTGAGTCAGCTGAGTGGGAACAACTGTGTTTCAGTTGGAAATCTCCAGTGTTCATACAGATGGAGAGTAAAATTCTGAGTAAACCTTAAGCTCAGTATGCCAGGGAATTTTAGCTGGTGTTCCCCTCATCTACCCTGAATTTCTGGATAGGGGTTCCATAATGCTAATATAGAGCTTCTGGAAAACAATTTAGGTAAAGGTCTGCTAACATATTTAATGTTGTTTTCTATTCCTTTATTAAAATAAAGTTGGTGAAGAAGACTACACATATCTACAACGTCTTTTACTCCGTGATGGAGTTCTGTTCTGTAAGTTTTAACCATTTCAGTGTGAAGCAGACTTGGTTGTAATCACCCAAGTTTACAAAGAAGCAACAAAATTGTTAGATCAGTACACTATCCAAAAAAGCATGAGCTGCACTCTGAAATCATTGATGTTTATAGCGATAATACTGTCTCTGTGATTTTAGTTTGCCCTTTTGGATCCAGCAGAAAAGGCTTTGAAAACTTCACAGCTTGTACTGTCCATTGATAGTGGGCATGCTGGGAATGTAGAGCATTCCTAGAAGTTAGAAAATGTGCATAGGTGGTTGTAAGTACCTCAGGAAGCTCTTCTGGGGAGGGTTTTAACTCTCTGTTTAGAGGATTTGTTGAATTCAGTGTTAGGACTGTCTTGCAAGGTGCCCAGACACTGTTGTCATGTTAAAAACTCTTGTTATGGCAGTGATGCTGTGGTGCAGAAAAGAGATGGACTGTTGGAGCTGGCAGAGCACTGAAGCGATTGTCCCTTTGGGTTGGGCGTGGTAGGCATCTGACAGCGTTGGCTAGCTAAACCGATTGAACGGCAAAGCGGGAGGACAGAGCTGGTTGTCACTTCACTAGGGGCGTTGTTAGTCTCCTTCTGTTATAAGAGTGCTTAAGTTGAAAGATGAAAATGCACAAAATGGAGTAAAAGTCTGTGCACTAGTGAGTTGCATTCAGACATTGTTAACCCTTTGCCTGATTCGAGTGACAACAGCAGGTCCCAGGGTGGCAGAGACAACTTGTCTTTGACTTTCACAAAGATAATCTGGTTTACATTTTGTCTGGACCAACAGTTACAAATCTGTGGGCTTGTCTGAGCAGAGAAATACCAGCTTATCTTGGCTAAAAAGACTGCGTTTAAAGGGATATGCGTGCTGATACGGGTGCCTGCTGGAGAAGAGGGACTGATTGATAACCTTACTAGCAGAGCTTGGTGTTTGGCTGAGAAGTTGCAGCTCGTGTATATCACTGTGCATATGTTTTGTGCTTGACTTCTTGCAAAGTTCCAGGAGTTTTACTTGAAGGTTTTCTAACATCCCACCTCTAAGCATCTGTTTATTTTCTCTGCTTCAAATAGCTTTCATTTCCTGCACTTGCTAGGGTTTTTGCCTTTTTTCACCTGTTCTCAACAAATTACTAGTCTGTTAACACTCATTACAGTGTGAATACTGAAAGCCCAAGCCTATGTTGTGGCTTCTTTGAATAGCAGATTTTACATACCAAACTCTTTTCCAGCTCTTTCTAGAGCAATTATGGTATTGGCTCCCGGAGAGCTGAATTTGAGCTCTGACAACGGCCTTTCTTTTCCTGCAGTCTCCTTGCATTCCACAGGCATGTTTAGGGCGGCTGTTGGCCCTTTGCATGTCTGTCAGAAGACAGTCAGGGACAGACTGACTATATGTAGCGCTCTTAAAGTAGCCACTCTGGCCTGGTAACCTCTTTTCTCTGGTGTTTTCCCCAGTTATTTTGGGCATGACCTTGTTTGGTTTGGGTTTTTGGGGGTGGTTTGTTTTGGGGGTTTTTTTTGATCTCTCTATGCCCAGTTTTTGGAGGCAGACATTCAGTTTTTCAGGAACATGCAGTATGTACCTTACAAATTTCCTGCAGAAAAAGTAGGGCTGTACAGACAGTAGCTGCCTTTACTCTGCACACCCGACTCACACATGAGCATGTCCATCCTGTGCAAGGGATGAAATAGGAGTTCTGTAGCAAAAGCAATGCACAAAATTATTTTGCACCTGAAGTATCAAAGGCCACTGAGGTAATATAGTCATTTTGGATGTCTGTATTTACTATTTTCTGTGTTTGTCTCTCTCTTCAATATCTTTCCTCTGCAGTAGCTTAATTTGCTCCCTGTGTTTTGTCAGTGTGGCAGCAGTACTTAAAATGGGTTTAAAATCATTGCCTTGATTAAAGTAAGTGCAGTGTTTTGCTAAGAGCAGGGTTAAATAGAGGGTTAAATCAGTCCCCTACTAATGGAGTACTTTAAATAGTCATACCTTTAAAAAAACCCCAAACTTAATGTTGAAATGTTTCTCATTCTTTTAACAGAAACAATAGAAAACTCACAGGGAGCTTATCAGGAGGCATTCGATATCAGCAAGAAGGAGATGCAACCAACACATCCAATTCGCTTGGGTCTAGCTCTTAACTTCTCTGTATTTTATTATGAGATTCTCAACAATCCTGAGCTTGCCTGCACACTGGCAAAGACAGTAAGTTACTCTTTTCTTCTGTATGCCTGCAGGGACAGTAGAAGAGAGTTTAAGCTTAAAAAAAAGAAAAAAGGAATTATTATTTCCTAGAGTTTACACAGGAAATGATCCTATTTAACGTATCTGGTTTCCAAGCTCTTGTTAGTGGGATTAAAGCAGTACAAGCAGGCCGTATTTACAATGAGACTTAAATTTTCAGCAACACAGCAAGCTTTTATTATGCCTTTATTATGGTTCTGTGTCAGATAGAACAATTCAGGTCATTAACTACTAATGCTGGGCTTTGTTTTTGTTTTAAAGCTACCCTTACTGATAGGTTTAGCTTCTGGTTGTTTAATGATCAGTTAACAGAAAGACTAAAGATGGTTTAATTATTCTAGGCGTTTGACGAGGCTATTGCAGAACTTGATACACTGAACGAAGACTCATACAAAGACAGTACTCTCATCATGCAGTTGCTTAGAGACAACCTAACAGTAAGTTGCCTTTTTATGTGCTGTCTGGTTCTGTTACCCTATATTTGCTTAGCTGGACTGAATTTGTGATGAAACAAAACCATGATTTCATTCTAGCGCAACATATTGCAGTGATCTAGGCTATTTACCCTACTATAATTTTGGTGGCTTAGTTTGAATGTGCTGTGAGTTGATGTCAGCAACTTCATGCTGTATCATCTAGAATAACAGCTTGGATAGCTCGTATTCTTCATTGTTTGCTGGCCTTTTCAGTGGAGGGGGAGAAGCTGCATTCAGCTAACAAGACAGGACAAGAAGTCAAAAACCAGAATCCTTAACAGGCATGGACTACTTACTCAAACGTTTTGATGACTTACCTGGGAAACAAAGTGTCTTTCCTGTTGTACATCCAGCGCAGCTTG
This sequence comes from Psophia crepitans, assembly GCA_013399095.1. Taxonomy (NCBI): domain Eukaryota; kingdom Metazoa; phylum Chordata; class Aves; order Gruiformes; family Psophiidae; genus Psophia; species Psophia crepitans. The sequence continues at coordinate 79,627 of VWZZ01006857.1, read as the reverse complement.
CTCTATTCACTTTCCTGATTTTCATTTAAAAGAAAAACCAGAATTTCAATGTATTAAACATCAACTAATTTTATTCTTGAGTAGGTATTATAATGATAAAGCATTTCAGAAAAGCGCCTAATGGAACCACTAGGTTCTATTAAAATATGTAACCAAGGCAATTTTCTAGCAAATAGCCTCTCTGGGTGTTCACTGCATTTAAAATTACAGCAACGTTCACTGTTTTGCAATGCTCCTTCACTAGAAATGTCTTTTATTAGCACTGTAAAACGCTTAGCTTCAATAACCAAAGTGCTACTCTTCACTTGCACGTTTCAGACCACTGCCTTTGAAATCAATGCTACTCAGAAAGCTACTATTCAGACTTGTTGAATGATCTGGGATCGATGGCACAACTTGCTATTAAGCACAGAAGCCTGGACCTGTTTCGAACATGGTCCACTCTGCCTTTAATACTTGACATGCAGAGCTAGTTGTGTCCTCAGCGTGGGGAGCTCTGTCCTGTTGCTCTGAGCAAGTACTGGAAGCCAGGGTTGTGCAACTCCAGTGCACTGGTCACTGGTACCCTGCAGACATCCCTAAGTCTAATTCACTATCACTTCTGTACAGTCAATATTTGTCCCTTTTTGGAAGTGAAGCTGCACTTCTGAAAGCTGACACTGTTTTTTTCTCCTCTTTCTAGTTATGGACATCAGACAGTGCAGGAGAAGAATGTGATGCTGCAGAAGGTGCAGAAAACTAAACTGCATATGGGGCGTCATTCTCCCTTTCCTTCTCAAGAAACCTTTTTACACGTCTCCATTCCTTATAGCTCCACTCGGATTTCCTATAGCAAAGAAAACCCATCCATGTGTATGGAAATCAATTTATAGTCTTTTCACACTGCAGCTTTGGGAAAACTCCATTCCTTGATTTGTGTTTGTCCTGGCCTTCCTGGTGTGCGGTTACTGCTGTAGAAAAGTATTAATAGCTTCATTTCATATAAACATAAGTAACTTCCAAACACTTATGTAGGGGACTAAAGTGTACCTGGTATTTAAAAACAAATCTGAACCAGTTCCTGCCAGTTGACTGTGTTTTGTATTACAGTAAGATATGAAAATGTAGTTAATTGCAACTAAAGTGTTCCACATAGCTTTTAATTCTCCACATTCCCTTCTTATTCTGCAGGGTTTCCTTTCCATAATTGACTTTCACATGCTACTGTGTATTCTTTTCAGTAGGAATATGGAAGTATTGGGCCAGATCAAGCTGAGCATTTCTAGTTTGGCAAACGACAAATTGAGTTGCTTCCTATATCATGTAATACAGAAGCTTGTGTGTTTGAAAACAGGGGCTTCTCTTAATCTTCAGTTGCTGCTGTTTAAGTTGGTATCCCTTCCCAATAAAAGTTCACTTACACTCCTGCCTTCGTAGTTCTGGTATTCACTTTACTATGTATTAGAAGCAGCATGTTACTGCCAGAGTACAGGCAGTGCTTTTTGGCAGACTAAAGTGCATGTCATTTCTTAATACACTGGAATGGGAAAACCAATTGAAGTTCACATGTCCAAGTATAAAATTTAGTACTTTTCCATGCAGGTTTGTGCACATGTGAGAAGGTGTCGAGTTTGTCCAGTGATTGTTATTTAGAGAGTTTGGACCACTATTGTGTGTTGCTAATCATTGATTGTAGTCCCAAAAAAGCCTTGTGAAAATGTTATGCCCTCTGTAACAGCAAAGTAACATTAAATAAAATTACATTTTATAAACCACTTACTGTTGACTTGTAACAATTCCATGTAATCGCTTAAGGGCTAAACTTCAATGTAAGTACCTTGTGCTAGAAGTGTCTTTCTCAAATTTAGTGCATACTTTTTAAAAGTCTGCTCTTAAACGAACCCATTTTGTATTTGATTAATATTCATTTTGCAAAAATAATCTGGATAATTTTAATAGTTAAGCTGACATGTGGACTTCTTAATAACTAAATTTGTTTGAGCTAATGGCTTCACCTTAATAATGACCTAAGAAAAATATAGCAAATTTCTTGATATTCTTCCATGGCTTGCAAATCCTCTCATCTAAATTATGCATTTTTTTGTAACCTCTTGAAATTCTCTGACCTGTCTTCCTGTTGTGTTTTTTCACTGATGGTCGCCATCATTATTACAGTATTCCAGCTACACTTTTAGAAATTCAGAGAAATTCGTCCTGCTCTAGAACATTAGTTTGGTGCTGCCACATCATAATCTGCTTTCTGTTGTTTTCAACTGCTTTTAGTGTTACTGTTTCCCCCAGTTTTGGAGTTTTTTGTAATGATACATTGCTCTGCTTTTTTTTTTTTTTCCTTTCTTTCTTTTCTTTCCTACATCACTGAAGAGTTGTGTTTTTCCTAAACCTCTACCTCTTAGTTTCCCATATTGGTGGGTTTTTGAAAATATTTAACTCCTATTAGTGTCCTGGCTAGACAGGATATGACGTTATGAAAAAGGACATATTACTAGTTTGTGCAGGCTTCTGATGGTACATCTTCCACCTTCCATGGTTTTGTTCATTCTTTTGAGTGTGCACAATGAGTGTTCCTACAATAAAACTGTTCAGATTATGTGCTTCAATTGACATGCATTGCTTTAAAAAAAAAAATAATGTATCAGTTCCATTTTCTTCATGCAGTCACTTTGAATTGCTGTCAAAGTATTGTGTGGCAGGATTCTACATAAACTCATATGCTTCTTAATCGGTGTTTTGGTTTCCTAATTTCTTCCCCTCCCCACTGCATTTCTTACCGATCCTTTGTTTCATAAAGGTTTTTAACTAAGTGTTTTCCTTCTCCAGGAAAGGTGTTTGAGTGCTGACATGGTAGCAGTCGGCTCTAGCGGCTCGTTTCAGAGTTTGCTTTCTTTGCTGTCTCCTGGAGCGCTGTCTCAGCTTGCGCTGCATTGTCAGCTAATGCCATGCTCTTGTTTCCTTCCTTTTGCCACTTGGTGAGAGAGTTGTCTGCTTTCCATGCAGGAGCAGTACCTGGGCCTCCTATCTAGATTAGAGCTTGATGTATTAAATGCTCTTTCTCATGTCTGTCAAGCTGGGCAAACTGCAGTGCGCTCTCGTTCGTTGCATCTATGTTTTGTGCAAAAAATGAGTCCTGAAACTGCTTATGTGTATTATTCGGGGG
>VWZZ01006857.1:61255-76444 GCA_013399095.1 Psophia crepitans | reverse complement strand
GGGGGGGAGAGGGAACAGAATGTGTGTGGGAATGGGATGATGGTACAGAAAAGGAATAGACTGTGATTCTTTAAGTGACTTTGCCTAGCTCCGCTCCACCCCATAAACTTCATTATTAGTGTGACACCCAGAGTAATTAGGTGCACTCGTGGTATTATGGTTTCCAGTTGCAGGAGATAATTTGCATTTATATGCTGCCCCACCTCACGGAAGAGGATGTGCCCCGTGGCTTAGGTAAAGATGGACAGACTGAACACCTCACGTCCCAGACTGCTTATTTCTCGCAAGCCAGGCGTATAATTGACAGTATGATCCAAGGCACTTTAGTAACTTGTTAGGTTAAGGATGGGACTGTTGGATACTGAATACGGTTGTATACAGTAGATCCTGTGGGGTGGAGTTATTAACTTCTCCAACAGATTTCATGGTGGCACGTTAATCATTTCAACTTCCTTCTTAATATTTTCAGAATGTTAAGAAAGAAAGAGTTCTCACTCTTCTGCCAGATGGGTGATGGTAGTAGAGGTGGTACTTCACTCTAAGCCACTTCCTTTCGAGGTTATTTGTGCTAGAACTCAGTTCAGTAGCAAAACAATGAGTGTTGTACTTAATTTCTCAGGATCTTTCTTGAATGAGCAACATCATCAAACACAGTTCTCTCTTCCTCTTCACTAAGTCCAGTTGCAGCATTCTTGGTGTGATAGCAGGCTGCCTGTCATACCAGGAGACAAATTATTTTATGATTCTGTAAAACAAATAGAGCACTTGCTACTTTGCACCTGACTTACTTTTGTGCAGTGCAAAGCAGTGTAGGGAGACCAGAGTAAGTTTGGGGTTAGGGCGGTGTGGTTTTGAGTTCTGGGGTCTCTTTGAAAGCTGGTGACTTAGATACACATGCCTCCCACCCCCCCAAAAAAAACCCCACCAAACAGTAGAAATACTGATTTAGGTAACCAGAATTCATGTGAGCATAGAAAATAGATGAAAGTTTTAAATGTTAGTGTGGTTTTCAGAGTAAGAGCAACATCCTAAATATGTCTGAGAAATGGTCTGATCCCACCTAAAAATATCTTCCCTATCAAACCAAGAGGGTAAACTGGGCAATAAATCACCATAGAGAGGAAAAGGACAAACTTTGGAATTTATTCCCAATGTTACTGGACGACTGCAAACTCGAAATCCCAATTCCACAACTGAAATCCCAGACCTCTGTAACAGGAACTAACGGCCCTCTCCTGTGCGAGCATGGCTAGATGACACGGCTGCTGAAAGCTCCAGCAATTACAGCTTGGCCAGCTTTCACATGAATAAAATGCCAGTGTGGGAAGAGTGAAATGTTAGTACCAGTTCTGGATTACTGCCACGGTATTTTCCACTACGCGGCAAAGACTCCAACTTGCGAGAGGAATGCCTTTGTCGTCTTCTGCCGGAATCCTTACATTGATTAAACAGGCACGAGTACATCTCTATCACAAAGTGTAGCCTCAAACTATGTCAGCAAGTATTTTAAAACTTAAATTTCTGGACTTGCAAACTTGTTCAAGGCAAGTTTGTCTGGAGTGTGGGCTCTGTGAGGTGACATCGGTGTAGGAATCCCTGAGGTGAGATTCTGTAAATGCCGTTAGAAGTGGCTCATAAGCTCTTTCATTGCAAATGATACTCTCGGTTGTCCAATCTCTGGCTTAGTTAAATCCCCGTTCCTGCTGTTGTGGTTAGGATAACTGTAAAATCCCCCTACTTCTGGAAACGAAAGGAGAGTTTGTAAAACCTGTTTGGGGGGAGAAAGGTGGGGGCTTTTTTTAGGCTTTGCTTTCAAAGTAACGATCCTGTTACTGCTGAGCAGATGCTGGGTATTTCAGAGTTGTTGTAAATCTGTTGGAAACAATAAAAGGGGCTCGTTATGGCCCTGTAAGAGGGAGGAAAAGGAGATGTATGTTTCTATGCTCTAAATTACTTTAGTTGCACTCTCCAGGGAAAACTCCTGATGTCTTACAGCCAGGGAGTGCTACACTTTGGTCTCGGCAGTGACAGCGATAACAAGGCTGTACATTATAACATTCTTCACATAACTCGGTCTTCCAAAGAGATACTGCACGTGTACTAGAGACCCTGTAGCCTCTGCAGTACAGGACGCGTGAATCCGCCCAGTTAAGCTTAGATTAGGACACCCTTGAGTTTCTACTGCCTCAACAAACTATGCCAGTGGTAGCTGAGAGGCAACCGAGCGCTTTGGGGCTGTTTAATAGCCTGGCAGAATACAGGCTCTGCTGCGCGCTCAGCCCACTGAAAACCCCAGACCGCCATGAAAAGCTGCTTTTGCTCTGTTAGCATAACTTCTACTGGTTTCAATGTACAGGTGGCTTAAATTCCATTTATATGGCTAATTTGGTAAGTCATATTTGGAATAAATGGCCTGAACCTGATTTAAAAGGTTTCAGTAGCTGGTGAATTTTATTCATCGCTTAATTCGCCTTTAAACTGATTAATTCTAATGTTAAATACAGGGCCTTGAGAATATAACTTGGTTTGTAGCTCAGGTCTTCAGTAGGATTTTATGAGAACCCTGTTAGCACTAGTTTTAGAGGTACCCATGCAAAATGCATTTTCATTCTGAGGTTTCAAAGTATATATGTATTTGTTAATATGTAGCCATGCCAAAATTCATTGACTAAATGTTAGTGCCCAGTGGACAGTGTGTTACTCTCATGCCAGTTTGTTGCTGTTAGGCTTGGTGCTTGAGAGGTGGCTGGCGTTTTTATCTTTGGGAGGAACGGGAGGTACTTCTCAAGCAGTGCCTGAGCATCGCTGGAGGAGTCTGTGTACAGGAGTACTACAGCTAAAGGCAGTTTAATTGACTCCACGTTTTTCCCGTTCCATCTTGTCCTGCCCTCAATTTTTATCCCACCGGTGACAGTTTCAGTAAGACTCGGAGACAAAATGGTGGCTTTGGCTAGGCCCACTCTTTACTTACCAACTGAGTTCAAAACTACTCTGCTGTAAAACTTCTGCTCCTACAAATGTATTTCTAATGCTCTGGTTACTGTCCTGCTCTGCTCCACTCCAGCTCTCCATGGCCTTGCCCTTCCTTTGATTCAAGGGCAAATTGTGCTTGGCAGACCTGGTCGCCTTCTATGACAAAGCAACCTGCTCAGTTGTTGTGGGACCAGCGGTGGACGTTGTCTACCTGGGTTTCTCCAAGGCTTTTGACATGATGCCCCACAGCCTCCTCCTAGAGCAGCTGATGCTTTAGGGTCTAGACGAGTGGTCTGTGCAGTGGGTGGGAGCTGGCTGTCAGGCCGCAGCAGGAGCATGGCGGTAAATAGCTCTTTTTTCGACCTGCAGCCTGTCACAAGTGGGTTCCCCCAGGGATCTATAGTGGGCACAATGCTGTTTAATATCTTTGTAAGTGGTCTGGATGATGGGATGACCCTGATGCACCCTGATGACGTTTGTGGATGATATCAAACTGGGTGGGAAGTGGACACTTTGGAAGGGAGAGCCACCCTGCAGGAAGACCTGGATAGGCTGAAAGAGTGGGCTAACAAGAACCTTATGCAGTTCAACAAGGACAAGTGTAGGGTCTTGCACCTGGGAGAACATAATCCAGGAGTTCAACACAGACTGGGATCCACCTGGCTGGAGAGCAACTCTGTGGACGGGGATCTAGGGGTCCTGGTGGACAAGAAGTTCAGTATGAGTGAACAGTGTGCTGCAGCAGCAAAGCAAGCCAGCGGGATGCTGGGTTACATCAACAAGGGCATCACCAGCAGAGATAAAGTCATCATCCCACTTTACTCAGTGCTTGTCAGGCCACACCTGGAATACTGTGTTCAGTTTTGCTCCCCACTATACAAAAAAAACGATGTGGACAGGCTGGAGAGGGTCCAGAGAAGGGCCACCGGGATGCTCAGAGGACTTGGAAGCCTGCCATACTGAGGGAATGCTGAGAGAATTGGGTTTGTTCAGCCTTGAGAAAAGAAGGCTTAGGGGTGACCTCACCACCACGTTGCAGTACTTAACGGTTAGACTTTATGATCTCGGAGGTCCTTTCCAACCTTAGAGATTCTATAAAAGGACAGCTACAAAGAAGATAGAGACTCCCTTTTTACAAGGAGTCACACGGAAAAGACAAGAAGTAACGGGTGCAAGTTATTCCTAGGGAGATTCCTACTGGACACAAGAGGAAAAATTTTCACAATAAGAACAATCAGCCATTGGAACAATCTCCCCAGGGAAACGGTGGATTCGCCAATGTTGGACACTTTTAAGATTCAGCTAGACAGAGTGCTGGGCCATCTTGCCTAGACCATGCTTTTGTCTAGATGGAGCTTTTGCCAAGAGAGTTTGGACCAGATGACCCTTGAGGTCCCTTCCAAACTGGTATTCTAGGATTCCCTTCTACCCTGTCCTAAGGGTCTGGAGCGAGGATTGGGCATGTTGTATGACTGGTGAAGAGATGATGTTCTTGAAGCTATGAGTGGTTCTAATCTCCTGGACCTTGAAAATGCTTGTTGTAGGGGATGATCCCTGCACCCAGGTGCAAGGTGTGTAGGACCCTGGAGGGGAGAAGATAACAGCAAGATGATCACTACTGAAGGTGCGCTGTAAGGCAAGAGAATAAAAGAAGGAAGAGAATCCATAGACCAGAGTAATACTGAATGTCAACACTACCGTCTCTTATTATTATCTCCAAAGTGGAAAGAACTTAAAATATCTTGTCACTTAAAACAGTGATGCATAGGTGTGCAAGAGGCATGAAGGTCTTCTGTGGTCAAGGCTGAAAAGATGTTTATAGCTTCATGTATGTGGCACTCTTCTACAAGCAACAAGACAATATGTTTATGGGCTGTTCTGTATCAAGAGTACAGAGTCACCTCTGGTGGACCTGCAGAATGTGGTTCAAAACCAGCAGATTAGATAAAAAACAAAAAAATATTAATTTATAGAAATAATAATATGAATGGTTCCTATGGAGAAGAAAGCCTTAAGTGTGCCAACCTAACCAATTAGAGACTTTTGCTTCAAAGTGGGACAACGCATGCCATGGTTTATGTACTTAAAATAAGACTGGAGAAGACCCCCTATATCATCACATCCCACTCAGTCCCATCACAGGCACTCTGCAGCATGTTTATCAAGCTTTATATTTAGATCCTTTTCCTCCTTTGCTACTGGAAGCCTGTTCCAGGTCCTCATCCTGCTGATAGCTAGAAATCCAAGTAAAAAACTTACTCTTAGCCAGTTTTTACCCACTTGTTTTTGTGCCAGTGCTGCCTGTTGGCTAAAACCCAGCAAGGATTCAGCTATCAGGAGGCCTGCATGGAGAGAAATCTTGGATTAATAAATCAGAGTGCTCCAGCAACCTTTTGTGGGGTGCAGGGGTGGTAGGAATTGCAGAGCTTCGATATATCTATAACAGTAATTGGTTTTCAGAGGCATGTCCTAATGCTGCAAGGTTTGGCTGATTTTAGTGGGGATAGTCGGCAATAGTCAGATTTGCATTTGTCAATGATTAGTTGGTCAGTAAGGAGGGCATTTTGTTTTGGCATGCCTGTGCACAGAATCTATATTGCAAAGCGAAAAAACAGCCAAGAAAGAAGGAATCTAAATTCTCACTTTGGTTGCCTGGTAGAATGGTCTTTAACAGCATGAGCACTGACATTTGAAACAAATAAACACTTTACTTTCTTTTTCCAAATTGCTGCTCTTTATAAAGGCAGCTCACTTGTTACTTCACTGTCGTAAGAGAGAAAAGTTGTTAGTCATTGGTAGGAAATGTTGCTTATCTGTCTCGATTGATGGGTCAACTGCAAATACTATTTTTGTCCAATTAGAACCAGAGAAGAAAGGATGGATCATTCTTGTCAAAGACACTTCAGTTTTTAAAAGATGCTTAAGTCTTCCAAATGTAACATAGCATTGGTTTTTTTCAGGCAGATACAAGTATGAAATCAATATCAGCATCCTGGAACTTCATACTTTATTCCTTGACTTTCTAAATTTCACTTGGCAAGACAACTAGGCAGGCCTCATTACTAATTCATAAATCACTAGAATTAAACAGTGCAGTAGAAAAAATAATGGGAAAGAAAACAAGTTGACTGTTCAGTGAATTTGTACTACTAGAATGTTTTTTTGTTTTTTCTCTAACAGTAGGAAATTGCTACACCCACAGAAGCATTACAATTCAGTGCATTCTTCTGTTATTAAGCACATCTTTCCTCATGAAGTGGAATCTCGAAACCTGTTACTTCAAGAAGACTAATGAAAATTGCCACGTCAGAGTGGATCTGATCATTTTTATTACAGTAAAGCTTCACAGCCACACTGGAGAGCACTGCGTACACAAACATCCAGAAAAGTCATGCTCCTATGAACCCACACCTGACATGCTAACCCTACTTTCATGACTGATAACTTTATAACAACCTTTGGTAAATATCTGAGTGCTTCAATCACTACCTAAAACCATTGAGGTAAAGCCCTAAAGCCCATTTAAATTAAGACAAGGTCAAGCATTATTTATGTAAAACAATGAAATGCAGAGTGCTCTTATGCACTTTGAAAGGTAAGTAGCATGATAAGAGCTTGACAAGGACTTGCGGATTTATAGTAGAGATGGAATAACCCTGTCATCTGTTTGTAGTTTTGAGTCTAATTTACTGGAGACAAAAGGAAAAGCTACGTGGATTAATTCGCAGGTTTAATAAGGCAACTGAGAGTAACATGTTCCATTCCAGACCTCAGAAGCACCTGAGAGCATTCTTTTTCCTCTGCTGGAGAAGGGAAAAGCGCATCTTTCACCAAGAAAATCTTACAGTTCCTGTGGTGGGACTTAAAAAGCAACAACTTGCACTTGTACTTGAGGTTGCAGTTGCTGTGATCTTTTTAGGGAGTTCTAGAGAAGAAATTACTCATTTTCTCATGATGAGGTTTTTTCTGAACTGCTGGATTTCTGCTGAAGTTCCTTAAATGCTCTTGGATCCTTGCCAGCAGAAATGTTGCTCCAAGGTGCCGTGCAAACTTCTCCGGTGAAGGATGATGGTCAAAAAACTAGGAGAACTGATGCAGAGAAGCATGTGAAGGCAGAGAAAGCAGGGACATTTTTGGCAAAAGGAAATGCTATAGCAAAGCTGAGTACAGTTTGAAGAATCTGTGCCAAACTTAGGATCAAACTATATGGTGGCACCTCCTGGTAAAACCAAGCCAACAGGCCCTTTGGGAAAGAAGATCAACCCCTAGCAAAATATTTGGACTCCCACTTACTAATTCAAACCCTTGGACTACTCCATGAGCATGGTGATGTAGTCAAGGGGTAAAAGATGGGTGTTATTCTCATCTGCAGGCAGGATGGAAGCTAGTAATGCTAAAGCTGCCGAAGGGAAGTAGTTTGACATTTCCTTACGTGTAAGTTCTAGCACTGTTTTTACATTTGCATTTGCTCATTTTTTTTTCTTAATAAACCAATCCTGCTCCGTACAGCCTGAGTGCTTGCACGCTGACAAGTTCTGCTGAAGGATGGGGATCCAAGCACTTGGAGTAATTTATCAAGGCAAACTGGAACACTTACAGGCAGCTAGCATTAGTGCCGAGTCTCCTGATGAGAGTCTGCTCAGAGCATCACGAGTATTGGCTGCTTCCTAAACTACTTACTGAACTAGTTGTTTGATTCTTTAGCAGGAAACCTATTGTTTAATTTGTAGAATTGAGTCACAGAAACTATTTCCTGTCTGAATGAAAAGTGTCCCCGATTATCCCAAATATTGCACAATTTTTCTATTAATAAGTTTATACTGAGAATCAATTTCTGAGATTTGCTTTATTTTCTTTGAAATGTATTTAAAACTGTTAGCTCTGAGTCTCTCATTAAGCATTTTTGTCCAAATCAAAAGTCTTCAAAAGCTCTGGTAGTCATAGCCAAGTGGGACGCTGAATTGCATTTCCATCTTACAAACGACAGTTGGAAAGATAACTGTGTGGGAAGTGATACACTGCAGGGAACAGTCATGCCCTGGCAGTGAGGATGGACCAGATGACCTAATTTCTCTTTTCCATTAGAGCTGTCTCTGATTCCCCAGCTAGTCATGCAAGCACATGACTGACACTAAGGATAAAAAATTATGGAAAACATATCTCGCAGCATAACAAAGAAAGCCTGCGATTTTGATCCCATCACCTTACAAGCGTCCACTAATCGAACGCCACAGAGTCTGCTCTCTTTATGCTGGTCTTTTAGGTGAAACCTTCAGAACTGGCTTGCCATCTGCTCTGCCTGGAATCCAGAACTGCGCTCTCTCAGCTGCATGAGACATCTGCTTAATGCAGCTGATGGCTGAATATAGGCAAAATTTGAGGAGAACAGCTCAAAGTTGCAGGGGTAATACGTCCTGTTTTAATAATATCCCACACAACTCGTCCACAAAAAGATTTTGAAAGTGCAGCACCATGCTGACTACTTCTGCATTATCATACCTTCTACACAAATGACATGGGCTCACTGTGCCAACTCACACCAAGGTGTGAAATCCCTGCCTGCATAGTTAGTTAAATTAAGATGGCTTTTCACTGCTGTTCGTGAACTGGCCATGACCTCGTTGTTATGATCCAAAGGTTTGGGGTTTTTAATTTTTTTTTCAAGTGAAATTTTCCCTGACCATTTGCCAAACTTTCCTTTCCCATCACTTCTTCAGTCAGCTTCTTGCTGCCTGACCGCTCTCCCTCAGCCAGGGAGACTCTGGTCTTGCAGTACCAGATCTTATCTGGGATATTAAGAATTTGGGAATCAGCGCTTAGATAATGAACAACATTATAATTGGACATGTCTTTGAAATATATGTTATTATGTTATGTAGGTGAAATTTTATTCCTGTCTGATATATCCCATCCATATTACTCTCCATTAACATTATTTATGTGGTACCTACAAACAAAATCACCTACCAAAGGCCAAAGAATCCTGAATGTAGCATTAAGATGAGAATGGATTACAAGAGTGCACGTAGAAAGAATTGCATCTAGGTGAAGAGAGGTGAGGGCATACAAGATAAAGGACTTTAAAAAGCAGAATACACTGACCGATAAAATACCATTGTTGTTTTGATGGAAAACCATATAAAACCACCCTACTGTCTGAAAGTGTTTACTCTTGAGATTCCTCATAACTCTGATCTGCAAATACTAGATGGACACTGACCTACCCAACGGAGACCCAAGAGGCATTTGCCTCTCAGATCCACTTTGGAAGAAGTGGTGTAAGTTTTATTTCCTTCTCTGTGAGACAGTGTGGAGTAGAGTGCTTCTTGCTGGAACTTTATGTCATATACCTTCTACTACTGCAGAAACCTAGGGTCTCTGCAGTGCCCGATCTCTACTGACTTCTTATTGTGGCCTTTTTTCTTTTTTTTTTTTTAATAGTTGTGACTTTCAGTCTTTTCGTGTAGGTATTTTGTGTTACAGTATGTTGAAAACCTGTTTTATAGCCCAGATTTATGGGCTACATTTAAATGTTTTGTGGAGCCTTCTGAAGTAGATGTCTACTACACGCTCACTTACTTGGATGTAAAAGGTTGGACCAGTCCTGTGTTTCTCTGGCACTGGTAATCAGCTCTTTTCTCCTCGTGTAGGCCAAAGGAAGAGCTCTCTCCATCTTGCCACCTGTGGAGCCAGAGACAAGGACAAGATACAGGGATGTCAACTGTTTTCCATGCCCTGCATTCTTCTTTCTGAAGTATGAGTGATCCCAATTTCTGAAACAGACAGTGAGAAAAAAATCTTAAAGCTCTTAAGAAATATAAATAAATACAGATGGATTATAAAACTCTTATTGGTTAATACAAAGCATACTCTGATAATGAACAAAGTTTAAGTTTACATTTTGAAATGAGGAATGTCTGACCACTGAGCCCTTTATGGAAGAAATGACCAAAAATTAAAAATCTTACATTTAACAGCATATTTCCTGTCTGTTGCCACTTGTTTTTTCCCTTGACTTGTGAAGTTTTTCCATGTTTTCCTTTTCCAAATGGAATAGAGAGATTGTTGTTGTTCAGGGAAACTGCCTTACTGAGACAGAAGTAACTAGCAGATGTAATTTGAAGTATTTTTGTTTTTCTTCCTTGTCACTCAGCTTTCACATTCACTTGTATCCACCCTCTCCAAAACTCTTATTTGCTGTTAGTAATTTGTTTACTTGTTTTCTTATTTCAAAGATCTTTGGCTTAAAAACACTACATGTTGTTTTTAAACCATGTTGTGGGATGAAATGTATCAGTCTGAGCCTTATAAACTACAGGAACCCAAAGGCTATGCTGACTGATACTTGCTGCCAGCGGTGTCTGAGGGCTGTTTCATTAAATGGGAATTGCTGCCGTACAAGCTCCCGTGGCAGCCTGTCCTCCTGGGCTATGCCTGTGCTGACAGGCAGTCCCTGCACTGGATACATTCTCTGGAGGATCCCTCTGAGGACATGGTTATGTGGTCAATTTAGTCCATATTTAAATCCATACTGCCTCCAAAACCTGGTGTCTCACCTATGCTTGCCCCTAGTGCCGCCCTTAGGCTGGCATCAGGCAGCCTGAATGTAAAACTGAAGACAAAGATGGGTACTTTTCACTTCTCGCTTCTCCAGCCACATGCTGACCCACACAGAGCCTGGTTCTGCAACAGGAGAAATGTGTGGAAGGAGAGACCAGGAGGCCTACCCCTCCCCGTGGCAATGCAGATTATGTTGGACTAATGTGGTAAAAACCTAAGCACAGGGATTTTTTGGACACCCCTATTTGTCAGACTCAGGGCAGGTTTATTTGTCTTGTTTGCACTGGATTCTGGGTCTGCTCTTGAAATGTTTATGCTGGCTTAAAGTAACTGATATCAGACTCACACTCATTAGTCCTGCACGATGAAAACTCTTTAGAAGTAATACTTTCCAAGAGTGGAAGTTCCTAAGACTCAAAAGTAAATTGCACAAAAAGAAGAGTTATATTTAAAAGACAAAACATTATGATCTTCACCAAAGAAGGAAACGTCGTATCCTTAGCAGAACCGTCAGTCCAAATGACACCCTATAAGAACATCAACATGGTAAGCAAACGTGTCTTACTACAATTTTCATGTATCCTGTATGAGCCAAATGTTTTCCTATCTTTGCATTTGAGTTTAGGGTTAAAAACCAATTTTAAGCATCAAAGGACTGAAAACAGTCTTTTGTGCTTTATTGTGTGGGAGGCTGCTTCTGTAATGTTCCAGAATGAAATGTCCTGGTATCAATGCCCATAATCAAGGAAATTGGAGAATATGGGATTAATACAACAAACAAGATGATCTGATAGTCATCCACAGAAAATTAATTCACTAAAAAAGTTTAACTGACTGAAATACATCAATCTAGGGCAAGACTCCTATTTATTTCAATTGAGAAGCCAAGAGTATTTGGAATTCCCTCTTTAAAATTCTAAGCTAAAAGACGCACCACATTCATGGAAATGAGTGGGAAAATAAGAAGTATGCCAACTGGTTTCAGTTGTGCTGCTGTGTGTATACTGAAATATATGTATTTTAATAAATACTATATTGTAGATATTTTATATGTATTTGTGTGCATTTATTTATTTATTTATTTATGAGATGTGACCATGTCTGCTTGCAGAAGACTGACTCATTTCATTTTGGAAATTAGTTATAATCAGATGGTAACAACTTCTGGTTACTAAGGACCTACACTGAACCCATGCCAGTAACTGCACATCATCAGCTGTAAGTCTGCAGTCCTCTGAGCATCTCATGTCTTTGCATAACTCAGATTTCTGGACTCAAAAGGGGACAGAAAAAAGTTGTTAAAGTTAAAATTTTGCACCACATACATTACTTTGATTATGGCATCTTAGCTGAAGGCTATTTAGAAACCTCGTTTGACACAGTAATTACTGGTCGTGCTGTCTGGAAAAACAGAAATAAAAGTACAAACCCTTAAAGATAGAGATAAACTCCTACTTTCTGCCTGTTCTTGTAGACTTACATAAGAATTCTGTCGTGGTTTAACCCCAGCCAGAAACTAAGCACCACACAGCCGCTCACTCACCCCTCCCCTTCCAGTGAGATGGAGAGGAGAATGGAAAAAATCCCTCATGGGTTGAGATAAAGGCAGTTTAATAGGATAACACAGGAAGAGAATAATAATGATACGATATGATATAACAGTGGTGCACAAATGCAATTGCTTACCATACACGGGTAAAGAACCCAATGCCCAGCGTGTTCCCGAGCAGCGACCCCGCCTCCCGGCCGGCTTCCCCCGCTGCAGACAGAACATGCCGTTCCATGGCAGGGGATGTCCCCGTGGCCACCCTGGGCCGGCTGCCCTGGCCGTGCTCTCCCAGCTCCTTCTGCACCTGCAGGGCACAGTGAGAGGCTGAAAAGTCCTTGACTCAGTGCAGACACTACAACTACCCAGCAACAGCTAAAAACATCACTGTGATATCAACATTACTCTCATCCTAAACCCAAACCACAGCACCATACCAGCTGCTAGAAGGAGAATTAACTTTATCCCAGCCAAAACCTGGACAATAGCCAGTTAAATACCTATTCTTTAATTAAACTTAACTTTTCAAATCAGTCATTTGAACACTGTTTTAGTTATTATAGGAAATAGTAGAGGCTTGCATAATAAAAACAAGAATGTAAACGTTTACTTAACTCATACAATATAAAAAACTACTCAGGTTTACTTACTATCATATAAGCAATATCTTTGCATTAATAGGAGCAAGACAAGTAATACACATTTAGAGATCTCAGAAAAAGATCTCATATTTAAACTTCTTCCTACATTGCCCAAATTGCACACACACTTATAAAATACAGCCATTGTTCTATGTTTTTGTACTTTACTGATTATAACTTTTTATAGCTTAACATTACACCTGCATTTGTTCTTATCATTAGACAACATTGTCAGCCACTAATAGGGAAAATATTTGAATACCAGCCGTCTGGTTTCACTAATGCCTTAGAGTCATAAAATCATCAAGGCTCAAAGGGAACTGTGGAACTCACCTGGTTCAACCCTCCTCTCATAGCAGGTCCACCTTCGAAGTTACAGGTTGCTCATGGCCTTGTCTTTGAAACACAATGCTACATAGTCCTAATACTCTAAATAGCATTAAAAACATTAACATAGGCAGTTGTTTTCACTAAGTCACTGACAAACACATACATTAGACTTATCCTGTGTTAAAACTCAGCCACTGTACTTATTTCATCTTGCATAAACAGCAATTTATCTGTTTTTCTCTCAAGATCTTAACTGCTTTTATTTTTATAATATCTTGTTTTTATTTTAGATCCCTTAGTGCAAAAAGATGAGAAGTACAGATATGTTTGTGTAGTCAGTGGTGGTGTTTTTGTTCTTGGTGAACTATCATTGCATTCTGAAGAGTGGGGCTTGGTGAATTACACTTTAGACTGCTATTACTCAGACACTAATAAAAGCCAATAATCTGTATTCTTAAGAGAAAAAGACCTGGATTTGTATCAGCTCCGGTAACTGAGAAAACATGTCCAACAGCAACACACTAAAATTCAACTGGTTTAATTTTGTTCTAATCACTTCAGTGTTTGTAAAAGGTCCCGGAAAGTGACGTTGTCTTTAATCTCAGTATCACTGTATCAAAAAAAGTAGCAACACATCCTGGCTTACTCTGGCTCCAGCAATATTTCTCATCAAAAGACATAGAAGAACTGGCTCTTGGACCAAAAGGATGGTTTAATTTGCAGGGGACAGTTTGCTTATCTTACTAATTCCTATGGGGAAAAGCCTCTGTATGTACAGCTGGAAGATGCTGGCTGTACATCCAATCAGTCTGTAACCCTGTTGAAGATATCCAACAGAGACAACCACTGTTATGAGAGCCTAGAGGCCTTGTCATGCAGACACTGCTGCCCAAGAAGTTGTATCAACAACACCACCAGCTCCGATGTGAAAGGTAAGTGGAGGCCCGTGTTATTCCATCACAAGTGTTACCACCTGTGTCTGATTTTTCTCAGTCAGCTGTCTTTGGGGAGTCTTCCAGACAACCCAGGAATCAGAACAACTGTAGACCTTTACTCTGTGTAACTATTCACACCTTTCACTCTTTTTTGTTACCCGTATTTGTGAAGAACACAAGTGGGGGGGGAAACCCAGCCAATGAAATAAACTATGGAGGTACCTTAGAGTTCAGTGCAGTTTAATTATGAATATATACAAGAACAAACCATATTCAGCACCGTTTAGCTGGTCAAACTGGAACAGTTTTTGCAAAGCTCAAAGGGAAAAGGAAAGACAGAGTAGAAGGAAGTATCAAGGGGACAACTGCAATAGCAAATCTCTCACAGCACTACAGAGTTTGATTCTTAAGCTTTTCCTTGGTCACCTTGTTGACCTCCTCATCTTTCATGGCCTGTTTCAGAGCCCTTCTTTGCCCCGGTCCTATGGGCTCAGCTTTTCTCAGCATCCCTGACAAAGCAGGAACAGTTGCCCACCGCTGGTTTCTGACAGCACTGTAAGTTTGATTGAGCTGAAGCCAGGTATACAAGTAGCATAAGATCAGAATCAGGCCTTCTGTGTGTGTCTTAGAGATATGAACTGTATCCTTTGAACTGCATTCTTGATGATACTTGTCACCCATTTCCTCAGCAACTTCAAAAGACCCTGAGTCCTTTGATTACAGTGCTGTTTACCTACTATCTTAACTACTAGGAATTTGCTCGGAACAGACATTCACTCAGACACTCCCTTTATCATCTCTTCCCTTAAGTGAAAAAATACTTTCATTTACAAACAGCCATATTAACATCCCTGGTTAAATATAAAGCAGTATTCTTTTGAGATCAAAAGCATTAAAAGAGTGATAACCGAGTATGAGTTTCAGTCCTAGATTTGCAGTAGATTCTGTGCCTGTGCTTTCTCTTTAGGGACCTTACAAACTTCCTGCCTAACAGTTCTTCACCATTAACACTACGCCGTCACACATGAGAAACAGGAGCTCTTAGTATCAGATTCACTTTCCATAAAGAAAATTGTCTCTTGTCTCTAAGATAATCACTTAAAAATGAGTCTAGCACTGCGCTTATTTTCAGGTTATTACCCAGTTCTTTTAATTTAGTGCTATAGAATAGAATAGAATAGAATAGAATAGAATAGAATAGAAT
>VWZZ01006857.1:50866-61137 GCA_013399095.1 Psophia crepitans | reverse complement strand
GTCCTGTCACTAGTTATCTGCGAGAAGAGGCCGACCCCCAGCTCACCACAACTTCCTTTCAGGTAGTTGTAGAGGGCAATAAGGTCTGCCCTGAGCCTCCTCTTCTCCAGACTAGACAAGCCCAGTTCCTTCAGCCGCTCCTCACAAGACCTGTGCTCCAGACCCTTCACCAGCTTTGTTGCCCTTCTCTGGACACGCTCCAGGGCCTCGATGTCTTTCTTGTGGTGAGGGGCCCAAAACTGGACACAGTACTCGAGGTGCGGCCTCACCAGGGCTGAGTACAGGGGGACAATCACCTCCCTGCTCCTGCTGGCTACACTATTCCTGATACAGGCCAGGATGCCGTTGGCCTTCTTGGCCACCTGGGCACACTTCTGGCTCATGTCCAGGTGAGCTGACCTGTTAGGTCAGCAGGTGTATGATAACTATGAATACTTGGCATTTACACTGCATACTTAATGTCTAACAATATCCATGCTCTACCGTTGGAAAACTAATCCACAGAAAGATGAAGAGACTTAGCCAAAGGTCTCCCCACTTCTGTAGAGATTACTTACAGCTGAAGACTGTCCTTGAGTTACAACTGAAGAAGTATTTAGGCCAGTGGTTTCCTTACTGTGCCACATGAGCCACTGATATGGGCTCTGCAAAACCATAGGAAAACATGTTTTCAAGTAGAATTTTAATAAATGGTACAATAAGTTTTGAGAGTTAACTACACTCCAGAGGTCCAAACTGTTCGGAGACTACTGACCTAGTTTGACATTTGTCATTACAGAATCACCAAAGTGCTCCCAGGCGCCATACGATGGCGCGGCTGTGTTACCAGTGCAATCCAAGTCACAGCTCAGTGAATAATAAGATAGTTCAGTGACATATTTGCTAACCCAGAGGAAAGATCTCTCAAGGTTTTTTATTACCACTATACAGAGTATACTTCCAACCAAACCTCTCCAGGCAGGCCAGGAGAAGGATGAGGTCCTGCACAGGTATAGCAAGGGAACCTGCTTTCTAGCAGTACTCTGCTGAGGCAGAAGTGTCCCTTGGAAGTGCACTTTTCTTTGACTTCCTCTTGTGTGCTCTACATCAGATCTAGCTGGTGAGGAAATCAGAGAGGAGTGTAATCAGGTAGGGCTGGGGAGTGGCAATTGTATGAGTCACATTTTCAGCATACGGAACTGAAGGGCCTGCAGTGGGAGTAGAAATGAGGCACCATAAAAATGAGAGATCAAAGGCATAGAAATAAAGAGACATATAAAAATAATGGTTGAAATCTCAGCTGATGGGCAGGTGACTCTTGAACTGCATGTACGTCTTAAGCAGTTCAAGTGAAGCTCCTGCATCAAAGCTCCATCATGAGCTGGCCAGTCTGGGTAACCTGAACTCCAGCTGTTGGATGAAGTGAGCCAGCTGGTGTGCCCAAGCCTGACATCAGTAGCTTGTCTGCAACTCAAAGACACATGCAGTGGTGAATTGGTGTTCCTGATGCAGCCTGCTCAGACAGATTTCCTTTTCTCTTTAGAAATACATGGCGTGTGCAGATTGTGGTCATGTGAAGATTTTGGTATAGTGTTCACAGACCCAAGGCATTTGGTGAACTTCACTTCCTTGCAAAGTGACTTAAAAATAAAACCTCTTGGTCTTGCTCGGAGTCAGCAGGACTATTTTGTCTGAGGATGAACTGATGAGCTGGATCCAGATTTCCTACTCAGTGCAGTCACTTAAACCTATTCAGAGTGTGAATAGGAGCAGTAATGCTTCACGCTTAGATACCAATGAGTTGACAGGTTCAAAAACAGATAAGGAGAATGAAACCTCTGAACAAGTCGAGAGCTCGTTGCCACAGAGGGCTGTGCCAGCTCAGCAAAAGCTGCCTGCATTCCTCCAGTGCTGGGGTGAATGGGTTCATTCAACCAGTGGTGCAAGTCAGTGTACCCAAAGGAACATTAAGACAGACAAGGAACTTCTCATTGTACAGGAGGAGAATCACTGCAACATCGCATCACAGCAGGCTTTTTTCAAGTGAACCTGATTCTGCAAGAGGCTCTGTACTCCTGTTTTCACCATGGAACCCAAGGAAATGCATGGTCTTATTTGCTGGGCTGAGGCATTTGACTGTTTTCAAGCAACTCTCAGCAACACCACGTTAACAAGTGTGGTCTACTACAGGTCCAATGAGGAATACAAGCCTAATGCTACGTTCCACGTATTCCACGAATTCTCTCTATTTGAGATCTTGCCAAAAAAACTAGAAGGCATGAATCCATTCCAGCACAGCCTCTTCTAACCCACTCTTTTCCTGTTTCTTTGTAATGCAGATTGTACAGCATTCAATACATTAATTTTTCATAGCAAGTTAAGTCGACACACTGGAGGAAAGTGATGCTGTCCAGAGGGACTTTGTCACGCTCGAGAGATGGGCCTGTGTGAATCTCATGAAGTTCAACATGGCCAAGTGCAAGGTCCTTCACACGGGTCGGGGCAATCCCAAGCATAACTACAGGCTGGGCAGAGAATGGATTGAGAGCAGCCCTGAGGAGAAGGACTTGGGGGGGGTTAGTGGGTGAGAAGCTTAACATGAGTCAGCAATGTGTGCTTGCAGCCAGTATGCTGGGCTGCATCAAAAGAAACGTGACCAACAGGTCAAGTGAGGTGATTCTGCTCCTCTACTCTGCTCTCATGAGATCCAGCCTGGAGTACTGCGTCCAACTGTGGGGTCCACAACATAAGAAGGACATGGAGCTGTTGGAGTGAGTCCAGAGGAGGGCCACGAAGATGATCAGAGATCTGAACACTTCTCCCATGAGGACAAGCTGAGGGAGTTGGGCTTGTTCAGCCTGGAGAAGAGCAGGCTCCAGGGAGACCTAACTGCAGCGTTTCAGTACCTAAAGTGGGCCTACAGGAAAGCTGGAGAGGGGCTGTTTACAAGGGCAGGGAGTCGATAGAACAAGGGGTAATGGATTTAAACTAAAAGAGGGGAGATTTAGATGAGATATTAGGAAGAAATTCTCCACTGTGAGGGTGGTGAGGCACTGGAACAAGTTGCCCAGAGAAGCTGTGAATGCCCCATCCCTGGCAGTGTTCAAGGCCAGGCTGGATGCGGCTTTAGGAAACCTGATCTAGTGGAGGTTGTCCCTGCCCATGGCAGGGAGTTGGAACTAGATGGTCTTTTAAAGTCTCTTCCAACTCAAACCATTCTGTGATTCTGTGAAGTCTCCATTTACACTTAATTCCCATATTTCCAATGTAGCTTGTGAGGGAAAAAACAAAACAAAACAAAACAAATCAAAACAGGAGTTCTACCTTGCAACTCTCACTCATGAGAATAAACCTCACTTGTGAAGTAACTGATTTCAGAGTTTGCTCAAAAGAGTTTCACTTGTCTCTTACAGAGCTTCCCATACAGTCCTAAGCCTACACAGGGACTGTTCACATGTATATATAGACATAGATATGTATACACACACACAAATTTATGGCCAAAGCAGTCAGCATAGGGTAGATTCCCAGCAGATCTTTCCAAATCCAAATGTGTGCATATTTAATCAGCTAAAATTGCTACTAATTTTTTTTTTTCAGTTCAGTAGATGTTCATTTGTCCAGCTGCCAGGTTTAGCTTGGGTTGCTGGAGCATACTGGCAGTCCACCAAAACAGCACAGCTGGAGACTAGCCCATATTTCATTACTTTCCAAAAACTCCACATTAGCTGCCTTACATTCACAATAATTCCTGGAGATATATGAGCCTGATCAAAAATAGTGCCCAGGGGAAGTACATTTTATCTTACTGAATACTTAGATTCTCTTCTATTATATTTCAAATCAGAGAAGTTTTTTCTTAGGAGAAAAATGAGAACCAATAAAAATATCTGATGTCCTCAGAATAATTTTTTACCAGTGCCTATGACAGCTGTTCTGTGGGTAAGAGAAATCGCCAAGATACACATTAAATCACCAGGATGTATTTTAGAACCAGAACATAACAAAACCTAGCAATTTGAAATCAGGTACGGTTTGGGTTTTGGTTTTTTTTTCCTGTAGCCATGAATGTAGCCAAACAATTGTACTGCTGAAAAGAAAACCTGGTACCAAACAAACAAAGCTAAAAAATGTATCCTTTGAACTTAAAAGGAAGTATGTTGCTGTGACATTTATACATATTTACAACTGTAACCCCAGTGCTGACAGTAGATTAAAAATTACACATAAGCTATCACAACGATCAAATGAGTGGTGTTCCTCAGGGGTCGGTATGGGACCAGCGCTGTTTGACATCTTTCTCAGCAACATGAACAGTGGGATCAAGCACACCCTCAGCAAGTTTGCCAATGACACCAAGCTGTGTGGTGCTGTTGACATGCTGGAAGGAAGGGATGCCATCCAGAGGGACCATGACAGCCTTGAGAGATGGGCCCATGCAAACTGCATGAAGTTCAACAAGGCCAAGTGCAAGGTCCTGCATGTGGGTCGGTGCAATCCCAAGCACAACTACAGGCTGGGTGGAGAATGGATTGAAAGCAGCTCTGAGGAAAAGAACTTGGGGTGTTGGTGGATAATAAACTAAATATGAGCCGGCAGTGTGTGCCTGCCACAGTGTTCAAGGCCAGGTTGGATGGGGCTTTGGGCAACCTGGTCTGGTGGAAGGTGTCCCTGCCCATGGCAGGGGGGTTGGAACTAGATGATATTGAACGTCCCTTCCAACCCAAACCGTTCTGTGATTCTATGAAACAGAATAGAAAGTATCCTTCCATTACACATTGCAAGGTCAAATTTTGTGAAGTGTGCACAGTGGAATCAGGGGCCATAGGGTTCACATCAGCATTGATGCTAACAGAACCACCTAAATTGCCTGCAGTAATTTAGGGTGAGATTTAAAACCCCACCCTGCTTCCATTTTGAGCTTTGTCAAAGCTCTGCTTCTCTGGACAGGACTGAGATGGCTGCGAAAATATGAACCACCTTGCCAGGGTGCATCCAGAGATGTCTGTAAGGGTGAGAAAAGCAGGAGTGAAACTACCCAGCAAATTTATATTTATTATCCTGTCATGGAACACTAGAAAACTCTGGAAAACTCCTGAATTACTTTGCCATTGACATCTAATGGATCATAAATACGTATATCCAGTTCTAAGATGACAGCAAGCTTTAAATATGGAAAGGTGTTTTCTGATTCCCTTAAGATCCCTATTAGGACATAAGTGCACCAGTCAGACAGCAGAAGTATCTTTGTTATGTATACATGTAATTCTACATAAACACGTCCCACCTTTCCTAAGAACTGGAAAGGAATCCACAGAAGACTGGCAGCACCATCTCCTGGCAGATATAAGTAGTGGGGAACGCTTTGTGTCAGAAAGTTGGGAAAAGTAATTTCTTTGTGGATTTTAAAAAGACTATAACAGGAAGTAACTTCACAAGAGTATATTCCCTCCCTAGGTTTGATACGCTTCAGGGAAGAAAAGCATTATGTATTGTTATAATTATAGAGAACACATACTCACAATTATGAAGAACAAATTCAGGTTGTTTCTGCCTTTAAAAAGCGCTCTCATGTTGGCCTCTCTGCTTTCCTTTATACTGTAATAATAGGAGATTTCAAAACTAGCACAGCAGGCCAGTTGCAGTGTATTAGTGTCGTCCTGGAAGACTATAGAAGATCATCGAAGTTCCCTGTAGTAAGAAAATAAAGAAAATAATGGAATATGTAGATTTCAAGAGTTGTAGCCAAGTTTCTGTCTTCCTGAGTAGGTAGGGGAAATAGCGGGAAAAGACTATTAATACCGTAAACTGCTGGATGATTAATGTGGAATGCTATTATACATATTTAGAAGTGACAACAGCCCAAACAGCACCAAGTGAGAGTGAGGCCTTCAGAGTAATGAAAGGCTGTGTGGGAGAAAAAACATCTATGGAGATAAAAGAGAGGAGACGAAGTCAGATGACTTAGAGGACAGAGAACAGAGGAGAAAACAAAAAGGTGAGGAAGAGAGGAATTCTAGAAACTTCTACAGTTTTTCCTTGAACAATGCAGAACTGGTATGCCACAGCCCAGATGTCATTTATCAGAACAGTCTCAAATCAGCAAGAGGGAGAAGTCTTAACCTCAGCAATCAAGAACTAAGTACACCAGTCTTCTTGTCTCTTAACTCCTGTGGATTTGTTCTTGCTATTAGGTCCTGTGTTTCCTGGTATCAAACACAAAGCTCGCCTTGTGTTACACAAACGTGGATGATGGTTTGCTGTTGGTTTTTTATCCACGTTTTGGAGGTTATTTTACTTTGAGAAGCTCCCAAGTGGTTTTAAGGAAATTTTTTGCAGATGATCATGAAAGTGCAAGAGAACTATGAACTCATTCATTCCATCCTCCTCCCAAAGGAAGAACACTCCTTATAAGACACTGTACTTCCCAGGACTTTGCCCAACTTAGATTCAAAAGCCACAAGTAATAGGGGTTCCAATAATTCCCATGGGAAAATATGCAGCTTTATGCAGCCTACAGTCTCCCACATGGGTGGGGTGGGGCTCCGCTTATCTCCTTAGCCCAGAACCAAGATCAGGCCTTGCTCCTCAGGGCATCATTTACTATTCAAACATTCACAAAACAAAGGTAATCCTCCTCCAGGGCCTGCCACAAAACCTACCTCCCTTTCTATGTGAATTATTAAACCGTATATTTCAGGAATGACTCTGGTTAGTGGGATAACCTCTTTTATAAAATACTTGTTCTTAAAGGAACTCTTCTTCTGAACAGAGTGAGCTGCCCAGTTAGTTGTCTCTGCATTTCTCTAGCTTTTATTATTAACACAGGAAAACACATTTTACTAGCTGTATTTATTCAATTCTTTTGTTTCTTTTTTTATTCAGCATGCTGTGTTTGTGCTATTCCCCCCCAAAACACACTACATGCTGGTTACCATTCATTCTCAATCCTATCCCAACTATTTATCATGTTTTTGTCTAGGCCCTAATCACATTAATAAAATGGCTCAAATTCCTTAATGGGGAAGAATACATTCCTATCAATACACACTCCCAAAATGCTCTTGTACGGGACACAAGATTATATATTTGTATAAATAATTTAAAAAAAAAAAAAAAAGCACCCAGGAGGTAATCAAACTAACCTACTGATTCAAAGCAAATCATTATTATCTGATACAAAAAAATATATTGTTATTAATATGGAATAAACAATATTGCTAAATCAATTACACTTTTCCTGATTACTATTTACCATTTTGCTATTATATCGCCTAAACACTTTAATCTAACAGATCCAGTGTGATGGGCTCTATCAAAACACAAATCACAGTCAATAACCCTAAAACTATTTAGAAGCAATCAACTTTTACTGTTAAGGTGTCCTTGTGAGATAAGAAGTAAATGGAAGAAACAAAAATATTCAGTAGGAAAATTCAAGTGACAATAGAAAAAGACACCTTTGACCTGGCTTTCTGTATCTTGCTTTGACAACTTACAAAATAGTGAAAGATGAGAAAGTCCACCCATCAGTTCAAAAATGGATCTGTACTGGGACCTCTGCTGTTCAATACATGATCTGAAAATAAGGATAAATATCATAGAACCATTGAACCACAGATAGTCTGGGTTGGAAGGGACCTCTAGAGGTCATCTAGTTCCAATCCCCCTGCCATGGGGGGCAGAACTACTAGAGAACTACTGACCATTAAAACTGACACCTGTTCTGCACAGATTAGTAGCAACTAGAATGAGCGCATACACGGAGAGGTACGATTTACTAGGGAAAGGTCAGTATGGGTTTTGTCAACGTTGCTTTTGCAAAGAGAAGCCTTGTCGTATGAACTTGGTATGAAATTTTCTGAAGGTGTCAGCAAGCATTTAGGTAGGAGGGATTGGAGAGATACAGTTTGCTGAGATTTCTGAAAGACTTTCAAGACGTTTTTGCCAAAGGCTCTCAAGGAGACTAAGCAGCCATGGGGGAAGATAGAAGATCCCTGCATGGATTAAAATGCGGTTAAGAGTAACTGGTCAGTTTTCACAGTGAAAGGAAATCACTAATGTACCATCACATCTCTGTATTTATTCACAAACAATTTGAATAAGGATGTGAGAAGTGACAAGACAAAGCTTGCTGATGACATCATGTTACTCATGGAAGGAAAGAAAAGGTGTGGCTGAGAACAACTGCAGAAAGACCTTTCAGTCCTCGGGGCTCAATTACCCACACTCATGGCTCTGCGATATGGGAGACACCTTAATGGTTCTGGCAGAGGACCTAATGGAGACCTGTGCTCTTCCGAAGCCTCCGTAACACACCCTGAAAGGGGTGCTAGTCATCTGAAACAGCACCAGACACCTACATGTGGGCAACTGAGTTGAGCTGTCAGTGACTGGCAGTAAAATGACAGATGACCATGAATATGGATAAATGCAAAGTGACGCACGTGGGAAAACCCAGTTCTACACTGCATGCGAATAATGGTGTCTGCACTGACCATTACACTTCAGGAGCAAGATCTTCGAGATTTCCTGTTATTTGTAGGACGATGGCAGCTCAGTGGAGATCATCAGCACATTGAATGTTAAAAATATTTAGGAGCAACTGTCCTGGTTTCAGCTGAGAGTTAATTTTCTTCACAGTAGCTGGTGTGGGGCTGTGGTTTGGGTTTGTGCTGGAAGCAGCGCTGATAGTGCAGAGATGTTTTTGCTGTTGCTGCGCGATGCTTACACAGAGCCAAGGCCTTTTCTGCTTCTCGCCCCGCCCCGCCGGCGGGATGGCTGGGGGTGTGCGGGGAGTTGGGAGGGGACAGACAGGGCAGCTGACCCCAACTGACCAAAGGGACATTCCATACCGTATGGCCTCATGCTCGGTTTGTAAGGGGTTGGGGGAAGAGGAAGGGAGGGCAGCGGCATTCGAAGTGATGGCGTTTGTCTTCCCAAGTCACCATTACGCGTGATGGAGCCCTGCTGTCCTGGGGATGGCTGAACCCCTGCCTGCCATGGGCAGTGGGGAATGAATTCCTTATTTTGCTTTGCTTGTGCACACGACTTTCGCTTTACTCATTAAACTCTTGTATCTGAACCCAGGAGTTTTCTCACTTTCACTCTCCTGATTGTCTCCCCCTTTCCCATGGGGGGCACTGAGCAAGTGGCTGTGTGGTGCTCAGCTGCTGGCTGAGGTAAAACCACGACAACAACATTGAGAACAAGACGGGGAATATTGTTGTGCCACTTTATGCCCCTATCTGCATACAGTTCCACTCCCACCACCACAAACAGGAACAGCAGAATTGGTAAAGTTCATAGAGTAGCAACAAACACCTTCCATCAAATGAACAACTAAATTCCACTTAGACTTGTCAGTCTGCAAGAGAAGCCCTGCCAGGCTGAAAGGGGATCTCATGGAGGCTGCGAAGTGATGACTAGCATAAAGAAAGCAAAACTGTTTACTGGCCTTTCCAAAGCAAGAAGTGGGGGTAACCAAATGGTGTCATGAAGCGTCAGGATGAAAGCTGAGAAAATTATTCTTCCTACGTACAATCACACTGCAGAGCTCCCTACCACAGGATGTTCTGGATGCTACAAGCCCTAGGCGGCCAACTGGACAAAGGCCTGGAGGAGATAATCCAAGAGCTGCTAATGAAGAAGACGTGACCTCTGATGTAGCAAGTCAGCAGACCATACTTCAGGTTTACTGACGAGCAGTGTGGTGAAGTGCAGGACGGGTGATGGTGAGGGTTCCTCTCCATTTTTGCAGAGTACATCACTTGGAATCACCTTTCCCAGAGGCATCTGCAAATAGGTGCGATGACGCGAACTCCGGAAAACACGAACCGGCACACTACAGCACAACTGTGACCCAAGTATGTCGCCCTGTGGTGTGCTGTTTGCGAACACTAGGCTCACAGACCCATGGCTATTTGCACCGAGTGCCACAATCCTCGGCCGTGCTATGGAAACGACTGAAACCCTTGTAAAGTCATCTCGTAAAGTCACCTGCATGGACTGAAACTCGGGACTTGCGAACACAGATGTACAGGACATCGCATGGGGCCCCGCCGAGTGGGCCTGCAGCCCGAGCTCACCCCAAAGCGGGGCTGCAGAAACATGGAGCCCCCTCCCTCTCCAGGGGGCAAAGAAAGGCCTGTGCTCCCTCCGGGGGACCGGTATGGGCGCCGTGGCGACGATGTCCGGAGACAGCGAGTGCCCTTAGGCGGAGGAACGCTGCACCCAGCGCCTTACGGCCTCACAGCCACCCACTGCTGGGGAAAGCGGCGGCGGCGGCGGCG
>VWZZ01006857.1:3312-50162 GCA_013399095.1 Psophia crepitans | reverse complement strand
CCCCCGGGGGTGGAGGTGGTCCCCCCTTGGCTGAAGGCATCAGTGGTGGACTGAGTTTGAGGGTCGCTGCTCTCTGCAGGGCGTGATAAGACCACTCTGTCTTCACATTCAAAGTCTGCTGAAGTGTTCCCTCACAGGAGTTCACATCATGTTAGGGCAGGACAGTTGTATAAATGGCTTCCCTTCATAGTTCTGGTTGGAGGCTCACCGGTGCAGAGAGCCTGAAGCTATCGGAGCTGAATGCGACTTCTAGAAAGCTTAACACAGAGGAGATCCATTGCTTTACTTAACTTCCATAAACTTAGTTTTGCATCTAGACTTCTACTTCGGAGTGAAGAAGTTGCAGATTTCTGTACAATAAGCAAAAGCTCATCACTGAAATGGCAGATGAGCTCTTGCAAGAGGCAATGTTCACCTCTTACCCTGTCACATGTCCTGTCTGCAGCTGGTGTGGCCAGTGCTGACTGCTTGAAGTCCGCTTTCTCTGCTTCCATCTCTCAGCACATTTCCTGACTGCCCCCTCTCCTGCACCTGAGGTGGACTTGTGGTTCTGTGCAGACCTCAGCAAATAGTGAGGGTGGTAAGCTGGGAAGGATAGGGTTCAGTGGTGGGTGCTCCAGGAAGTGCAACAGAAACAGAACAAACACAGCTCGTCTTTTCAACGTCAGGCGGGCCAGGGCACTTCTCAGACAGGTTGTGTCTTGGGCTGTCAGATTTTTGTACCTTCTGAAGGACCTTTCTGCTATGAATTTTTGTAATCTTTATCTAATACCTTTTGTATTCTTGGCCTCTTTACCACCATGCCTGGACTATGAGCTTTTCAGTTTTATGGAATAAATAATACTGCATGGAGAAAAAACTCATTTCTTCTGTTTCTAAACTTCTGACTGTTGTCAGAAATTGTAACTATGGAATCATGGAATGGTTTGGGTTGGAAGGGACCTCAAAGCCCATCTAGTTCCAACCCCCCCTGCCGTGGGCAGGGACACCCTCCACTAGACCAGGTTGCCCAAAGCCCCATCCAACCTGGCCTTGAACACTGCCAGGGATGGAGCATCCACAACCTCTCTGGGCAAGAACTACTCATTTTGTCTTGTTTGTAATCTCTTTTTTTCTTTTGAGTGAGAAAAACTTGATCTGTATAATAATTCTTATTATGGGAAAAAAACAGTGACTTTACTGGTCTGTTTGTATTGGATTTTTATTTGAGGTGCATGACCAGGACTGCAAGGCACTCTTTGTGATACGAAGGTACCGCAGATTTATAGTCATTAATGCCTTCCATTTTGTTTTCTTTCTGAATAGTTTTTTTGGCTACTTTTGTTGTTAGTCACTCCAAGATCTCTCTTTTTTTTTTCTTAATATTTTTGAGTGGTAGTAACTATGCTGAAATACTTTATGTAGACATAGCGATAATTTCTTTTCCTCCTGTTATTTCATGCTGAATTGCATCAAACATTTTCTTCTGTCATTCAGTAAACTAAATATATAAAAGCAGTTCATGAGGGAGCTTGAAAAATCCAGGTGTGCTCCGTTAACTGCGTTATGTTTATCCACACACTTCATTCTTTCAGAATGCTAATATATGAGGCACTACTTCCCTAGGATCTTATTTACTTACAGGTCTAGTAATTCACACTTTGTTGTTATCGTTACCTGTTTGTTAGGGAGGGACATTGAGTGTATTTGTTGATTAAGCCCCCACATACCTGGAATGGAAATTGGTCCTGCGCTTCCCACCTGTCAGGCTGCTTGCAGGAAGAGAAATCGCACTGTACTTGTGTACCACCATTAGTAGTTGACCAGTTTAATTTTTTTTTTCAATGCTTTGTAACTCTTGGGTTAATACATTCATGTCCTGTTGAGTTATTGCTTGTTCTAAAGCCCCTTTTCTTGAGTCTTGGTGGCAGATTGTAGATTCATCCTATCAAAACAAGCTTTTGAGGATCTTTTTAGTCTCCTCTGCATTGAATGCTAAGGCCAATTATTCTCTTTACTTTTAGGTACTGCCCTTTAGCATCCATTCTTGGATGCTTACTTGTTTTACAAGTCCCTTTGATTATTTAGCTGGGTGGTTTCTTTTGATACAATAAAAGCTATTTCAGGTATTTGCTTTATGCCTTTTACAAGCTACTCTTCAAAATATTTTTGCCTACTTCACTGTCTGTTTATGTTCATCTTTTGCTGGAGTTCTGTTGTCCTCATCTTACAGAGAGCTTGGTTTTATGAACTATCTTTTCCTTCTAATAACTTCAGCTTTGCTATTTTGGGAGCTTTTTAACCGCAGAGCTTGAGTTTTGTGAACTGAAATCAGATTTCTCATGAGCGGTATCTTTAAGGAAGTTTCAAGGATTACCATTTTGTGACTTCTATTAAGAACTTACTTTCTTGTTTCTCTCAAAGTTCAGTTTTTCAGGAAGGAAAAAAAGTGATTATACAGTGAGAAATAGCATTTGAGAAAGAGTAAGTAGATAAAAAGCCGGGTCATTTCCCAGCATTTTTCAGCTGAAGTAATCTTAGGGTGTGGTGCTCCTACAGTCTAAACTGATCTAAATTGGGACTGCCACAATCCTGGCCTCAGCTTTCTGATCCCTTCCCCATTCCTGTGAGCACATTCATGGAGCTAAGCTGCCTGGAAGCTAATAGCTTTTCTTTTTCGGTAAGGAGTAGGGTGTCTGTGTTTGTCCTGTTTGTGGAGTCCGCTCCCTCGACTAGCTCGCAGCGTGGTTGTCCAGGTACCTGCCCTGTGTGTTGAGGGGCGGTGGGGCTTGTTTTCAAGGTGAGGGATGAAGGTAGGATGGTATCCAACTCAGTTTGTGGCCTTCAGATCATCTGGAAGCGGTATGTCCTTTATAATAATGTTGACAGCAGGGATTAATTTCTGAGAAGTATGACTCTGCTAGTCAATACAATGTTAATAGTTTTGCCTCTGAAAAATTAATGTCAACTCTTTGAAAATTTTTCTCTCTGGTCGTTTATCTCTGAAGATAACCTTTTATGACTTAAATATTAATGCTCTTTGTCTTTGAGCTCAGACATATCTCAATGATGACAAGGCTTAATGTACTTGAAAAGAATAGCAGTGCAAACAGCCAGCCTCAGTGCTGTTGACTCTATCACTGGATGTATCTCAAGAACCGCTGGAATCTGTTTTACAACACGGTGGTATTAGCAGTGCACTGCCACCGAGCAGCATGTACCCAGGATTGCCAGAATTTATATGTAAAATGTGTCTTACTCTACTGTTTTCTGTTTTGAACGAGATCTTTTTATCACAAGCTGGGCAGGGAACTAAAAGAAATAAGATGGCTGTTCCTATCCTGGGCAGAGGCTATTCACCGAGTCACTCACTAGTGGTCTTTTTCTACCTGCTATATTGCACTAATAAAATCTGAGGCAGGTAACTTGGGCTTGAATCGTTTTTTCTCCACACTGCTCGAATACCACGCAGAATTCAAAACGAACTGCATGAGCTAAAGAAATGACCCATTATAAATGGTTCAATACAAACCTATGTAACGCACATCGAAGGACTACAATTTACAGGGTGTTGAGTGAAAAAGCAAATGATAGTGGTGTTGATGAATAACCTGGAGGAGCCGTGTGGTACAGAAGGTAGCATGAAAGCAGTCACAGTCAGTTTTGAGTGTTACTTCACACTTGGTGTGACAAAGTGCGGAAAGTCCATAAGGCCAGGAGTGTAACCGGCTGCCGAAGAGTTAAGGGCTTGGAAGTTCAGCTCGGTGTCAAGAGTGCACAGT
This sequence comes from Psophia crepitans, assembly GCA_013399095.1. NCBI lineage: Eukaryota > Metazoa > Chordata > Aves > Gruiformes > Psophiidae > Psophia > Psophia crepitans. The sequence goes on along the minus strand of VWZZ01006857.1, from coordinate 46,401 downwards.
GAGACAAAATCCTTATTAAACTTCTTCCTTCTGGACTGAAGCATCTGTTGGAGACTAAGACAAGACCTAGGTAAGGGCCAAATGATTAATTTCCACAGCGTAATCTGCCATTTTTGTTGACTATTCCTACCCCATATCCTTTGAAGCAAGACAAGTCTTTTGACTTGAGCTGGTTTTGCTGTTTGCTTCCAGAAGCTGAAGGCTGGGTGTGTATCTCGCCATGCACCACGTGGAGGAGAATCCAAGAACACGCAGCCTGACAGCAGTATGTTGCAGCATGTAATACCAGCCTGGGATGCTGCGGGATTATTTCAAAATCGTTGCAGGAATTTGTAGATGTGGTGTTTCCCTAGTGTGTTACAGGCTAAGTAGTAAAGATACAGTCTTCTGTATGCTTTGTCTCCATATAAGCAGGGAATTTTTCATGTAGATGTGGCCTTATTGAAGGCAAATTCTGATTTGCGATTTTTGTGTTGTGGATTGGCAACCTACTCTGTGGACGTACTTGCTATCAAGGTTTTAAAGTACTTTTCTCAGGTTTGTTTTCTTTTATTCATGTTGTCGTGGTTTAGACAGTTGGGTTTTTTCCCCGGTGCCTCCCTTCCTGAACTCACATGAGGAGGGGAAATTGGGAAAAGAAAAGGAAACGTGGGTTGAAATAGAAACAGATTTAATAAAAGTAAAAATCTTAATATCAACACCAGTACTAGTATAAAATACAGGAGGTTATACTCAGCCGATACAGGGATGGCAGGCTGCAGTCGCAGCGACAGTCACCACATCCGTCGGGGCCTGGCTCAGGAGCCCAGAGTGGGCTCAGGGACGAGGTGGCCGGCAAGACCCTCCGGGGACGGCAGCCATCAAAAAGAAAGAGAGTCATCCCAGAGAACCTCCTAATGTACAGGGAGCGTGATGTTTATGGTATGGAATACTGCTGTTGGCCAGCTTGGGGCAGTGCCCTGGCTTTCGCCCCTCCTGGCTTGTGCCCCTGGCTGTCTCAAACTGCTCAAGACCTTGGTCACTGTGGAAACCTGCATTCCATGGCTGGCCACAGACTGCATCAAAGTGTCTTGTCAGCTTCGTCCTCACAGAATTAAGTGCTGCAGTCTGCTCTAAAATGCAGCTTTTCTGTGCAGAAAATTAGTTCCATGATTCTATCCCAGCAAAACCAGAACACATGTAAATCACTCAATGTTTCCATTTTCAACTGAAAAAACAAAAGTGATAAAAGTGTAATTCTTGAGAGAAGTACTCATTGACTTTAAGAATGTCAACACTAGATTAAATTCTAATTATTAAGAATTACCCTTAACTAGTGCAAGATTTTTTTAATGGGAACAGAATCAAGTGTTCAATGGGAGCTTGGTTTTCAGTGGTGCCGATTTGGTCTAACCTCTAAGCAGCCATAAAGTAAAATCTTTGTTTGCATTGAAGATTTGGGGTGGGTTTATTTTCCTCCCCCCCCCCCCAAAAAACTGACAACTTTGCTGATAGCAGCAGTGACTCATCTCAGTTTCAAGTTTCTGCTACTCTGGAATTTTTTGTGTGTGTGTGCAGAAGCCCCGGTAGGGTTTTCTGCTCTGCGGCTGGAAGGGCCGAGCGAGGAAGTGCAGCCAGCCAGCTCTTCAGCGCAGGGTTCTCCTGATTGTGCTCCAGTGTTACACCAGGATTTAATTATGCCTTTAATAGTCAGTAGAGATTTATCTTTGAGACAGAAGTTTATGTTTAACTTCTGTTGTAAACAGGTTGATTCCCCCTCCCCCAGCTTTTTTTAATAAAATGCAGAAATCGGAGTTTGCCTGTTTCCCAGACTGATCAGGGGAAATCCTTTGCTGTGTGTAATGAAAGGTTAACCAAGAGCCAGGTTTCTTTAACAAAAAGCAGTACATCCTGCTGTCCTGCTCCACAGATTTCATACGCCACACTCCAGCTTGCTTGTTTTGGGGATATCCTGCGACCTTCTCAATGGTTCTGATGGTCTTCCCGATGTCTTTTATTTTTGCAGGTGTATGCAACCGGACTGCTTTCCAGCCTGCCGCTTGCATGCTTTTTAGCCCCTTTGTGACTTGTGCCCTGCATCTCTTCACAATATTCATCCTTGTCTTCCTGTGCTGCTTTTAATATGCATTATTTTAACTTTTTTTTTTCTCCTTGATACTTCCATTTTTAACCTACATAGGTACGTGGAGTAGGGGGTGGGAAAGGAAGGGGACTCTGTTATTGAGGGAGGCACCTATAGCTGCTGCCCACTTGATGCTGATCCCGAATTACTGAGGTGTTGAACAAGAACATGGTATCCCTTGCATTCCCTGGTTTCCTTTCTCATCTTTTCAGGTTGCTACTGAAATCATAAAGTTCTGCCCTTACCTGTGATGTGCTTTGAATTTTGGAAGGTTGTGTCTGAGCAAATCCAGTCATATCCACGAGGAGAAGAGATGCAGTTGGGTGGGGAGAAGGGGTTGGTCTCAGAAGTGTTGCCCGGACAGTAATTAGTCTCTACCTAGAATCTGCTCCACTCAGACTTATTTTGTGACATGGCAGGATTTTGTGGGGTGATACCTAAGCGCAGTAGTGAGGCTGACGGTTTTTGGAGAGCCAGACAAATGATCTGTTTGCAGAGAAGACTACATCCTGTGACTTGGCTGTTCTTGTCTGCGGGATATATGAAAGCATGTGATTTTGGGGTTTGAAGTGTGGGGTGGTTTTTTTTGGTTTTTGATGGGTTTTTTTGAGCATTGAGTCATATGATGCTTCTCTGGTTTAAGATGAGGCAGCTGTATTGCCCTTGTTTCACTTTGAATATGAGGATGCTAATTCAGGGGGCTTCCTTATTTTTTTTTTTATAATGTCAGTATTTGGGCAGGATATTGCATTCTTTTTTTCAAAAAGCACTTTCTGCTTTCACTAATAGAACAGACTGAATTATAAAACAACATAGGTCCAACAAAATATTTTTGCTCACTGGTCCCTATTTAAGTTGTATTTAGTGAGGGAGAAAATTTGTAAGGTTGAAAAGTGTGTGAGGTGACGTGTAAGAGCCATTGGGAGTATACTCAGCTGTATTCAAAACCACTAGAAATAGCAGTTTAATTATCTGTATGGCTTCTGTTAAACAGAATTTGCACCCTTAAGGAAATTGTCACACTGTCCAGAAACAGATGTCTATTTTACTGTAGGGAGAAACTTTGGAGTAGTGTAAGGGTGCAGCTATATGAACAGGTCTTTCTGGAGATGAGCTAAAGAGTGTTTTGTAGGTTGTTAAATTTTCACGGTATCTATGACTGGGCGCTTCTCGACCTGTGGTAAGTACAGAGTAGTTTACCGTGTGTAACTGCAGCAAAAGTATACCATGGAGTAGCTGGTAGACAGTAAACCGGCAGGCTGCCGTACCTCTCAGCGTGAGGTCTGTGTAACCGTACCCCGAGGCTTTGTCTGCGCTGTGCTGGTGACTAACTGGATTTGAGCACCTTGTTTTCTCACGTGGTTTAGCCAGTTTGGTGCAGTTGGTATCGAGTCAAAAGCATGCCTCTTAATCAGCAATGCTGATGTGGCTGGCCATTCTTAGTAACAGGTTGGTCTAGAAATGTGTTTTAACAGAGCGTAAACCTTCATCCTGTTACAGTTTGTAAGCAGGCTGACATACATTTGGTTTTTGTTTTGAACCAGTTTCTCACAAAGTTCTGCTGTCCACGTATACTCGATGAGCAAAACGGCAGTCACTCTTTGGAAAGAAGTAAACATTATTTATCTAAACTGTTAAAAGCACGGGCTGTTTTGCATGGGGCAAGTGTTTCAGTTCACTTTGTTTTCTGTCTTTGGCAATGGCTCTGGACCAGATGTACCGGAGAAGGATGTAACAGCACGTGTAGTGAGCTGTTATGGAACAGTTTTCCCACAGATGGATCTTCTCAATGTGGCCTCTTCATCAACAGTCTCCTAAAAGCGATGTAAACTGTTCAGAGAAGGTATCTATAAACATTTAGGCGTGACTGCATCACCTTCTGCCTGGTGGAGACCATTTGTGTACCCAGTTGAGATATTCATATACTGAGGTATGAATGTATTGGCCTTCTCCATGAGCACTCCCTGGAATGGTGCTCCAGTCAAATGATCCCGCTATATCACAGCGGGAACCGGCTGTTACCACAAACACGAAGGCAGCTGTTTTATGTAGGATGGTAGAGACTTGCTTTAGCTCAGATTGGTTGGAAAGACTCATGTCTGTGTTTCCTGTGAATTATATTTGAAGTGACTATGTGTAGTTACTTTAATTAAAATATTTTTACATATGAAGAGGAGCATTGTTTGAAGAATAAAAAAATAACAATAAAGAACATGAAGTCCCTCAACCATTCAGTCCTCCCAAGGTGAATCAGAAAAACTAGTTAGCTGCTCACAAGCTTTTGTTAAGCATTTCATATCCATTGGAAATCAACTCGAGATCAGTACTCAGGTTATAGAGTGCCACACAAAATACAGGCTGGAGCCCTTTATTCAGATGTGGACATGCAAGTGTCTTAACAGTCACAGCAAGGTCCTCTCCAGGCGTGTTTGCTGTGCTTATTCTAGGGCTGCTCTCTGTTGGCTTCTCATCCCATCCCAGTGCCTTTTGACCAGAGATTTATTTCTGCTTTTATTTCCTTTGGGATGGTAGGAGAAAAAGCTGCAATCATGCCTGCAAACCCCTCTGATGCTCTTGTGGTCATTTTTAAATCCTGAAAGTAATATTTTTCAATATTGTTGGATCTTATGTTTATATCTTCTGGGTTAAAACTTACTGCTTCTAGATAAGCTTAACCTTTCTATAAATAGCGTGGTTCAAAAGAATGCTTACGAAACGGCTGACTTGCCACATTTACTTGTTGCTTTCTGGGCAATAGACTGGGCATGAGATCATGGGAGTTTACTGTTCTGCTTATGAAAGCTGAGCTGGTTGGAGAAGGATGCCACTGGTATTTGAATTGGTAGCAGAGCACTTGAAGAGAAATCACCTCTTTTAGAAAATATGTGGTGGCCTCCAACTGAGTGAGCTAAGCTGTTGCCCAGCACGTTCTTGAGCCCTTTGCTGCTGGAGTAGCCTGCTGCAATGTGTACTGGCCCATCATTTACTGAAAAGGTACTTTCCTGTGTCTTCTAAGTTGTGACATCTAGTTGCAGTAGGCTTCTAGCCTTGAAATGAGGTGAAAGAAAAGGACGAGACAGTTGGGAAGTTCAAAGGCACGGGTAGAGGTAAAGTCACTGCTGTGGATGTCTTCTTGAGGACTTTGGGGTGTGATTTTTGTCACCAATGTTCCTTTCATGTTTCTCTTACAAACCTGAGATGTGTATATTCTGGAAAGGTGAAGGCTGGTGATCATCAATAAATAAATATTTGGAATATCAAGATGAAATTACGGTGTCGCCTTTCAAAAAGAGAGAGATGCAGAAATTTAGGAGGAGCCAGAAGAGAAGGAACCACAGGAGAGTGGTTTGGGAAAACCTGAGTCAGCTCGGTGCTGTTGAGGCCTATGGGAAATGGCTCTTGGGTCCTAGTGAAGATAATGAAGAAGGAATGCCAGAAAGATTATTAGACTTGAATAAAAAGTACTCAAGTATATGCTTGCTGTGGCTGCCATCCACAGACTGCTGTACAGTTGGACTCTGTACAGTACTGTATTTTCTTTAAAATAATGACACTTCATCTTTTGCTTTCAGTAAGCCATGACCATGGATTCATTTTTCACAGTATGAAAATTTTACAGAGAAATGTTGTTTTGAGTGTGTTACCAATATATTTTTCCACATCTGTCTGATACATGAATTAGTTCACAGATGTCTAACAGCAGCATGTCTTAAGTCTTTACTTATGTCGCAAGTAAAATTAAAAGCAAACACATTTAGGAAGGGTAAGAGGAAATACGAACAAGTGCGTTCTTGTTTCAGGGTTACGGGAACTAGGAGTGTCCTGTGTTTCATTTGTTACTTTAATGGAGTCATCTTACTCATCTTCATCAACTCTGTAGGTCTTGTTCTTACTACCCTTCCTGTGCCTCTGGTGCGGCATTTCAAGAAGGGTGTTTGTATTTGTTGAGGTGGAGCAGAACTTCTGAAGTTCTCCTTGCCTACCAAATATTTCTTTAGCAGACTTCATAGTTCCCTTGCCATGAAACTGAGACGCTTTGTCTAGCCATAGTGGCAGCTGCATCTTGCTCTTTGGCACGACCTTCTGGTTCTGTGCTGTACTTTGCAGGCAGAGGTGGAAGGGGGCAGAAGGAGTAGTGTTCGGCAGCTGGGGTTGTGCCTCTCGGGCAGACCTTGTGCTGGGCAAGTCCCTCTGTCGGTATGTCCCCGAGCAGCGCAGCAGCGGTACCACACCTCTCTTGCTTCATGGCCCACATACCACACACTCGTTCGGTGTCATGAACCAACTGGTATCCCATTATCAATGTTTGCTTTAATTGAGGGGTCTGCTCTAGCTGAGTGTGTTGAAAGACTCGGGTTTAATTACAAGAATTTAGGACTAGACAGTTGCATGAGGTTTTTCTCAGAATTGATTTTTCCCTGCCTGTCCCCTACCCTCCTCCCAGGTGGTTCTGGATAACAGCAGGTTCCAGACCATAATCCATGATTTATAATGGGTTTTTTAAAGAAGAAGGATGTTTTGGGGGGGGGTTTAGATATTTGCTCACTGCGTGGCTGTAGCGAGCCAACCCTGCAGCAAGCAGCCAGCTAATGATGAAGACACTGCCTGACATGCAGTGACTGGGTACATAAGGGGGGGAAAAAACACACCGTGAAGGAAGGTGGTGGAAACTTAGCTTTGCATACAACTCGAAACGCCTGGTAATCGATTGCAGGTGCTCTCGACCTGTGGGTTGTAAACAGAAATCAGGAAATTACAACTGCACTGCCCTTCCTGTGTTGCTCAACGGCAGGGGAGGGGCAGGCGGGGAGGGAGAAGCCTGGGAGCTGCTTGGTGACTTCTGCTGCAGGAGCAGGCAGCCGTGTCACCTATCCATCGCTTTGATAGTAGGTCTGGTGCAGGGCCACGAGGGCTCTGACGGTGAGCTTTGTTTCTGCAGCTCTCTTGCTTCCATTGCATGCAAGCAGATGTGTGCATATACACTGGTGGTTAATTCTCCTTACCTGCCTCCTTGCAAAAGAAAAAACCAGGTGCTTGCCTTGGCCCAAACAGTACACCTCCTGTTAAAGGCTTCCTTGGGCCTTGGAGGTGTGTGTTTGGGGATAAATGATGGTACTGAGTGTCAGGTTAAAAAATAAAATAAAAAAATTCAGGAGCTATACCGATCTAGATTTCAAGTTGGTAATCTTGGCTTGTTGCACAAGAGCCCGTAGAACTCAGTTTCCTGGTGATGTTGCTCATTTAAGTCAAATAAAATGCATGAGATTACTTTGCTGGGTTGTGTAAACTAGTGATCAGGGGCTCTGAAGATGTGAAAGACCATCTTTATTAAGAAAATGCCACTTTAGTAGCTGTCACATCTGGTTTAGAAGCACAACTGGAAATGGAGGGGAAGAAAAGGGAATTTATTTAATAAAAAATGACCGGATGAACACTTCTGCCTCCTGTAAAACACAGTGGGCTTCCCATTTGGTGCAGTGGAAAGAGTGACCACCTCGGGCAGAGAAGGAAGACAGCACTGTGGGAATAAGGGCCTCGATTTAAGGCTGTAAACAGCAAATGAATCAGTCAGCACTGGTGGGAGCAAAGGTGGTTGGCAGGTGTCTCACTGGGTGGTGGGTGCTCCGGAGAGGAGGAACGTGAGTGGGTGCTCCTGGTGACGGGATGCCTTACAAAGCAGCTGGAGGCTTCATCAGAGCGTCAGACACCGTTGGCAGCTGGCATTGTGCTCTTGTTAAAGGTGGAAGCATCTGGAGAATATCAACCTGAATTTGTATTTTTGTGCTGCCCCCCAGAGATGTTCAGGCCCTTGGTCTCCCTTCTCTGAACAAGCTTTCATGTTCTGACTAGGGAAATCAAAGGTGTTTTCCATGACGATACGGTGCTGAGGAACTAGGGTGTCTGGAGGTGCCTCATGTGAGGTGCTGCATTAGTTATTTCTGATTAAGCTGTGCAGCCATCTGTTTTCTGGCTATTTCAGGCAGAAAGGTAATAAATGCAGTCTTGATGTGCAGTGAATTTGATAGAAGCTTCCTAGAGTAAGTTATTTTCTTCCTCAGACTCAGGTGAGGACTGGCAGGTGAGGAGGAGAATGATTCACTCCAGAGAAGTGGGGATAGTCTCTCCCATTTAGTTTCCAGGGGGCAGCAAGGGGGGGGCACTGGCTCTGCACAGCTGTGACAGTAGAAGCGATGGCTTTGCCATAAGAAGTGAGCTAAACTCTTTATCTCTCTCAGATAGTGTCTTGTCTCACATTATGATTTCAACTTGCCTACACACAATGCACCTTTACAGAAACGTACCATAGTTACCCCAAAATTAGAGCAAACTTGTGACCTTGCTGTTGAAATGGGAGGCTCTGTTTTGCTGTTTTATGTGTGCATTTGTGCAAGAGTCTCTTGGAGCTAAAACTTTCCTTGTTCTTCCAGACACAGTTGAGTCCATGCTTTCAGACTACGACATCCTTTCTCAGTCTAGCATCCAGCAGCACTCACTGAAGAAGAGGGACCTCCAGCCTGAGACACATGTAGAGAGGCTGTTAAGTTTTTCAGCTCTGCAAAGGTAATCTATTCCTATTCTATTCCTATTCTATTCCTATTCTATTCCTATTAAACTGAAGGAAAGTATTATGCTCTTTTGTTGCCGGTGGTTTGTGTGATGAACAATACGCAGTTCCAAACCCAGAAATAGTTACCTTGTTTTCTGTCATGACCAGCCAGTCCTTGTACGTTAGTGATCTGCATGGTTATATGGCTTCAGAGAGGCTCAGAGGAAACACAAAAATACGTTGAGTTGCGTTGTATTGCTCTGATGCTAAAGTGGCAGTGATTTTAAGATGCCTTTTGCATCCCACTTCTACCTCATCTTGTGGCAACATAGTTATACTGCTGGACTGTCCTCTGGTTCTTGAAAAATCCCTGCCTTCATTTTGGGGAGTGCGTGTAAATTGTTGCTCAAGAGTTTTTTGGAGTTTTTTTTTAATGGAGGTTTAATCCTTTTCCTACTGAGTGTAGCTTCCCATTCAATAAACCACTTCTTGTAATATTTGGGGTTTTTTTTGCAAGACAGGAAATAGAAGCACAGGTGAAAGGGGAAGGAGAGGTAGAAGAGAATAAGCGCAAAGGTTGTAGGGATGCTATTCTGAGTGTCAGAAAAGTGCCTGGCAGGTATCTGAGTGCTGAAATAGTGAATTTGAAATGAGGGAGCAGGGTGAGAATAACACTTTGTGTTAACAAGTGTAGGTTGATTTTGTTCATTTGACGTCTGTGTCTGCTGTGTTCTCATGTTCCCCATCTGTCATCTACAACTGTCACGCAAGTTGTGGATATGTTTTAAATCTCTAAATGTTTGGAGGGGGTTTGCAAGTATAAAAGGTGAATGGGATCAAATGTCCAGCTGTCCCTGTCTCGCACTGCCTCGTGCACCCTGACCTCATGGTGAGGTTGCGATACTGCCAATGATAACTACAGAATAATTGCAGAGGGGCATGCCAAAAATCTTTGACCCAAAACCCACATAAACCAAGAATCCATGTGGCTTCTTCCAGAGAAGGTTCTCTGCTTACTTCTTGGGATAGCCTTTCGTTTTTCGTGACGCTATGTCATAAAAATCTACAGTGTTCAGATTTCTGTTTATAGTCTGCTGACTGTATTATTTCAGAAAGTAAGAGCTTGAAGATAATTTAACTTAAATTAGATGAACAAATTCCTTGGTCTCATTTTCTTTAAATAGTTACCCGTGACTGGTTTTGCTTGACTGCTTGTAGGGAAGGTGCATCGTGAGCACACAGTGACTCTGTGTGTGTGGTTTTTTTGTTGTTCAGTTTGTTGTTGTATTTTTTAAAATGTTTTTCGTAATTGTCAACATTTTTAAAGTGTCAGTTACACAGCATGTGTTTTTGTAGCCTGCTTATCAGAATGAACGCTTTCCCATTTCTGTGGGACCCTCAGTAGAATGTAGGCTGCATGTGTTTGTTATGTTGCATACTTTGCTTAAAAATAAATGAAAGTAAATTCTTTTACAGGCACTTTAAATTATACTTAACTGCAACTGCTGAACACTTTTCAGAAAAATTTCAAGCATTAATTGTGGATGGTGAAGGCAAGGAAAAGGAGTATCGTGTTCAATGGCAAGACTTTTTCACCGGACATGTCGTTGGTTAGTATGGACTAGACTGTGTTTCAGTGCTGAGAAGGCACAGCTTTGCACGAGTCTCTTGGCCAAAGTAAATGGTGTATTGCCTTCATGTTCATCAGACATGATTAGGATGAACAAATAAACTTAATTCTCATGCCCGCTGGGTTTTCTGGTTTGTTTCTTTTTTGTTTTTTGTTGTTGTTTTGGCATTTTCTGAGCTATTGTACCAAGGTTCAAGACTCTTCTGTTTAGTTTGGCAGAACCCAAAGATATAATTTACTCAAGCAGCAGCTTGTGATTTTTTTAAAAATTATGATACTGGCTTTAATTGCAACTGGAATGTAGGACTTAAGTGTTCCTTGTCCCAAACACAAAGTGATGATGCAGTGTTGCCCAGATTGTTATATTAAGTCTTTAAGATGGCTCTTTTCAGACTAGTTTTCTGTAGGGAAAGGGTGTCTTGTCTTTGTCCAGCGTTAATGCTTCTGCTAAGTTGTTTTGGTTTTTATGTTGCGTTTGTGGCGTGGTGAAAGTCTTTTCCGCTGGAATGCAGGCTGACCCCGTGAAACTGCTGTCCGATAGTAGTAAGATGCAAGCTGCTTTTGTTGGCAGAAATACTCTGTGTCCCATTACTAACCCCCACAGCCCGCTCAACACCTTCTGCGAAATTACCGATTAAATTAAGTCTTGATGACTATGGCCATAGGGAAGTTAAGGCTTGGGGGAGTGCTGGTTCACTTCTTTCATTTTTTTTTTTCTGTAAACTGGACAGTATAGTGTTTTTCAGAGACTGAGGAAGGTAATTTGACTTTATAGCCAATGAAAAAAAACCCAAAACAGTGTCTGTGCAGGAGTGCGTGCAAATGGAGCTGAATTAATTTCTTTTTTTCCTTGCTTACGTTAAAGGAGAGCATAATTCCAAGGTTGTGGCTCATATTGGGGATGAAGATTTTACAGTGAGAATCAATACCGATGGAGAAGAATACAATATAGAGGTATGCTTTACTATTGAGAGCAACATTCAAACAATCATCTCTTTCCCTGTGGGCGTTTCTCTTTCTAGTTAGCCACACGGACACCTCTGTAGCTCAGAATAGACGTGGTGGTGGTGTTTGTTCCGGGGCGAGGAGGACGAGAAATGCGAAACCAAGTTGACTTTCGCAAGTGTTGAGTTTTATTAGTGAGTGACATTCTCTGACATTTACATGGTTTAGATACATCAGGGAGAAGGTATATTTTAAACAGGAAAGGGTTTTAGAAACAGAAATGGATAATATTAGTAATTAGTGGTCGTCATGTCCTCTTGAATAAGAAACTATGCAGCCTTCAGAGCTGAGGTCTGTTGAGCTTTCTAAAATTTTGGCTTTGTTACGTCTTGGAATTTTTTACGCTCTTATTTGAAAACCTGGTGTTTTTCCCTGCTCCCTCATTTCTGTTTTTCACCATTTTCATTGCCTGTGTTATTTTAAACTATTTAAAAAAAAATAATTCAAGAAATACGTAATTAGAGACTGTCCTAATGAGTTGTTCAGCGTAGTATATTCCCAGGCACAAGCTGTATTAGAATTGCTGAATAACAGTAATTATGGCTGAGTGTTACATGGATACTGTAATTGTCTCCAAACCCAAGGATATGCAGAATTATGGGTAAACCTGGGAAATCCAGTCATGTTAAAGTATAAAAGTGTTTAGAGTACCCAAACTGCTGTACTTGCGTTTTGCATTAAGAACTTACAGTAGCTGTTTGATTGTGATTTAAAGCATTTTTGTGTTTGTGGTGCAGAGCAATGTAAGCATGTCTCAGTTCCCCATGCAGCCAAGCCCCTTGCTCCTCACTGGCCGCGTCTGTACAACTAAATAAAGGCAGGCAGTGGTGTGGAGATGCTGGCTTGCCCACGCTGCCTAGCTTTTGGCGTCCCCGGGTCAACTTCAGCCCCTAACCAGCCTTGGATGAGATGGTGTTTGCCAGAGACCGTTCCCAGCAGGCAGCATGGACAAAGCCACTCTGCCCATGTCTTCCTTTGCTTTCATAGTCCTTCTGTGCCATTCAGAAGGGCTGCAGACCAACATATAAACCCCTGGTGCCCTCGTGCCTTGCCTTAGGATGCAAAACGTGCGCTCTCTGTTTCATGCTGCAGACACATGGCTGTTGGGCCCGCGCAGCCTTCGCGTTCCAGGGCCTTTCGTGCTGTGAACCGAAAGCGCAGTATGCTCAATAGCAGGCTGTGCCAGTCTCCATACTGTTGTGGAGGGAGCAGAGAAGCCTGAGATGCCTCCTCAGCTTGCTCACCTTCTGGAAAGGAGAAAAAAATTCTGTCTCTTCTCCTGCCTGATCAAGTGGCTGCCGCTGCTCTGTTGAGATGATCTTAGATTTTTTTGATGCCTGTGTAGCATGAAAGAGTTGAATTCTGTTGGCTTTCTTTGGTATGTTGTTTTACGGATTCACAGATGCATAGGGGTTGGAAGGGACCTCTGGAGATCATCTAGTCCAACCCCCTGCTAGAGCAGGATCACCTAGAGCACAATGCACATGACTGCATCCAGACGGGTCTTGAATATCTCCAGAAGAAGGAGACTCCACAACCTCTCTGGGCAACCTGTTTTAAGTGCTCATTCACCCTCACAGTAAAGAAGTTTTTTCTCATATGGAGATGGAACTTCTTGTGTTATAGCTTGTGCCCGTTGTCCCCTGTCCTGTCACTGGGCACCACTGAGAAGAGTCTGCCCCCTTCGTCTAAACACTCACCCTTCAGGTGTTTGTAAGTGTTGATCAGATCCCCTCTCAGTCTTCCCTTCTCCAGGCTAAACAGACCCAGCTCTCTCAGCCTTTCCTCATATAGATGTTCAAGTCCTCTCATCACCTTGGCAGCCCTCCGCTGGACTCTCTCCAGTAGTTCTCCGTCTGTCTTGAACTGGGGAGCCCAGAACTGGACACAATATTCCAGCTGTGGCCCCACCAGGGCAGAGTAGAGGGGGAGGATAACCTCCCTCGACTTGCTGGCCATGCTCTTCTTGATGAACCCCAGGACACCATTGGCCTTCTTGGCCACAAGGGCACACTGCTGGCTCATGGATAGCTTGTCACCCTCCAGGACTCCCAGGTCCTTCTCCTCCGCACTGCTTCCCAGCAGGTCAACCCCTAACCTGTACTGGTCCCTGGGGTTGTTCTTCCCTAGGTGTAGGACCTAGGGAAATATATGAAATACAACACTTGCCCTTGTTACATTTCATAAGGTTTCCCTTTGCCCAGCTCCCCAGCCTGTCCAGGTCTCGCTGAATGGCAGCGCAGCCTTCTGGTGTGTCAGCCATCCTCCCAGCTTGGTATCATCTGCAAACTTGCTGAGGGTACACTCTGTCCCCTTGTCCAGGTCATTGATGAATATGTTAAATAAGACCGGACCCAACACTGACCCCTGCGGCACACCACTGGGTACAGGCCTCCAGCTGGACTCTGTACTGGTTATCACAGCCCTCTGGGCTCTGCCATTCAACCAGTTCTCAACCCACCTCACTGTCCACTCATCCAGCCCGCATTTCCTAAGCTTACTAGCAAGGATGCTATGAGAGACAGTGTCAAAAGCCTTGCTGAAGTCAAGGTAGACAACATCCACGGCTCTTCCCTTCATCCACTCAGCTGGTCTTGGCAGCATTGAAGGCTATCAGGTTGGTCAGGCATGATTTCCCTTTAGTGAGTCCATGTTGACCATTCTCAGTAACCTTCTTCTCCTCTAGATGTTCATTAATAACCCCTGGAATCAGCTGTTCCATCACCTTTCCAGGGATGGAGGTGAGACTGACTGGTCTGTAGTTTCCTTGGTTCTCTTTCTTGCCCTTTTTGAAGATCGGAGCGACATTGGCCTTCCTCCAGTCCTTGGGCACCTCTCCTCTCCTCCATGACCTTTCAAAGATGATTGAGAGCAGCGTAGCAATAACATCTGCCGGCTCCCTGACCACTCATGGGTGCATCCCATCAGGGCCCGTGGATTCGTGGGTGTCAAGTTTCTCTGGATATTCTCTAACGCAGTCCCCTTCAACCAGGGGAAAGGTCGTCTTTCCACAAGGCTTTCTCTCCCACCTCCAGGGTGTGGGTTTCCTGAGGGCCGGCCTTAGCAGTAAAGACTGAAGCAAACAAAGCATTCAGTAACTCTGCCTTCTCTGTATCCTCCATCACCAAGGCGCCCCTCTCATTCAGCAGCGGGCCCACGTTTTCCCTAGTCTCCCTCTTGCTTGTACTTGAAGAAGCCAATAGACTTATTGCTGCGGGTGAAATTCTCACAGTCCAATGTATTTGTGTGTGTGTACACAAAGCTGTGGAGATTTGATGGTATGTAAGTATAGTTTTTTACTTCTGTAGGCTTAATCTTTGCATTCACTGTGCTCGTAACGGATCGCATTTCTGTTGTTTTTGTGCTGTCAGCCACTGTGGAGATTCATAGACAATGTGCAAGATGAAAGACTGCTGGTCTACAGATCTGAAGACATTAAAGATTTCTCACGATTGCAGTCCCCCAAAGTGTGTGGTTATTTAAAGTTGAATGAAGAAGAACTGTTGCCAAAAGGACTGGAAGACAAGAAGCAAAACGAAGGTAAGTGTCCGTACCTTGGGAGAGTGGAAGGAATGCTTGAATTCTGGCTGTGTGGGCAAGCAGGATCAGAACCTGGGCAATAATCTGTGGTGTTGCTTCTAGTTTAACTGTTAGCTCTTTAAATTCGTTGTTGGGGCGGGGTGGGGGGGAAGCTGCAGTCTTCCTCAGGCCCACTCCCTATCCTGAAAAGTCCCAAGAACTGATAAAAGGAAGAAACGTGCTCAGGGCATGTTTCTTCTGGCTTGTCGAAAGGATGTTTGGCCCTACCAGAGTGTAGGTATGTTCCCTTTCTAAGGGCAACATGAAAACAACGCTGTTTGGCCTTGGTGGTTGCTCAAGAAACCATCCTGAGCTACGATAGGGTTTTGGGCTAGATTTCACTACTATGCATTCCTTTCCTTACAACAAGTTTGAGGACTGTTGTGAGGACAGAATTTAAAAACAAACCAACCAAAACTGAGCATCCCCATTCTCCCCCCAAAAACCTGCCCAAACACACATTCATGTCTTACGGAAGGGTATTAAACACAGCAGTGGCAGTGTTACTGAGTGTTTGTTTAATCGTATTTAAAACGTTCACACTAGCAAGCATCCATCGGAAGAAAAGAGCCGTTCCAGAGAGCTCCAAAAACACGTGCAAGATGTTGGTAGTGGCAGATCACCGTTTTTTCAAGTATATGGGCCGTGGGGAAGAGAGTACTACTATAAATTATTTGGTAAGTAAATATACTGTGTTACAATTTGCTGGAGTAAATGGAGGAAAAAAAAAAAGTGATTCAGCAGTTAAGACAACAGACAGCTTATACTGCTTTGCTACAACATATGTATTTACATCGTGGTTGTGTGTGCTTTTTACCTGGAAAAGTGCCAAATCATGCTTTAAAAATATTTTCTAATGGTGATACTGTAGTTAAATAGTCTTCAAGTTTCATTTATAAACAAATACCTTCCCTTCACATAGCCCTTGTGGCTATGCTATTTTCTGCTTAAGAAAAGTTCTTTTTTTCTGGTCAGAGCTTTAGAATCTCCGGAATTTTGAATTCCACTACAAGTGATCCAAGCATCTTTAAGGTTCAAGCATGTTTAAAGCTCGTATGAGAGGGAAAAGCAACTTATGTATGTTTTCTGGGTGGGTTTTTTGTTTGTTTAGGTTTTTCCCAAATTCTTCCAGGATTCTCTGTCCAGAACAAAAATCGAACCAGGCGCAGTGAACACTTTGGTTGGTGTTCCACACATGCGTGGTGTGGGTCAACCCCAGCAGGCAGCTCAGCCCCACCTAGCCACTCCGCTCGCTTACTCCTCTGTTGTGGGGTGGGCAAGAGAACAGAAAGGGTAAAGGTGAGACATCTCATGGGTTGAGATAAAAACAGTTTAATGGGTAAATCAAAAGCTGTGTGCACAAGCAAAGCACAATAAGGCATTACTTCACGGCTTCCCATCAGCAGGCCGGTGTTCAGCCATCCTCAGGAAAGCGGGGCTCTGCCACGTGCTGGTTACCAACCCAGCCAAAGCCTGTGCAGCAGGGTTGTCTGCCTGTCCACAGCCTTTCAGCAGCAGTGGGGTTTGGGGACTTGATGGGAACAAATGAAACCACTTCTGGAGGCCTGTTGTTTATCAGGAGTCTCTTTCTGAGCCTGGATCTTTGAAATGCTCATCACTCTGTTCCACCATTTGGCTTTTTGACCTTTCTGTCCCCTGAAATGTTTACGTGTATTTGCAGAAACGTTATTATCTCAACATCCGACATGACTCTTCCAGGCTAACCTACTGTTGTGTTTCCTGGGTAGATGTGTACTGTAAACAGCGCGGTGATTGGGAAACTAAAGCATAAACTATCACTGAGTGGCTATGAATGTCACTTTCCATTCTGAGCAAGTTTGGTTTATGTTTAGTAGAAGGTGGTTTGTAAGAAGATGAGAACAGCTTGAAAAGGCAGGTATTGATAGTGAGCACTGAAGAGAGACTTTCTGGAACCTTGTGCTTGAACCATAATGAGGAAAATAATGGATTTTTGGCTGGGAGAGGGAAGCAGGCCTCAGGGGTCAGTTAAATTAGTTAAGCATCATGTTTAAACAAAGCAGTAAAAACAATTCCCTCCTCTGCCCTTCCCCTCAAAAAAAACCTGAAAAACTAGCGTATGAAAAAGTGTTCTCCAAGATGTCGTGTTCTTAATATTATCACTCTTCAACTACACAAATGGAAGTGACAAATGGGAAAGTTTGTACGGTTTTTTTATTATGGAAAACTTTCAGGAATATTCGAAAATACCCTCTGGATCCAAGCGCTGGTTTTGGATCAGTAAGTATGCCTGTTGTGTGAGGTTCGATTTTAGTTTGAACTGAGCGTCTCTAGATGAGTATGTTGCAGCTTCTGTGAGTGTCTTGAACTGTATTACATGAAAGCTTGGAACTAAATCGCTTGTGGTGGTTGTTTGTTTTTTCTTTTCTACATAGATTGAACTCATAGACAGAGTAGATGACATCTACCGAAATACTTCCTGGGACAATGGAGCCTTCAATGGGTACGGCATACAGATAGAGCAGGTATTCACTGCACTGTGTAAAAGGCTTCTAATGTAAAGACTAAGATCATGTTTTGGATATCAAGGTTTCTGATTATTTTCTGTGGATTAGAGCTAAAATAATCAAATCCTATGTTATTAACTCCAGCCAGGAGCACGCTGAAATAGCATCTTGCCAGAGGTGGTGGTAATGATTTGCTACAGTACGCTCGTTTTCAGTTCCTCACAGCTTTTGTGACAGGAGTTTTCAGGGAGAATCTTTTTGTATTTAATCTCAGTTTAAAGGTGTTTTTTTCCAGAATATGAGCAATTCTTGTTTATGTCAGACATACTCTTATGCATGTGTTTAATGTTTGAGTCGATGGCTAGTGCTTAGCTTGCACATCCTGAATGGGCCACAAATACAGATGAAAAAAACCACAAATCCTGTCTGAAGAGCTTTAATAAATCCCCTGAGGCATCATGGTAGTGTAGAGGCTAGGATACAGTGTGTGCACAAGGGATGTAGTGACTACAGTTTACATGATGGTTCCTGAAAGTTAGTGCACAGAAATCTGGAGAAGAGCAATAAAAAGAAGAGGAATCCTTCAGCTCGGAGTACTGCAAGAGCTGTGATGTGGAACCCGGGGACGCACAGTACAAGCGGGCTGCTCCTTTTCTGGGGAGATTTAATTGGGCAGGGAAGGGGAGAGAACATGATGCCCTAATTCTAGGTTACTGAGAAAGTAGCAGTTGTTCAAAGTATGTTTTGGTTAGCTAGGACTCTGAAATGGTTATTTATACTAGATATAAGTCCTGGCTGTAGTTGTGTGGTCTCTTTTGGTAGAGTAACGTGCATCTGAAAGCAGAATGTTGCAGTGAAAGCTTTTGATGTTGCTCTATAAAATGACTCGTGTAGTTGCTTATGATGTGGTCAGTGTATCTTAACTAGCAGAGGCTGAGTCTGAATTTTTCTTCTTGCAGATCTATTGAGACATTTAAGATTGCATTGAAAACTTTTCTGTAGCTGTAAAATTGATCAAAATTCCTCTACATTGTTGTTGCCCTTTTTGAAATGTAGATTATCATCCACAATGAGCCATATCTTGTAAAACCTGGAGAAAAGCATTACAATATGGCAAAAAGTTACCCAGATGATAAGAAAGATGCCTGGGATGTGAAAATGCTGCTAGAGGTAAGTTGTAACCCTTGCAAAATTGTGCCTCTTACAGAGAATTACTCATTCGTACAGCTGCTCTGTAGTAACACATGAAACTCCTCCACTTCCTTTGCACGACGTGTAGATGCTACACAAAGTCAAAGTAGCTGGTGTGCCCTGGAGCCCGTGGTAAAGGGCTCCATTGCATAATTACAGGCCGCACACCAATCAGAATTATTAACATGTGGCCTGAGTCAGAAAGGCAGTCCTGATGTGTCTGGCCCTGAGACTGGCTGCCTTGTGACCTCTGTCAAATGATTGTACTTGGTTCCCCCTCCCCTCCGCCCCACCCCGTGAAAAGGGGAAATGAATAGACAAGTTACGTAAATTCATGTGTATAATGTACTGGGGTAGTCGTTTAATTTTCTACAGCTCTGTAGGACAGCTAAACAGCTCCTTTTTTCTACTTAACTAGATCTAGAAGGTGCTCTTCTGGCTCATTAGATACATGTTCTTATCTGTAGACTCCTAATATGCATTGCAAAGTGTCTTACAGAAGTTTGACTTTTTTTTTTTTCTTTAAAGCAATTTAGCTTTGATATTGCTGAGAAAGCAGCTCACGTGTGCCTTGCTCATCTCTTCACATATCAAGATTTTGACATGGGAACACTTGGACTGGCTTATGTCGGCTCTCCCAGACCTAACAGCCATGGTGGCATTTGCCCTAAAGGCAAGGCTTCTCTTCCGTCTGTCCCGGTTGTGGGTTGGAAACAAGTTTGTTATTTGTGTTTAATCCTCTTGTCCAACTTTCATGGAGCATGACGTGTTATTTGCCTAGACTCTAGCTGTTGTTTTTTGGATAGAATAGATGGATATTTTCTTGGCTGGAGCTGGAAAAAGAGGGGAGGGAAGGATAAAAGTCACTAAGCTATCTGGTGTGAACAAGCTGCCTAGAACAAACCCGAAGCCAAGGGCTGCTTTGTGTGGGTGCGTGTTGCAGTGGTTCTGGAATGGCAGATGCTGTTGTCTTGGAAATGTCTTATATTTTCCCCTTTACTGAAATACATGAGCTGCTTGTGCTGTGCTTGAAAGATTCCCCACTCCAAAAACTGGCAAGAGGCAGGATCTCACTAGTGAGCCTGTGAGAACAGTGAAGCCGTTCATTTTGCCCAACAAGGACCCCTCTCTCCCCCCACAGCCCTGAAACCCAAGAAAAACATTTGCCCATTTTTGTTTCTTTCTGGCTTCTGTAGCCTATTATAGTCAAACTGCGAAGAAGGACATCTATCTGAACAGCGGCTTAACCAGCACCAAGAACTATGGGAAGACCATCCTCACAAAGGTAGGAGAGTATCCTCCTCTGCAGAGCGTGAACGTTCGGTGCACGGACGTGTGCATTGATATGTGCCATGGGACTGGGACAAGTGTCCGTGCGCTCCCAGAAACAAGCTGCTGGCTTTCCGATTGAGTCACATCCCTGGGGCCAAGGACGTAGGTCACAGAGGCAGAATCAGTTTTTGTTCTTGCTGACAAGGGGAGTCAGGGCTGAATGAAATTGAAGATTGAATTCACTGTGGAACAGGAATGAGGAGACATAGCTAGTGTCTAACAGGAGTTGTAGTTGTTCAGATACAGACTGGATTTTGATATCTCAAGATTGACTGGAAATGTTTTTTGCTTTAAAAAAACCCAAATCAAACAAAGAGCACAACCAAACAAATGGAAAACAAGCCCTCAAACAGAACAAGCAGTGTTACACAACAAGTAGCCCTGCAGTAAGAATGAAATTAGTCTCCTGACTCAAATAAGAAAAAACTTACGTGCTTGCTATGACGTATACTTACAACATGCAGCTGGACGCTTGCGTACGCTTGGTCTGTTCCAACTGCAAGGCAAAGCAGCGGAAGTATGCTGGGAAAGTAGGAGGTTTAGTTTGGGCCTTTTAATGCAATTCCTCTACCTGATTTTTGTGTGTCCTGAATAAAGAGAGCAGAGAACAGTATAATAGACAGGGCTTATTAGTGCTAATGCTAAGCCTAATATAAATTGAGGCTGTCTAGATTTTTTTTTTCCTACTTAATGAGATAGTAAATACGTAAATATTTAAAATACATAATACATAAATACATAGAGGCCTGAATATGAGCTTTGTCTCCTTTGTAAAGACACCCAAGCAGTGCCTGTGTTTGCATCTACCAAATCTTTGCAGTTGGGCAGATTTCCCTGTTGCTGACTTCTGACTTCTCAGCTGTGCTTTTCTGTAGCCTGATTATAAAGGGAATTCATAATTGATGTGTGGGCTAGAACTTGGCACATAAGCTGTCAAGAAGCTAGAAAAAAGAGAAGACAGTGAAGCTTTGTGTTAGAGGGATGTTGACAAAGAGCTCTAGCCGTTGCCATGCTATTTGCATTTGTTGTTGAATCTCTAAGCTGGAGTTCTGCCTTGGATTACAAAGGAAATTGAGTTTGCTGTCTTCCCAGTGGCAGGCACAAAGCTTGGGATGAGGCAGTGGGAGCATTACGGATTGTTTTCACAGGGAAAGCGCTGCACAGTGTTCACTCGGGTTTAGAAAAAGAAAACACAAAAAAAGAAAACCCAAAACAAACAAGCAAAACCCACCTGCTTAAAACCCTTCCCCGAATTAAACTCAGTGGAGCGCAGAGGTGACCTCTGGGCAGCTCTGCTGGCTCTGGCTCTCACATTAGCTGTGCCTGCACTGGGTGCCGGTGCCGCTTCTTGCAGCGCTTGGTCCTTCCTGTGCCTGCGCAGCAGCAGGAGCACCAGTTGGCTCGCCAGACTGGCTTCTCGCTTCTCTGCTCAGTTCCCTGCGGTTAATTTTTATTAGTTTTATTAGTGTGCTAGTTCTATAGTAGTAAAACCACGACGTTGTGGTTGTCACCTTGTGAGCTTGACACCATCTGCTGGCTGCCGGGAGGGCGCAGGGAGGCAGAGCTGGTGTGGGATCCTCAGCGGAGGGAGTCCTGCCTTGCATAAGTGATGCTGGACATCCACCCCTGTTGGGCCACGTTTGCGGGTGTCTTTCCTGTAATCGTGCAACAGAAGAGCTTATTCAGTGCTCCTAATGTCATCATCCATTTAGAAGAAAATAATTCTAATGGTAAGATGTGTTAAACAAGAGACTGACTAATCATAATAGCTGGTGTATGTTTGGATTGGTTTTTGTTTCAACTTTTTATGCCTTCTAGCTATTTAAAAGCAAATCTTGATATTTATGGATCTGCATCGCATGGACAACAAGATTGAATTGGTTATTCTAGGACAGCATTTTGCCTTTAACAGTGGTTTAGTATTCAGACCTAGCCCTGGAACTTGCCTTTGGAAATGGACTACAATTTTACTTGTCTTCACTTCCCCACTTGTAAAGAAAAGAAATAATGTTCATAGGAAAATCCCTTTCCGTGCTAGTGTCTCTTAAAATTGCTGGTGGCCTGGAAGTAGCTGGGATCTTCTGTCCTGTTCTGCACGGACTAATTTTTTTCAGCATTGCTTTTTTCATGTTCAAAAAAGGAGGCCGACCTGGTTACGACGCATGAACTTGGACATAACTTTGGAGCAGAGCATGATCCTGATAGTCTGCCGGAATGTGCCCCCACTGAAGACCAGGGAGGGAAATATGTTATGTATCCAATTGCTGTCAGTGGAGATCATGAAAACAACAAGGTATAGTCACAGAGTTTTGCTTCCACATACAAGTTTCTGCTCTGGTCAATGACCCTGTGCATGGAAAGTCTATTTAGTTAATGATTCCTGTAGCTTGAAACAGGCAGGAATGTGCCACATTAGCCATAACAAGAAAACATATTTGCATGCTGTTGGGTTCTCTGCAAGATTACCTCATCTTTGGATCCCGAGTTTCACTGGAGTTTGTAGCACATCCAGGTGCTTTTCCAGTTAGCTGTTTGTAGTTAGCTGTGACTGTATGCTCCTAAAAGCGAGTCATCAGCGAGAGTCGGGTACAGGACCTGCAGCACCAAGTAGTGCTGGGTGGTGCACAGCTGCCGCTGCTGGAGCAGGCAGCCGGGCGCCACAGCCGCGGTGCCCGCCAGTCTCAGAAGCCTGTGCTGGCAGTGGGGACCTGGCGGTGTGCCTGTTCTGCAGATGGGAGAAGGAGATTATCCAGGGAGCAGTTAGTCTGCAGTCTAGTCTGACTTGTTGTGGTTCGTGCCTAGCCCCGCTGCCGAGAGGCTGCGCAGTCTCTCCCCGTTACAAGTTCGCAGCCCTTCCTGGGGATGGTTCCTAGTGCTCCTGAAGCCGTGGGAGAGCTGGAGTCAGCTCCGTGACCCTGAGCTGGGCTGCACACAGGTGTCCCTGCATTGTAACGTAGCAATGTCCTTCATGGACCCAACTGTTACTTTCCCATCTTAAAATTTTTCCAAGGTATTAAAGTGGCAGTATAGAGGGAATAACTGCTATCTGAGACCCCAGGATTGGGAGGGATAAGGAGGCTGAGGCTGTCTTAGATGCCACTTGTTGACAGAAAGGTACACTCCTCAGTGCTGCTTTTTCCCCTGCAACTCTAGATGTTCTCAAGCTGCAGCAAAAAATCCATCCATAGGACCATAGAGATCAAGGCCCAGGAGTGCTTCAAAGAGCGCAACAACAAAGTGTGCGGGAACTCCAGGGTGGATGAAGGGGAGGAATGCGATCCTGGCCTCTTGTACCAACAGGCTGATCCCTGCTGCTCTGCAGACTGCAAACTGAAAGATGGTGCCAAATGCAGGTAAGGGAGAGAACGGTGGGCTGGGCTGAAAGTTCCTAAAGGCACCTGCAATGTCGCAGACCTCTTTCCTGGCTTTAAGGCTAAGTGTGGGAGCTGAAGGCAATAACGGTTTTCAGGAAAGGCTGCTGTGTGCATGCACTGTTTGCATATATGAATTTTTATAGCTTTCTGTTACTTTTTCTGAGAAGTGCCAAAAGCTACAGCTCAGAGGTGGGGGTTGTTCTTATATTTAAGAGCAAAATCAGGCATTTGGAAATGAATATTAAAAATCTACTTTGCAAACTTCTGTGCAAGTACAATTTTTGCTCTTAATGCAACGTGGCTTTAAACTGGGATTGCATACTGGTATTGTCATGGAATCACAGAATGGTGTGGATTGGAAGGGACCTCAAAGATCATCTAGTTCCAACCCCCCTGCCAAGGGCAGGGACACCCCCACTAGACCAGGGTGCCCAAAGCCCCATCCAACCTGGCCTTGAACACTTCCAGGGATGGGGGCTCCACAGCTTTTCTGGGCAACCTGTTCCAGTTTTCAAGACGTCTGCTCAAGCACATTTTGCAGCAAACACAGTGACTTTACCGAATGAGTCCCCTCTCTGCTCTGCTTGCTCTTTGGGGTGTTCGTGGCCCTGTTGCAATGCGATGTCCAGTCTCGTTTTTCAGAGTTCGGCTCTGCACCGTGTAACAGTAGAGGGGTCGCGCAACTGCCAAGCCGTTCCCTCAGCTGTAATCCTGTGTGTGTGCTCTCAGGGCTGCCTTGCGTTAGGTGCCAAACAAAGAGAATAAAGACAGCGCAGAATAAAGAGTAGTAAACCTTCAGGACAAAGGGGGAAAACTTTGTGGGGGAGAAAACAGTGGAAGGTCTTGTCCAAAGTTGCACAGCAAGTGACAAGAGGATCCAGGTGCCTTGAATAAGTACAAGATCCCTGTGTTTTCTCTCAATACGTTGTGCTTTCTACATCCTTTCACCTTTGGTGCATGAAGAGTGAGTGGGTGTGTAGAAAGGTGACTGTGGGAGGGGGCAGAGAGGGCAAGGGTTTTGGATCAGTGAGTCAGTCTCCAAGAAGTAGCTGCCTTTCCTCCCCCCCGCCCCCCCAACATCCTTTTTCCCTAGCTTTGTCACGCTTGTACTTCTTTTCAAAAAGATTGCTTAATACTTCTTCCTTTCATTTTGATCTTTCCGCAGTGATCGGAACAGTCCCTGCTGTAAAGGCTGCCAGTTTGAAAGTGCACAGAAGAAATGCCAAGAAGCCATAAATGCCACGTGTAAAGGAGAGTCATTCTGCACTGGTAGGACGTGGTTCTGTCCCCTTTACGTCAGCTAGCCGAGCGCTCCAGGCTCAGTGTCCTGTTCGATCCGCCTTCAAACTAGTGCCCTTTATTCATCCGGTACATGTAATTTTAGAGACCAGTTAAGCATCACAAAATTGCCCTATAATGAGTTTCATTGTAGTTCAGGAGTCACTTCATGATTTACTGCCCAGAAGAGTACGAAAAATGTCAGGTTTTTTTTCTTTTATTTTTTTCCTTCTTTTTTTTCCTTAAAAAAAGAAAAAGCAAAACAGAGTGCACCACTGGGAGGGAACAAGAATGAGCTCAATCTTGCCACAGAATTACTGCCACTCTGCTTCATTTCCCCACTTGTTTACTTCCTCTTCATAGTCTTTCTGAGAGGCAAGGAGTGCAGTCAGAGCTCCGGCTGTGCTGATGGCACCTCAGGGTCTGTTACCTACTCCTTGGTTGCTGGAGTGCCACAATGCCTGACTTGTTGAAAGCCTCCAGAGCTGCTGCTGCCTCTTGGAGCTGGCAGGCAGCCTGTAGATCAAAGCTAAGAACAAGTTATTGGACTTTCACCCTCCCAGGATGAGTCTGGATTTTCTTTATTGTCCCTTTTTCTTCTGCACACCTCGGTGCCCTGCCCTTTACTCTAACCCAGCCCTCCCCCCTGTCAACCTCCCTCTGCAGGGAACAGCAGCGAGTGCCCCCCTCCAGGGAATGCTCCAGATGACACGGTCTGTGTGGACATGGGCAAGTGCAAGGATGGGGAATGCGTCCCTTTCTGCGAGCGGGAGAGGAACCTACGGTCATGTGCGTGCAATGGTGGGTGACGTGGGACTGGACTGGACTGGAATGCTGCAGCTCTGCCTCAGAGTGCTGGCTTTGCTGTGGGCTTCCCTCTTGGAGGGCTGAGTTTATGGTTTCTGAAAAAGTTCAAACAGTTGGATTTTTCAGGGTGAGTGTGTTTTGTTTGGAGCAGGAATGTAAATGTCCCTTTGTCCTCTGGTGGTCTGGGTTTGAAGACATTAAAATGAGACTTACAGTCTGGCTCTCCAGTTAAAGGAGAGAACATTTTCCCATCCTCCACGTCCTCTGCCAGGGGCAGATTGTTGTCTGATTGTAAAGAGATCCCAATCAACCTCTGGACCAGGCATCTGGCAGAGGATTGGTGGCCTCCAAGAAGTGGTTAAAGGAAGATTTCAAAGAGGTTAAAGTGCCGTGAGAGTGTAGGATCCCTGAGCCCAGTCCCCTGCTACTGCAAACCTGCCTGTCAATAAGCTCTGCTGTTTGCTTGCTCTCCATCTCAGCTCTTAAATCTGGGTGGGCAGCTGGGAGCAGGAGGAGAGCTGCACAGGGGCAGTGCAGGGAAGTGCTGTGAGCCCCACCGTTGGAGGTGGAGGCCCTGGCCAAGGAGAAGGCTGTGTAAGGACTGAAGTCCAAGAAATATTTAAATCTGTGTTGTGGATGTGTTTGGAACCTCTTCACCTGCCTGTCGATTCCTGCAGTGTTGGGGCGTCAGCTTGGAGAGCTTGGTCCCACTCTGCCCCCTAAGATGTTGCACAGGGCACCTGGTTGAGTTTCAGGCCTGGTCATCAGAGAGTCTGAAATTGGGCGACGCGCAGAGCCCTGCCTTGCCGTGGGAGAGCTGGGCAGGAACGCGGCCAGCCGGGGGACACGTGGGGTTGTGCACCTGCGGGGTTACGGGTTGCGGGTGACTCTTGGTGCTGCCGAGGGACAAGTTTGTTGCTTTGTTACAGAAACGGATAACTCGTGCAAGGTGTGCTGCCGGGACGAGCAGGATAGGTGCATACCGTACGTCGATGCTAACGACCAGTTCCTGTTCCTGCGCAAGGGGAAGCCGTGTACCGTGGGCTTCTGCGATACAAATGTAAGTTTTCCCACATGTCCGTGCACCGCACGCTCCGCTGTTGCGGCTGCGCGCTCAAGTGCTCTGTGATGAGGACCATGCTGGTTAAGAGAAGCCAAAGCTTCATGTGCTGCTGAGCAGGGTGATGCTGTGTAGTGTTTACCCTGTGGAGAGGTACTTAAAGGGTGTCTGAGGCTGCAGGTGGAAGTTCCTTCTGCAGAGACCTGTGCGAGGCGAAGCTGTTGCCTTCTGCTGTTCTCTTTGCCCCTTTCGCTGCTCCCGGCAGCTCAGCTGGCTGGCAGTTTGTGCGCAGGTGAATGACTGCCGTAAGCTCGGCCAGGTTTGCAGTGCTTGCTATTTCAGCTTTGTGTTAGGCCAGGTAATCTTGACTAAAATAATTGAGGTCAGGGAGCAATCACATGAAACTAGCTGGCAGTATCTGAAGGGGGCAGCGAGCCGGGGGCAGTGAGCCTGGTGGGTTGTGGGCACTCCGGGACCGTTCCTGTGGTACAGCTGTACAGACGGTCGCGTCACCTGCAGACCCCAGCGATCGAAGTTAAACTGGGCGTTGGCAGCAGTGAATTGGGGAGGCCTTGGCCAGGCCCTTCCAGGGGCAGAACTGAAAGACTGATGGCCTGCTGTGTTAAACCAGCACAGCCAGATCCGGGAGCGAGTCTGTCCGTAACGTGGGGCTCCTGAGAGCTGCAGCCCACTCAGTGGTGATGGAAACTGAGGCTTACGGTGCTTAAACCTCTCCGCAAACTTCAGTTTTATATCCCCTAACATCAGACAGGTTTTGTGCGTTTTAGCCATAAGAACTTCATCTGTTTCAGACAGCAACAGAATTGAAACTATTTTGCCAGAAATAAAGGCAGTAAAACTGGAGTCCTGCTACGGGGTGTGAGGGTAAACCTGCGTTCGGTGCTGCTCTGTAGTTTTCGTTTTGTTACTGTGTTTGTATCTTCTGCCCTCTCCCAGAAGGTGACAGTTACCACTTAGATAGTGTCAGATTATTTTGTAAATAAGCCTTTACTTTTGCAGGGCAAATGCGAGAAGCAAGTACAGGATGTGATCGAACGATTTTGGGATTTCATAGACCAGCTCAGCATCAATACTTTTGGTAAGATATGTAACCATACCCTTTGGGGGTTTTTAGTTTGTGACATGAATGTCTAAAGCCTCGGGAGGGAGTTAGCTGGCTGGTTTTAGTCGCCCGTATGTAGGGGTAGCTAGCAGCTGTGTTCTGATGTACATGTGTTTTCCTAGAGTTTGACAATATTGATCTTGCTTTTTAAAGCTGAAAGGGTGGGGGACCACTTTACATTTTTACACTCTATTATTTTCTAGACATCTTACAAGCGTGTAAAGGAGACGACAGCTTGTTGTCTGAACACCAAGAAGTAGGTCACTTAGAGAAAAGGAAGTAACAGTCAGTCTGTTTAGAGGTCACCTAGATTTGGTGTAATATAAAGTGGGCCTCTCAGTGGGATTTAAATGTCAATAGACTGGGAAAGGAGACCTTCATTTCGCTCCTCTTTAGAAAAGCACCGAGGTCACACACCTCAAGCTGTGTGCATGTACTGAGCCGCTGCCCAGCGACTGCGAGTGGGCCTCCTGGGGTCTGATCCCTCCCTGCTAAGATATGTAACCATACCCCACTGTACCCACCGGTGCAACCCCCCAGTGCCTCACTCCCTGTTTCTGGAACTGTACAAAACCCACTAATGGGTGCTGTGTAACGACTGGGTAACCGCATAGGCTCACAGTAATCCTGTGCCTGCACAGTGTGTCTGGGTTTGGAGCTTTCAGTATTGGGTTCTACGGTCAAAACATTGGTTTTTAGGTAGCTGTTAAAGTTATTTAGCCTGCTCAGATAGAAGCAGTTTGTATATCCTTGATGTTGAAATATTTTGTTTGTGGAGGCAGGTAGTTATCACGACTAAAATCAGAATTCGGGAACAGACTTGCAGTGTGTCTTGTGTAACTGAGGGGAGCAGCCTGGCCAACTCAGTGTAGCCTGTTCCCAGTCACCTCACAGCAAACGGTATGGCCTGTCAGCATTTCTCATCAGAAACAGATGCAAAACCCCCACCCTGTTACTGTTAACATATTGGTTACAGTTTTCTAAAATTGTGTAATTTCTTTTATCTTTGCCTAGTCCTGCAGCCTGTGCCTCTCTGAGCAGTCCTGTGCCTCTGCTTGCATGAGGCTGCAGGCTGGGGTTAGGCGTGCGTGTTCGTGACAGTGTTTGGGAGGTAACTAACAGATTGGAACTGATTCCACAGGGAAGTTCCTCGCAGATAACATAGTGGGCTCTGTGCTGGTCTTCTCCTTACTTTTTTGGATTCCTCTCAGCATCCTTGTACATTGCGTGGTGAGTAAGCTGTCTTTGAGGGGACTGAGCTGTAAGAGAACACCCTTCATATACGAGATGGCAGGTGTCTGTGGGAGGATGTGGTGGGGTGCTTTTAGCAAACCCCAGGGGAGCAATTCCACCATCTCTAAGATTTACTGCTCCTTCAACAGGCAAAACTGGCTAACCTCTGCTGGGCTCTGGCAGACCTGGTGTTCCCCTGACTCTTCCCTGGAGCCCTTCTCATTCTTTCCTAAGCAGATTTTCCTCCTCTGCCTCCCAAATTCTACCCAAGAATAATTTTGGTAACTTCCATTAGAGTCAAAAGTTTTCTAAAGCCCTGCTGAGAAATCAACCACCCCCATTTTGTGGGGACACCCAGAGCGGGAAGTGGTCTTGGCTGAGCTTGAGTGAATGGGTAAAGAGCTCAGCTCAGGGCAGCTCGGAGTGTGGGCAGGTGGGCGATGCTGGGAGCAGTGAGGGTTGCTGCACCCACGAGCGCTCCTGGGGTGGATGGGAAGGCCCTGGAGGTAGGGGAGGGGAGAAGAGCCCCCCGCTCTGCTGTGTCCCTGCAGAGAAAGGGGGGCAGGGACCTTGCAGTTGGGAAACTGATTTTCTTATTTTGTGTGTGTGTGTTTTGTTTCACTTTTGTTTGTTTTCGAATAGGACAAGAAATTGGACAAGCAGTATGAGGAGAACACGAAGTCCCTGTTTTGCCCCAGTGTAAGTTGCTGTCTGATAAATACTCTGCACACACATTAGGTCCTGATTTTGTAATACACACTGGAGAGCTTTCTGGCAATTCAAAGAAGTGGTAACGGACAGACCTGGAGCGCTGTGCCTCACGCTGCAGGTGAATGAATCGATTTGAGGGGAAGCTGTTCTCGAACAAGCCCGTGTTCCGATGTATCAAGCACCACAGCTTGGCGGGGTCTGATTCTTCCTTCCTGTAAGAGCTGTGCCTTGACGTTGTTGACAAAGCAGCTCTCTTGCAGCAGCCACAGCTCCTGGGGCAGGAAGCCTCTCTGCTCTGCAGAGCGCCGCTCAGCGCGGCAGGCGCCTGTGTACAGGGTCCCCTCGGCGTGGGTCGTTTGGCAGCTTTGACCACAGACCGCTTGTTCCCAGCCAAGTGGTGTCAGCAAAGCACGAGGCTCAGCAGGGTGGCGCTGAAAAAAAATCTCTGCAAAATGCAGTGTCTCTGCTGCAAGATGGTTCTTTGCAGGAGTCAGTTTCTAGTGGCCAGGTGTGCTCAAGCCTTCTGGCTGCTTATGGGAGAGCTGGCCTCAGGGTGCTGGGGGACCCGTCTGTGACGCTTCTCAACTTGTAGGTACTGATTTGGGAGAGCGGAAGAGCAAAAAGCACCTAGATAAATTTTAATGAGTCCAGCACTGGGCACCTTCTGACAGATTTTTTTTTTTTTCCAGTATCTCGCCCAATGCTTTGATGGCTCAATTCTTACTAATAACTGAAATATTCAATTAAGGAAATACTGTTTTATAATGGGAAGGGAAAAAAAAAGCCTTGCAGAGCTCCTGTACAGCCACTGGGGGAATCACACAGAAGTCAACAACTGCTGAGGCAGATCCTCTGTCATCCACTCCGATGTAATGGAAGGCATCTTAGCTCAGGTCCCCCGTAGCTGGCATTGAATGCCTTGGAGCCTTACACATGAATTCAATCACAAGAATCTTAGCAGCAGGTGTAGGAACAGAGCACTGGTACAGTTCATGGGCTCCTTGCGCCAGCAACAGTTTAACAAATTTCGTGTCCTTTGGATTTGCTGAGGATTGAGCAGTTGGGAAATGTGGTACTGGTAGAAGGTAAACATCTCATCCTGCCCAGGATTAGCATTCACTGAGGTTTGTGGGGATTTTTTTTTATGCCTAGAAATCTCTGATATTTTCCAAACCGTGCTTAACTGGAAGCAGAAACCAATGGGATTCAACTGAATCTGGGTTGCGGAATTTGGGTGTGATCACAGTGGTCCCTCCAGTCTTTGACCCTGCATTCAGCACAGCTTCTTGCACGTGAAATGGGGAAGAACTCGGGTTGGAAGCACGGAATGAGCTGTACCTTTGAGCATTTCCCTGCACTGAGCTCAGCGTTGTCTGGCTTGACCCTGCATTTCCAGTCCCAGGTTTTGCCAAAGGCTCTGGGGGCGGCGGGCCTGAGCCATCAGCTCTGTGACTGGGCTTTGGATGGAGAAGGAACGAGCGGAGGGGAAAAAGGCCTTTAGTGCTTAGCCTAGCTAGATTTCTGGAGGAATAAACAACACACCAAATTACTTCTGTTGGATGTTCCCTTCCTCTTAAGTAAGCGTAAATCTCATCTGAAAACATTAACTCCTTTTCCAGCACGGTGCAGTGGGTTCGGCCTGGGTAGCACAGGGTAGCTGTGGTGACATGAGGGCAGTCAGCATGTCTCCACTGGGAGAGGAGGGCAGGGCCTGGTGGCCTTTACACTGCTCTAACAAGGGCAAGTGCTCCTGAGGAGGTGCCCATTCCCCTTGAAAATGGTGCAAGTCATAGAAACATGTAACAGGTTGGATGGGACCTTGCAAGATCATCTGACCCAGCCTTTTGAGGGAAGGGGAGCCTAGGTGCGATTACCAAGCATCCCATCTGATCACAACTTGAAAAACCTCCAGCGATGGGGACTCTACCACATCCCTGGGGAGCCCATTCCAGTAAATGACTTCCCACTGTAAAAAAAATAAAAATCTCGTATATGGAGATGAAACCTAATGGACATGTTCAAGTGTGCACGTGATGGTCACTGCGCCTGCCTGGGTCAACATGCAAAGAGGGGCGGCAAGTGACAGGTGTCTTCTCAGCCATGGCAGGGTAGGAGTCCAGTCTAGGAAAAGGCTCTCTATTAAAAACCAAACTGCTCAGCTGCCTACCCACTGCTTTCGCAGTTTTTACCTGGGTTCATTATCGAAACAGGATAAAATCATGAGCAGAACTGTTCCTCTTGAAGTCCTATTGGCAACATCCTGTAGTTGAAGGCAGGTTGTACCAGTGGTAGGCCAGCCAAAAACTGTACTCCGGACTAGAACCCAGTCGCTTTTCCTGGTGACGTGACTTCTTGTGTCTTGCAGAACGTGGAGATGCTCAGCAGCCTGGACTCCGCTTCCGTTCGAATCATCAAGCCCTTCCCCACGACACAGTCGACGAGCCGGCACCAGCCGCTGCAGCCCATCACAGCCGTGCCCGCCGTTGCTGCAGCACCCAAACAGGACCACCAAAGGATGGACACTATTCAGGAGGACCCAAGCACCGACTCGCACATCGACGAGGACGGATTTGAGAAGGACCCCTTCCCAAATAGCAGCTCAGCCGCCAAATCTTTTGAGGACTTGACGGACCACCCTGTCATAAGGAGTGAGAAAGCTTCGTCCTTTAAACTACAGCGCCAGAACCGGGTGGACAGCAAAGAAACAGAATGCTAGTGTCTCGCTGCCTTCCAAGTGTATGACTTGTGTCTGCAAAACAAGGATCTAAAGGCATTTCATTTATATAAATATAAATATATGTATATATATTTTTGTGAGGGAGTGGGAGAAATAAGGAAGTGACCTACTGCAGATGCTGGTCATGTGTATGACCTTCCTTAATGACATTTATTAGAGCATTATATCTTTTAAAAAGGAAAATCCAAACTAAAACTGGCTTGTTTTTGAAGCTTTTTGGATTTGTTTTTCTATTTCCTTGACCTTTAACATTTCCTTCAACCTGTGGTGCAAAACCAAGTATCCTGCTGGATATTGGATTGTGTATATCAGCCTTTTTTATAACTTAATATTGTGTAGTCTGACAGCACTGATAGCCAAAACTAAGGGACTTTTAAAAACAAAGTGGAAACACTGCAGTATGTTCCATAGAGAGCAGATCATTTAGCAGTTTAAGGTACATGTAAGCAAAAGCCTAAACAGATGCCTTGAGAACAGAATTGAGAGTAATGAAACGTAAATATATCATCTTGGCAGTACTGAGTGAAGATGCATAGCAGGAATCAAGAAGCTTAAGATACACAGCTTCTAAATAAATAAAAATAAAAAGGTCATAGAGAGGCTGTTAAACCTCATACGATGCTTGGAAATGAAACTGTCTTGCCTCTAGCAGCGAGGCTGTCCAGTCTTTGTGGCAGAGGAAGGCTTCCCTTGGGTTTCCTGCTCTGCCCAGAGGCTGGTGTGCCCCAGGTCTGGTAGGAGGAAGAAGCATTCAGGGGAGAAAGAATTTCTGCAGCTGGGGACCGTTTTAACCAGCAGTTCAGAGTGCTGGGTGCAGTGCAGAAGTGTTTCTCCAAATGTTTATCTGAAAGAGGTGATGCTGTTGTCAAGATGTTCGAAGAGCTGAGCCTCAGTTCTCAAGGTCTGTGTAGCCTTTGGAAGCCCCTACTCCATAAACAGGCATGTGTGTGGGAATGCACCCCATCGCAAGGAGGGGGGGCGTTTATTTAAAAACAATTGTGAATTTAATCAAAAAAGCGGTAAACCCTTTGTTAAACTTAAAGGGCAAGTGTAAGGAGGAGCCTTCCTGAATTCAAATTCCCACAGAGATAGTAAACTGTGATGTTAAAGGCTGGTCATTTACTGGTGTCCTCCGCTGCAGCTGGGGCTCTGTAAGGCGAGCTGGGGCTGGCCCAGGAGCCCTGGTTTAGCTCAGTGGCAGAGGACTGTCCTGGCAGCAAAGCAGCATCTGCATCTCTCTGACAAAACTGACATAAATCACGCCCAAGGGCAGAACCATCTTAACTGTTACAGGCCTGCGCTCAGCCACAGGGGAACGCAGCTGCGGGAAGCCTCTGTGCGCTTCAGTGGGAGGGAAGGGAACTGAACCTGTGCCGAAAGGATGGTGGGAGTAACCCCTCTCCTCCCCGCCTAAGGACACTCGTTACACTAATAAATACTTGAACGGCTGCCTTATGGTATTCCTATCTGACTAGCTCTTGTGTTTTATATTGTCTGGGTTTGAACTTTCTTTGGGTGGGGTTGTTTTGTTTTGTTTGGGTTTTCTTTTTTCTTTTTTTTTGATTCAGTGCAAAATACATGTGTGAGGATTTAATTTAATTCCCAATATAATAAAAGCTTTTTATATTAAAAAAAAATCTGTTAAAGCAGAGCTGTTTCTGTGCAATCCTTTTTTTTTTTTTAAATATCTGTATCTGCTGCTTGTCAAACCACATTCAAAGCCTGACCTGGAGCCAGTTACTGCCACCTGCTCCCCTCCGACAGGCCACGGGTGCTGCAGAGGCCGGACCCCGGGCAGCGAGGCGCAGCTCTGTGCCCCTCGGCTGCCTGCCAGAGATGGAGCTGGTCTTACCATGGGTCCTGCAGTTTGGGCTGACGGTGAAATTCCAAAGGGGTGCTCAAATGTCTTTTCAGGTGGGATGTCTGTAAGTCTCTGTTCTCAGCACAAAGGTCGTCCCTGATGAACATCAGGCGGCAGCAGTGACACGTAAGGAATCTGATGTGTGGCTGAGGTTGAGTCACGAAGTTTAGAAACTCCTTACTTTCTAAACTCCTCCTCAAAGAGGAGCCTAAGTGCAGCTAGGTCCAGTCTTCATCCCAGCCTTGGTCAATGGTTCATGTACTGTTTTCAGTTTGTTACCATACTTGGGGTGTCTAATATTACTTTCACAGATAATTAAGCAATGTCTCACTCTGGGCTCCATGGCCTTCAAGATTCTGTGTAGAAACTGTTAATCTGCTTTTTCTGCATTCTCTAGTCAAAACAGGGCTGTCCTGCCACCGTAAGACTCCCTCCTTCAGCTGCCTCCCGTGCCAACCTTGCGGATCTCCAGCCACAATGTTTGCAGCGGTACTTTTAACCTCTATGTGCCATTCTCCCAGGCAGGTGCTTGGGAGCATGAGAAGAGGTTTGGGGCAGGCCACGAAGCACAGAATCCATCCCCCAGTCTGAGCCCCATTCCAGAAACAGTGAAAGCAGTACCTGCACAGCTTGCAACATCTAACGTGGGAAGATCCACAGCTTCCACAGGGACCCCCTTCCGCTGGGCAGCCAGTTTAATACTCATAAATATTTATAAATCAAACTAGCTTCTGGTCTAGCTCTAGGCACATGAAAAATTACTACTTATGCTCCAGTTTATAACACTGTTACAGACGCGACGACGGGTCTTGGCCAACTTGTCTCAGTTATTTAATGAAGCGAAGGCAGTTCCGTGGCACTAACAACACCGGGCATCTTGATGCTCTCTAACCCAATGCCTAACAACTCACCTAGGGCCAAACTACTGGCCTCGTTTGTTTTGTGCCAATGTAACCGTTAATACAGACTAGAATTATGTGGGGGGTTTATTTGCAGTGATACGCTATTTATTTCTCTAGTCCATGCTTTAGTAGTTTCATTTCTTCTGCTATCTGACTAGCTAGCCAATTATTTCCCAAACTGGTTTCCACGCTTGTTGAATTTCATGTTGCAGACAGCTCTTGGCAGACACGATGCTGCTATCTCTCATCAGCTCCTGGGTGTTTAAAGCTAGTAGATGGTATCAATCAAAACATAGTCCCCAAAGCTCAGCTAGGCCAGGACCTCCTCAGGGCAGCCTCTGGCCCTTGGCCACTGGACAAGTGAGACACTTGTTCTCCTCCAAGTCTTCCAAGGAAAGAGCTGCTCATGCCCACAAATGTTCAAACTACTGGCACAAGCAGCATGTGGACAAACCTCCCCAAAACCACCCTGAGTGGTCTCACCTTTATTCTCCCACAGCCCAAGAGAAGGTGACACAAAGAGTATTGACAGGGGACTCCCCACTACCCCATTCCCCAAGTACGCAGCGTTTGCAGCATGTTGCTGGATACCGGCTGTTTGTAACCAGACTGGCTGTGTGAGCCTTGGCTCCTTACCGCAGGGTTCTCACAGAAGGCTGGCCTCGGGGTTCGTATGGTCCACATCACGCCAATAAGGAAGCAGCGAAGGAAGAGCAGACAGTTTTTTTTCCAGGCGTGACCAAAGCTGCGCTGCTAGAAAGCTGTTGCCTTTTGCTGATAAATGGAGCCCATCAGACAAATAGGAAGAGAAATCCTAGAGAGGAGGTTAAACATGTATATTAATCCATTTGCTAGTTGCAAATAAAAGGTCTTGAGGAATTCTTAAGTAAGTTAATTCTTCTAAAAGTCAGCGGATACACACACTGTATATCATATATCACAATACAAAATATCAAGAGACCATTCTGGTGCCAAGGTCACTGCTACTCATCAGGAAGAAACCCCAGGATTAAGCAACACAATCAAAATATTGAACCTAGTGCACTACTGAACAAGCTGCTGCACCAGGGCATACAGGAGGGAGAAAAGATTCGGTGTCCGAACTAGCGTTACCTGCTTACGGAAAGTCTGCAATCTCTGTCACGTAGACAAATTTGGGTATTTATCCAGGAGCATCAGCAGGACATTCCTGCAACCTGATCTAACTTTGAAATTAGCCCAGTGCTGTGCAGTGGGTTGGATTAGGTGCCTCCAGAAGGTGTTCCTCCAACCTAAACTAGTCCGTGATTTGAAGTCCAAGGAAAAGGTTATTTACATATAATGGACCCAGGGGACCTTTGCTAAGCAAATATAACGGCCAGGTTGTATGAAGCTTTATTTCTCATAGCCCACTATGAAGCATTCTGGATTATTTTTCCTTCCCAAAGTGTAATTTGGATCGATTTCGTATCATTTCAGTGATAATGCGGCACTACTGGTTCCTCTATGCTAAATGATGCATTTCACAATTCATAACAGTTTCAAAGTCTGTCTCATGACATCATACCTGATTTTTTTGCATCAGAGTCCAGAGATCGAGTACATCTGTTCCACAGTCCCTGGCTACCTGAACGCAGGCCTGGGCGTATTCCCCAGTGGTGGCATTGCGGCGATTTAATTTGTTGCCTATCAATCAGAAACAAAGAAAACATTTAGCAATCACGACTGATACAGCCTGATTTCAGCCTTCTGTGGCACACACACTGCATGCCGGTTTGTTAAACAGCAGACATGACCAATTACAAACTAAACCTGAAGCACCTCAATCGAAGTGGCTGGAAACTATGGCATGTTTAGTCTCTTCCAGGGCACCGTTTCTTTTTGAGGCATCTGAAAATCTGTTTCTTGTTCACAGACCTGCAACGGGTGAGAGAGGGAACAGCACCAGCACTCAGCGTAAGGCTTATTTCTGTGCTGCTCACAGCTTTCACTTTCTGTCAAGCTTGAGGTGAAATCAGTGCCCAGCTTTAAAACTCCTTATAGACCTGCTGCTGGCATGTAGAGCAGAGTTAGGTAAACGTAAAGGTATTTACAAGCTTGCCTTCTGCCTCCTGGATGATATCCAACTGAACACCTCCCTGCTGTAAGGCATGAGTGGAGCCGGGGTACGCTGAGGTGCAAAGCTTTATGAGTACTCACAGCTGCCATATTTGTGCATGCAGTTACACTGGGAGCTGAGCACGCTCAGTGCCAGCTACTGTAAGCCAGCAGTTTCACACAGAGCACAATGAAATTTTGGGGCAGCATGTTATTACGTTGGTTGGTTGGTTGGTTGGGTTTTGGGTGGGGTCTTTTGTTGTTTTTTTGTTTGTTTTTTTTTTAATGGGACCTATAATGCAATTAATTCATCAACTCCTACTCTACTCCCTCTTTGCATCTGATGATTCCGTCTTCTTCACACTGCCACCTCCTTCCTCCCATCATTTCTTTTAACCATAAAAATATCTTCTGCAGCCTCACTGGTCCTTCCCCACTGGGGTACATTTCCTAAATCTTGCTTTCTTCAAATTTCTTCCTGGTTCAACTCTCCCACTGGCCCTTCAGCTCATTCAGCCTCCACCAGGCAGAGCTCCCTTTGTTGCCAAGTTCCCCGCACTGATCACAACCTCACCTCCCCAAGTGAGGTCCTGCAGTCCTCTCCTTTTCCCTCTATACGACTTCTAGCGAAGTTGACAATTTCTTATTCTCCCTGTGCTGCTTCTTTCATCGTTAGGATTACTTCTCTACTGTTTAATCTCCTCTTCCTTTCTGGAAGCACACAAACACAGGCCTGCTCTGAATGTACAGATCTGCAGGAGCATGTGCTCGGTCTGTGAGCTAAGGGCAGCAGCCAAGAAGACAGACAAGAAGGAACTATCAACACAATTCAGCAAACCCAGACAGTGTTTGGCCAACCCCAACGCCTTCTCCAATGAAATGATGGCTACGCAGATGACGAAGAGCAGCTCTGACTTTAGTCATAAGGGCTGACTCTGTCTCCCACAGCACTCTTACTTGGGAGCTGAGTTTCTCTTTGCATCTCTTTTCACACCTGGATGAATGCTCCTGTGAACATAATCATCCTCGTGTTTCACATCTCTCCTTTGCTCCAATATCTATCTGACAAAACTAGAAATAAGCAGAACATTTCTCCTGGATACTGGTTGAGGGCAGATGATCTGATATTGCCGCTTTCTGTGCCCACAATACTTCATTTGTCACCCACAGCCTGAGATCACCCTGCCTTTTGTTTCATCCCTGGAGAGCAATCTCTTTGAGACAGATGATGGCAGATTCAACACTGTAAATGCAAGGTTCCTCCCTCCCTACCCCATAAAAAGGATAACTTTAAGACAAACCCGAACTAACACCACTTTAGAAGTGTTACTTGATAGCCAGGAGCCAGACACGCAGCGCCCACAGTGTCTCACCTAACAGATCTTCAGACAGACAACACGGATGCACGTTTTGTGAACTACAGCTGAAGCACTTTGGCGAGAGCTGGGCACACATGCCAGGAAAGGCTGCTCTGCGCCTGACCTATCCCTTACAGCCGATCCAAGGGTCTGGTACTGTCACACATA
Organism: Psophia crepitans; assembly: GCA_013399095.1. Taxonomy (NCBI): domain Eukaryota; kingdom Metazoa; phylum Chordata; class Aves; order Gruiformes; family Psophiidae; genus Psophia; species Psophia crepitans. The sequence continues at coordinate 7,821 of VWZZ01006857.1, read as the reverse complement.
CATTGCTGGCCGTGATCCGTCCTGCTACAGCAATCTGACTTGTCTTACATGATTTGTGAGTATTACTCTAGGACTTTCCTTTTCCAACTGAAACATGAAAACTAGCCTGCTGGCTGAGAGCGAACATCCATAGAGTCCACTATCTGTTTCGCACAGCAGTCACTGCCACACACCAAAGATCACTAACGGAAAGTCATGCAATAACACAGGCTTAATTTAATGCAGTTTAAACATGGTGTCATGCAAATGTTATGGCTTTGATTGAGTACACACCTCAGGATACACAATACCACCTAAATATGAGAAAACCTTGCAAATACTAAGGTGACAGCTCTGTATTTACTCAAATCTAACTCAAAAGTCTTTTATAAATGTGCAAGAAACAGACAAGCTGTCCAAATGGAAAAGAGGACACGCTCTCAGGAGGTATAAACTGTTGTTGCTGGAGTCAGTGGCATTACAGCAATTTCCACCTGTGGAGTAGCACAAAGCAAGCTGTTATGTCTCTACTCTTAAGAGTTAGCTTCAACAACGTAATGAGAAATCATTTAATCTCCTCCTCCTTCTTTTTCAGGTACTTTTATTAGCATCCTTAGAATATCATACTCTGGGTTTTTTTTAACTGAGAATGAACCTGACTAGGATATTACTGCCTATCCAAACAGATATGAAATATGCTGCGGCTATTATAAAATCTTCTAAGGCACACAATGGCAAAATTTCCTCCATTATTCATGTTATTTTGGAAGTTGCTAGTACATGATGTATTCTGCCAAGGACGTCGCGGCAAAACCTACGTTCCCAAAGGGCAGCTGCTTCTGTCAGTTTTATGCACAAGCAGATCAATCAACACTTTCAAAAGGATGTTGCTAATTAGTCAGAAATTACTTTGTGAGCTTATCCAAAAGCTGTTTAGCAAAGCAGCTAGCAGTCCTTTTCCATCAGTTCAAAGAACACAACTGCAATCTGGTACAAGCACAAAGCTAACCATCTGTCAGCCTGGGATCAGCAACTTACACTCTGCTGGTAAAATGCAGAAATTTGGCCCATCCGCATCATTCGTTTACCTTTGGCAAGACACTCCTTTTCCCAAGCTGATTCCTGAAGAGGTGGTGGCGTTATCAAAATAATCCTGTCTTCAGTAACGTCTACTGACTTCAGATACTGTATCATGCTCTTTAAGTTCGCAGCATATTCCTCCAGAGGAACGTGTTGCTTAGGGTTCAGATCTGCTAGGGGACAGAGCACGTGCGTGAGCAATGTGACACTGCTTACACATTTATTACACAACGTGACGTGCTTTTTACACAGTGCATGAACGTGGGCACTCGTTTTCAGTAAGCACATCGCCTCAACCATCGATTCAGGAAGTATTGCGGGGAAGTGCAGTTCCTCAATATCCACAAATCAAGAGTTTAAACACAGCGCTTCCAACTAATAAAATGAGGGACAGGAGAAAAGAAATCACCTTTTTTTATAAAGCTGCTTTGTCTTGCAACTCCGTATCTTAGTATTATGTCACATAATCACCTGAAACTTCACCTGAAATGACAGCTAAGATTTTTCACTCTCTTGGATACAGAAAAAAAATCCAAAATTCCCATGGATGTACAGACAGCCCTTTGTGCACTGAGATTATAGTTTTGATTAGACTAGCTCTGCGTGCTTATCTTAAAGAGAATCCAAATGCTACCTTCCCTCACTTCCTCAACACATCTGCCAAGAACACACCAGACAAGTGCTTTAAAGGCAGAAAAATCAGCTAGATGCCCAACTCCCATTTTAGGTGATGGATATACGACTAATTCTTGAGCACCTTGAAATTAACTTCTAATATTAAGACTTGGTGAGAGGGAGAGAAACAGAAGGCACTGCATGGTTCAAATACAAATAAAATGACTGAAAACAATTCACTGTAAAAATGAAAAAAGCACACCTGCTTCACAGAGAAGTGTCTGGAAAAGCCTGTGTCATGTTCTGCCTTTTCTACTAAACTGTAAAATTGTCTTAAGAAGTCATGGGGAAAAAAAAAGAAAGCTACTGTACCTTTCAAAGCACTGTCATTGGCTCCAAAGAAAATAGCAACTGCAACAGTACTCTCAGCACCTGTACTTTTACTGATCAGTCTTGGCAGGATCAGTTTTGCCCACCTGGTGTTGTACCCTGAGAGCCCACGGTTCACAACATCACATTTTCTGAAACAAAGACAAAGAATGGCCACAAGTTGCACCAGGGGAGGTTCAGGTTGGAGATTAGGAGAAATTTCTTCTCTGAAAGGGTGGTTGGGCGTTGGAACAGGTTGCCCAGGGAGGTGGTGGAGGCACCGTCCCTGTGGGTGTTTAAGGAAAGGTTGGATGTGGTACTTAGGGACATGGTTTAGTGGGTAATAGGTGATGGGGGATGGTTGGACTAGATAATCCTTGAGGTCTCTTCCAACCTTAATGATTCTATGGTTTAGTGGGTAATAGGTAGTAGGAGGACGGTTGGACTAGATGATCCCTTGAGGTCTCTTCTAACCTTAGTGATTCTATGATATCAAAAAGTGTATCTCTCCCCTGCCCACCAGAACAAAACTTGGGAAGTTTTCAACCATTCTGTCAGGATACCTGTCTCCATCCCCCTCAGAAACAACGAGATGTCATAGGAATTTTCAGCGGAATTATGACTTTATGTTTTGAAAGTGCACCCAGAGATTCCATGTGCAGTATTTACCTGTCACTTAAACTATGCACTAGAACTACAATCTTAACAATCACTAAGGATTTTTTTCTTTCTGCTCAAACTTTAAGTGGAAAGAAACACCCATGGAGTATTTCCACCAGTATGGGGCAGGTTACCCCTAAGGCAGTTCCACTTCAGTAAATAAATAAATGTTAATAAAGAAATATACATTAATTATTAACTTGCATTTGTTTTCTTTTAGAAAAGCTGTGCGACTTCTTTCATGTCAGAAATTACTTTTGAAATTTAAGCTCTTACCTGACCAGTCTCTCAGCAAGGCTTGCCCCCCAGCCATTTTCCTGGAAGGAGAACTGAAAGCAAGGAACACGGTTAGACCCTCACTGCAACACCTCGCTCCGCAGCAGGTCAGTCCCACCACCAGCACTTTCTCTCCTCAAAAGCTTTTCGAGCACGGCCTTGCGTACTGCTGCATCAGCGCCTCCTCACTCCCAGCCTGGGCAAACAGCCCAGGTCTTAGCTAGACACACAACTGGCACCACAGGCAACACGGGACCGTACCTACAGAGGGATGGACCCTGTGGTTCCTTTGTAATCAAAACTGAGAGCTGTCAGACTGCAGTTTCATTTTGGCTGGTGAAGCTTTTTCTTTCCTCTTTTCCTTTTTCTATTTTATTTCTAAGATCGTTCCACCGTGCCTTCATTCCTCTCAAAAATCCTCTCCCTACAGGCTGCTTCAGAGTGCAGTTCAGTATCTACCTCTTGTAGTGGAAAAATTAACCCCTTCTCCTTATTCCCACTGCTGTTCCATCCCTCCTGTTACAACGTGCCACTGTTTACAGAGCTGCACAGCGAGGTGGTTTAGACAACCGATCTCCGGCTAAAGATAACCTTGGTCTTTGGCCAAATCTTTTTTCACCAGAGCAGCTCTGCGACCCAACAGAAGGCAGGGACCCAAAACGAACAGCAGAAAGCTGGTACTGCCCCAAAGGAGAGATCCGCCAAGCCACAGCCTGGTCACCTCGATGCAGAAGGTGCCTCCAGGGTGAGGGAGCTGGCCGCAGGGACGTACACCGAGGGGCCACACCAGGCGCTGAGCACTGGGGCGGACGGGAGAGGTACAGGTGACAGGTTGTCCTTTCTGTCTGGAAAATGCCACCGCCACCACAACACCAGAAGCTACACTTTTACCAATCATGCTTCTAACACAGGAACTTAACAAATTTCTGCAAAAAGGTTCTAAGTCTCATAAAAGAGCAGCGAGTGTGAAAGCCCCAGGAGCACCGCAGCGGGACGTCCCACACGGACGTAACCGTGCCGGGCCACACTCCCATTTCACGGTTCCCCCTCCAGCCCCACGGCGCCCAGGCCGACCCCGGCCGGCCCCTGCGGAAGCGCCATCTTACAGCAGTCCCACCGCAGGCTGCCCCGCGGCGCCCCTGAGGAGAGCGGCCCCGAGGGTCACCCGATCCCGTCTGAGACGCTTCTCGGGCGGCAGCCGAGCTGAGGGACAGCCCGGCGAGGCGAGGCTGGGGGCGGCGCTGTCAGGCCCTAGGACACCCCCCCCGGTGCAGCTGTTTTCCCTTAAGTAACAAGCACAGCTCAGCGCTCGGCACAGCCGCGACCATGAAGGAAAGCCGGGGCGCAGGCAGCGGGCTGCCGCTTCCGTAGGAGGAACCAGGAGGTTTATGGGGCTCCAGAGCTCCCCGCGGGAACTGAGGGGACCACCGGCCCCGCGCGGGGCACAAGGCGGCGTGGACAGCCCGTCGTGCCCTCAGCCGGGGGCGGCACGGCCCCCGAGGGGCTGCCGCGGGGCCGCTACCTCAGTTA
>VWZZ01006856.1:224689-263777 GCA_013399095.1 Psophia crepitans | reverse complement strand
TAATATAGCAAAAATTGTAAGGTTGAGAAGTAAGTTGAGAAGTGTAAAACATGCCTTAAAAATAATAATCCAAAGACACAGAATAAAATTCAATTTGGATCGACCAAAACTATGAAACATTCCAGGCGAGCACTGACAAATACATTTCAATAAACTACCAAGAAAAGGAGGGTTGAGATACCTANACTACCAAGAAAAGGAGGGTTGAGATACCTATTAGTATTGGCAAATATTTTTACGGGGTGGCCTGAAGCCTTCCCATGTCGCACCAACAGAGCTAGGGAAGTAGTTAAGATTTTGCTTAACGAAATAATACCACCATTTGGTGTGCCTTTAAGGATTTCCTCGGACAGGGGCCCACATTTTGTTGCAGACACTGTCCAGCAAGTACATAGAGTATTACAAATAACATCCTCCACAATCTAGTGGAGGGGATCCTGCACATTGGGAATAGTTTCCCCAGGCAGTAAAATAGTAACACACTTCCATGGCATGGGGCGGATTAGATCCCCAACCGAAATGCAAAAGGTGGCAATAAATACTCCATTAACTACTTAACCTACCACCTTTCAGTCATTTGTAAAATAGTTAATCCCAGCACTAGGAGTCAGCGAACTGGAAAAAGCGAAAGTAAATATATCAGGAGTCATCGAAAACATCAGGAATGCCACATCTGATGCTATGAAAGCTTTGGAAACAAATAAACTCTCAAGCACCGCACTACAAAATAGAACGACCTTAAACATGATGTTGGTTTCCCATGAAAGAGTATGTGCAGTGGTAAATCCAAGCTGCTGGACACACATTGATGAGAGTGGAAGGATATCTGAAGATTTAAAAATCATACATGAGCAAACAACAATTTTACATGAAGTTAGTAAGAATAATACCTTCTTTAAGGTTTGAAATTATTGGGAATACCCTTACTTCTTGACTACCTAACAGGTTATGGTTGAAAAAGCTATTTTTATTAGTGATTTTTATTATCACGGTTTGTATTCTTGCCTGCATAATGATCCAATGCTGCCACTGCTGTATGAACCTCAGTTCGAGATACAGTAAGGTCGTCTAGTGAGAAATTGTAGCGTGAAAGCTACAAATTCTCAAAAACAAAAGGAGGGATTGATACCAGTGAATATCGAAATGCTCAGATCAGTTCAAGCAGTTAGAGCCACCGCCCAGTAGATGTAACCAAACAAACAGAAAAATATTAGAACTTAGAAAATGGTCAGAACAGTTGTAAGATCAGAAGCTTGGGAATAATTTCATTTTAGACAGCTTGGCCTTGGAAGACGAGCTGCGCGGAACTATAAAAATAAGAAAGTTACAAGATGAGCACAAAACCAGCCTTGAAGGACGTGGTCTACGTGCCTCCAGGACTGAGTTTGCGCAGAGGTCAGTGAGCAAACACAGTGATGAAGAGTACGAGCCTTCATCTGAAGACCCCCGATGACCACCTGGAGGCGCCAACAAGCATGCGGGAAGGACATTAACATATGAGTTCCCAGAAAATCCATGAATAGGATAAGCATTCCTCAGAATGACCTCCGTGGGTCACTGTGATGGGGACCATGGCTCACCACATCAGGGCCTCGTGGCTCACTCAGGGTCTCATCGTTCTCCTGCGCAGGGCCACAGAGCTCATCCTACCGGGGCTCTGCCACCCCTCCTGGCCAGGCCCCACGGCTCACCTCTCTGGAGACCCTACTGCCTGCCCCACTGGGAACCCCATTTCATCCCGCCATCTTGCCACGGCTCACCCCACCACGCCACAGGGCTGCCCCCCAGGAACAGGGGCAGTGTGGGGATCCTGGCCTGGGTCCCCGGTAACTAGACAGCACTGGGAGTCACTGGGGCAGTCCTGGAAGGCAGCTATGGGGAGGCAGTCACCAGGGGGCTCCTGGGGCAGTTGCAGAGAGCTGGGGGCAGTTACAGGAGGTGGTTGCAGTGGCTAGTGATGGCGCCGGTGACACGGGGGGGTCGGTCACGGGTGCAGCGATGAGGATATGGTCAGGGGGACCGTGGCCGTGGGGCCGCCGGGGGCGGCCGGAGGGGAAGGTGTCCCGGGCAGCGGGCAGAGCTGGGGGCGGTGGGCTGGGACCGTGCTGCTGGTAACGATAGCGCGACGTGGGGGGTGGTCACGTGACCGCGAGCCGCCGGCGTCGCGCGTCCCTCGGGCCGCCCAGTCCATCTTCGAGACTTTCCGCCTCTGCTCGGCTCAGGTTCGGCCCCTCCCCCGTGGCACTCGGTACTCTTCGTTCTTCCTCGGCCCGACTTCGGGACGCTCCCGTTCCTCTGGGCGGCGCCCGTGGCAGCAGCGCGTCGCTCGGGCCTCTCTGGCGGCGCTTCGGCGGCCATAGCGCAGGCGCGGGCGGCCCCGGCGGTTCTTCTTGTGGCCTGGTCGGCTCTGCCCGTCGGCCGGCCTGGGATGGCGGCCTTTGGCGTTCTCAGTTATGAGCACCGCCCGCTTAAGCGCCCGCGTCTCGGCCCGCCCGACNCTCGGCCCGCCCGACGTCTACCCGCAGGACCCCAAGCAGAAGGAGGTGCTGTGGGGGTGCGGGGGGGACCTGGGGTGCAGGGCCGCTGTGCTGGGGCTGGCCATGAGGAGGCCTTGGGGTGTGCTGGGAGTGCCTGGGAGGAGACCGGGGGTGTGGGTAGGGAGCCCTGCGTCCCCGGGGCGGCTGAGTGTGAGGAGCCCGTCCCGCTGAACTCCCGGGAGGTGGGTGGGGGCCCTGGCCGAGGGACCCGCGGTTCCTGTGTACTGGCACTCGCCTGGGGCGCTGCCTGGCGGGGAGGGCCTGGGGGAGGGCCGGCTGGGACACGCTGAGCCTTTGCCTTGCCCCGTCCTCGCGTTGACTGAGTTGCCGTGGTGGGGACAGGGCTGCGGCTGTTTGGCATGAAGGGGCCTTGCTGGGCCCTGCTGATTGTTCTTACCCCTCAGGATGAGCTGACTGCCCTGAACGTCAAGCAAGGCTTCAATAACCAGCCAGCAGTCTCTGGGGATGAGCACGGCAGTGCCAAAAATGTCAATTTCAACCCAGCGAAGGTGAGAGCCATCAGGATGGTGTGGGTGTTTGGCATGGCCTGGTGCCTGTATGGGCAGGTTGCTAGGTCCTGGACAGCCCTGGGTCTCGTTCCTTCCCTTTATGATGGATGTTCTAGGACCTAAACCTCTGTTCCTGTAGAATCAAAGTTTTGTATGCTTTTGGAACTGTGCCCCATCTCTGAGAGAACAGGTTCTTGTCTTGCTCCGAATATCTTGAAGGGAGGTCTGTATACAGTCTGTTAAACCAGCATCTAGAGCTCCTAATATTCTGCAAGTAAAGCAGAAGACAGGGATAACAGAGGCGGGGAAACTTCTTACTAGTTTGGTTATATGATGGCCATGGTAGGAAAAAAAGTAAGATTTCTTGAAACATCTGGCAGTTTAAACATGGGAGTTGTATAAAAGGCTTCAACTCCATTTTCCCAATCTCTAAAATCAAGATATTAACTTCCTGGCCTCTTGGCAAGAGGACTAGTAATGACCTAGGATGGAAGGCAATCAATAAGCACAGTATATTTGGGGTTTTTGGCTGATGTCTGTTCAAGAAGCCTTCTGTCTGGTTTGACAAGTATTTGGAAAGAGTTGTTTCTGTCTCAACTTGAGTCCCTGCTTGTTTATTGTTTGAGTTTTCTGGAAGAGTTCTTTGTTGCAAGTATAACAAAGGAAATTATTGGCAGGTTTTTTGTGTTTCAAAAGTCGATACTGGTGAAACTTCTGTTAGGAATGAGAAATGAGATTTTAAGCACATAGAATAGATCTTTGCCCTGTGAAATGTAATTCATCATTTTTTTCTTTGTTTTCAGATCAGTTCAAATTTTAGCAGTATTATTGCAGAAAAGCTGCGGTGTAATACACTGCCTGATACGGGAAGACGGAAGCCCCAGGTGAATCAGAAGGATAACTTCTGGCTGGTGACAGCACGTTCTCAGAGTGCCATAAACAACTGGTTCACAGATCTGGCTGGAACTAAGCCCCTCACTCATCTTGCTAAGAAGGTATGTTATGAGGAGGCTGCCTGGCAGGGCAGAGCATTTAATCTATGCTTGTTTCTGAAGTGTTTGTGTAGTAGAAGGTTTTTACTGTTTGGAGAAGTTTCTTGTTCTTCTGTCTACGTCTCCGGAAGCTTTCGGCTTGAAGAGTGTATCCAGGATTTGTAGTTGTCCCCACTCAAAGAACTGGTTCCTCATCTATTATTTGCCATCTGGCTTGTATGATATGTCTGATTTATTTTAAAGTATGGATGTCTTTCAGAAGAGCTGCCACTGTTGCCTTGGGTCTGTTGTTTAGATTAGGACCATTGCTATTGTGGAAGGTTTTTAAAGTTCTCAAAAGTCATAGTGAGAATTACTGGAAATTATCAGCTGAGTGGCCTCTGAGACGTCTGTTGCAGTGACATATATTTCTGATCTTAAGCTGAGGAGAAAGAGTATGTGTATTATAGCTTGGTCTCAGCAAGGCTAGAGTATTTCTGCGCCCTGGGGTCTAGGGCTAGATATTTTCCTGGTAGCATTGAATTCTGTGGAGTGTTAAAGAAGAAAGAAGGGTCTTCTACCCTACCATTTTATTGTGCCCGATAGCAGGGGGAGCTAACACTCTATCCGGGTGGGCCTATAAACAAGGAATTCAGGAATCTAGTATGTGTTGTGGAAAAACATAACTCCCAGTTGCAAAATAGTGGCAGAGCACGTAGTTTAAAAGCTGGAATTTGTCTGATCTTCGGTGTTCTGAGTTGATCTTGAGAGAAAATAAAGTAATTGGATTTTCCCATAATCTGTGTCTTTATAAACTTAGTCCTTGTGTCCTTCTTTGCATGTTGACTGTCAGTATCTTGAGGTCATTGTGAAAACTTGAACTTTTTAAGACCTTCCCTAGTTTCTACAATGGGTTCCGTCAGTTTTCATGGACTTGGACATGAAAGCAGGGACTGTTGGTAGCCAGGAAGTCAGTATTTTTGAGGCATCAGAGAATAATTGGGAAGAACATAAGAAACATTGCAAGTAAGCGATTGAACTGTCAGTAGTTCGGGGAGTTTGAGATACTCACCAAATGGACCCATTTTCGGTGAATTTGTTTAATTCCTCTGTGAACGTGTGCACGCTTTTGCTCTCCATAGTATTTTGTGGAAATGAGCCCCACAGCTGTGCTTTTTCCGATGATGTGTTAATGCTTCCTGGTTTATTGATCTGACTGATCTGGTTTATAGACCAGTCTGGTGATTTCACTGGTAGCCTTCCATGTTGTATCTTGAATTTTGAATCTTGGATTAATGAATTCCTTCCTACTGTGGTACTCAATTCCCTGTTTGTTACAGTCTTCTCTTGGCTACTCATGGTATTATAAGGTTTTTGTAACCAGTCCGTTTTGTTTACAAACTGAAGAGGCCTATCATTAGTCTGTATAGCAGATGCTCTGTGTTCCTGACTCAGTCCTTAGTCTGTACCTTTTGTAGTTGTTTCCCCTCCCCTCTGGAGGATATCCTCAAAGCTGCTTGCAGGATTCAGGGTGTGGATTTACAGTGATGTAATTGTGTTTTCTGTCTACTTTCAGTTTGGTTTTTTTCTGTTTATACTGAAATGCATCTCTGGTACTGTTGCTTTCTGACCAGTGGTGAATACTTTGCAGGAGGTTTTTTGAAATACAGAACGACACAGTACCTTTTTCCTTTTTACCTTTTTCACAGCTTGCAGTGTCTACAGTGTGTGTAGCTGCTTTGGAATAGTTCCAATCTAAGTCCCTGGTTGCAGTTCTCCCTCTCAATTCTGTTATAGGTGCCCATCTTTAGCAAGAAGGAAGAGGTCTTTGGTTATTTGGCGAAATACACTGTTCCAGTAATGAGAGCAGCCTGGCTCATCAAAATGACTTGTGCCTATTATGCTGCTATCACAGAAACCAAGGTGAAAAAGCGTCACGTCATTGATCCCTTCATTGGTAAGCATTTTGTGTGGAGCACTGGTTTTGTCCATCCCAGATGATTTCTTCTCAGCCTGATCATGACTAGTAAAAGGTAGCTGGGAAATCCATATAAACTTGTCTTCTACTGGTAAGTGCTAGCGCTTTGACATGTGTAACTGTCTAAAACAACACAGCCCACCTGTGAGACTATGCTGTTGAAAAATGAGTCTTAGCAGCCATAAATACTTCCTGAGAGCCTACCTCTTCTTTCTCCCCATGAAGTTCTAATGTGCTCCTCTGCTGTGTAACCTGTTTTTTCCTTACCCTACAAAGACCGTAAATGTTATAATTTAGCAATGACGGATTAGCTTCTTCTGAAGTAAGTACGTTTCCCGGAGAATTGAGGTATGTTAATTCCTGTTTGTGTTACTAATTTCATTAAGCTTTACTGGATCCCATATCTAACATCCTTTGCATCCTGGCCTGCTCCAGATTACTGCAGTCTAGGAGAGCTCCCCTGGCTGTTTTCTGGTTTTTTATGGCTGTGATTACAGGATGCAACCACACTGTTTTGAAAAGCAGTATTAACAGCTGAAGCCCATGGATCTTTTTTTCTTCTTGTTCATCTTTGGTATAAAAATTACACAGGCTGATTGGCTTTATCTCTGGAGGTTGACTAGTTTGTTAGATACTTTATATATATACTTTGCTTTCCTCTTCCTTTGGGTGTTTGTCCTACTGCTGACCATGTAAGTGTTGTTTGTTTCATGTTCTTGCATATTTTGCCTTGGGTTTTGCCATCTGCATTGTCCCAGAGGAGTGCAATTGTGCTGTCACTTTGTGTATTCAGTTTCTCTTACACAGTTAGGGTTCAGTAAAAAAAATAATTAAAGAATCGTCGATCATGGTTTTACACTGATATTTGAAAGAGATTAAGAATAAGTTCAGTTGAAGTGTTTCCAGTGTTTCTGCTGTCTGTCAGATTATTGAGGATGCTTAGCCAGGCTGGCCTAACACCACTCCCCATGGGAAAGTGTCTTCTCTCTGCCTGCTGATTCTCAACAACTGCAGCTGAGGAATCTTTCTTCCCAACTTTTCAAAGTAACAAAGTAACTCTGCCCACCTAACACAGAGGTTTTCCCCCTTGTTCTCTATTTCTGTGGATGCCTCTTCCAACCAACCACCAGGACACAAGCAAAGCTAATATTGTGACACTTTTCTTTGTCTTTCTGTCCTTTTCAAGTGACAGGAACTTTGAGTTTCCACCTGTGCACCAGCCTGGTTCTTTCCTGCTTCTCTTTACCAGGGCACTCGTTGCTAACCTGTGTCTTCTTTTCCAGAATGGACGCAGATCATCACCAAGTACCTGTCAGAGCAACTGCAGAAAATTGCAGAGTTCTATAGACAGCTCCCAGGGCAAGGCTGTGGTTCACTATCTGGACCAGTGCCCCAAGAGGTGGAACAAGCTTTGAAGCAGTGGGACTACAATGAGAAACTGGCTATGTTCATGTTCCAGGTGAGGGATTGGAGGGGGCCACTTGGTGGGTGCATAGCAGAAGAAGCCTAAGGGAAGTGGATACAAAGTGATTTTTTTTTGCAGAATATTCTTTCTGTGAATTAGGGCTGGATGCAGTTTTGAGCTCAGTAGTAGAACAGGATAGTACAGAACTGTGCAAGCTTAGAGTTATTTTCACTGTTGGAAAGCAAGCAGTTGCTGCTGCTCTGCCTTTCCTTAGTGTGTGCTTTTGTCCATTTGCTCTGCCTTTATCTGTGTGCAGGATGGCATGCTGGACCGGCATGAATTTCTGACGTGGGTCCTTGAGTGCTTTGAGAAGATACGGTCAGGAGAAGATGAATTTCTGAAAATGCTCCTACCCCTGCTACTCCGGGTGAGAAATATGTACCCAGCTTGCTTTAGGAGAGCACTGACTCCTGCTGTTGTCAGTCACGTTCCTATCAGCTAAGGGATAACAAGCTATTTTGCACCAAGAACACTGGAGAGTGTCTCTCTGAGCATCCTCAGCTCATGCAAGAATACCTTTTTTGTCCTGCTCTCTTCTGTTTCTTTCCCCTTTACACAGGGATTACTTGGTAATCCCTGCCCATGTCATAGCTGTGTTAGTTGGACTCAATTGTGCTACATGGAAACTTTTTTCTGTTGCAAAAGATTCTAGGCAGACCTTTGAAGCTCTGGGAAGGCTGGTTGTGGGTACATTTCAATACAATAAGTCATTGCCGTAAAGCGTTTGAAGGGTTTTTCTGGTGCTTAGTAGCCGGTGGGTGATTGATGCTAAGGAGCATTCTGTAAAAAGGGACTGTCTCTACAAGGCAGTGCCACACAATATACTACTTTGGGAGGGTCAAGGGTTTCTATTGTGTTGCTTGTGATGAGGACGTTTTCCCTCTTCCCTACAGTACTCTGGAGAGTTTGTGCAGTCTGCATACCTGTCCAGACGTCTGGCCTACTTCTGCACCCGCAGGCTTGCTATGCAACTGGATGGTGCTGGTGGGCACCCACCCCACATCCTATCTGCTCAGACAGGGAACACTCTTCCTTCAACTCCCACCCCTCAGCCAGCTGCAGGGAATCCTCCTCCCAGCCCTTTCAGCGACTTACTGCTGTGCCCCCAGCACCGGCCAGTGGTATATGGGCTCAGCTGCATCCTCCAGGTAGGTTTGAGTAGTGGCTGGTGAAAGTGGGATCAACAGGGACAGTTTATATTGTATGCCATCACAGAAAAAATAATTGCAGTCTGTGTCAGCAACTTCCTGAATACAGAAATATCAAACCATGATTGTCAAAAGGTCTTTGCTGATGTGTTACAGAGCTTTTGTACCAAACATCAGTGCTGCAGCAGTGCCCTTGACTGACTTGCATAAGAAAAATGGGTTGGAATAGAGCCTTCTGCTCTAGTCATAGATACCTTGGGAAAGCTTTGCAGAAGAGGGAATGAGAAAGAAAGGGTTATTTAATTTTGTGTGTGTCAGTAAGAGGTTGTTATCTCAGAAAGGAAATTATGCCAGAAATGAAACAGTGCTTTGTCACTTTATGAGCTCTCAAAAACAAACACCACCTCATCAGAACCACCCACCCCCCAAACAAAAAAAAACCAAACCCCAACGGCAAGCCAAACAACCAGTACACACAAAAAACAACCCTGCTACTTCTTTATGGAAGAATTTTAGTGGTTTAGGCAGACCACTCTCCTCAGGAGTGGCAGCAGGCTAGGAAAGGAATGACTCTAAATTCATAATCTTTATACTTGGAATTGATTAAGTCTTGCCTTACAGTAAAAGGACAAGGTTGCTAAAGCCTTATTGAAGGACAGATGGTGTGTCACTGTGGGACTCGGTGCATACTGTCCTTGTATCAGAGGGAGATAGGTGGGTTCTGTTCAGTGTGTATGCTCATGGTTTTCTCCCTCAAGAGGACAGTGACTAAATCAGGTGGATCCCTGCAGAAGGAGTGGAGATTACCACTTCCAGGGAAGGAAAGGAGCATGTTAAAGCAGAGGAGATTCCAGAGAGTGCAGAATGGAGCAGGAAGTAGAGAGAAAGAGAGCACAGAGCTTGAAAACCTGCAACTCAGCAGAGAAACTTGAGATCAGGGAGCCCTGACAGGATCAAGAAGCAGCTAGCCAGCTCTCAAACAGAGCAGTAAGAAAATTCCTAGAGTACAGTTGGCTAGAAGTAAGGATTTCTCTGCAAGGGTTAGAGAGCAATGTGGGGTTTATAAATAACCCCTTTGTATTCCTATTAAGTATTACTTTGTCAGTTTTTGTTAAAAAAAAAAGGTTTATTTTTCTAGATTCTGTGTGATAAAGCATGTTTTTTAAAATATAAAAATCCTTTGTTTGGGGAGCTTACTTCAGGGAAAATGTATGAGCTTATATGCCTCAAAGATTGGTTAATAACAGTCTAATATTTTTTTAGTATCTCAGAAGATCTCTTCTGACAGAAGATCTACAGATAGATAACGCTGAGGCAGAATGAGTCTAGTGGTTGGAAGTTGGACCTGGGTGAAGTCAGACTGGAAACATGTATTTCTAACAGTGTACATAACTAACTCTTACTCAAACGTTCTCAAGATATGATGGATGCTTTGGTTTGAGTATTTAAAACCGCCTTCATTGTCCATCTTAACATCTGGCTCCTTGTAGGGGTGTATCCTAGAAACTGTTCAATGAAGTTTTGTCTGTGTTTGTGGGTGCGGCTATGTGAGATAATAAAAGGATGAAAACACATATATAATTGTTATTGTAATAGTTACTATAAGAATATTTGTAATTATGAAATAATGTACTATAATGAGTTTGGGTCCGACTCACGTTTCTTCTCAGACTTTACTCCTGATGAGGGCTGTTAAATCACTAATGTTAATGCTGCTACAGGACCACAAGGGTTGGCTTGTGCATTGGCAGTGTGAGTTGTAGAAAATAAATTCTGTTTGGAAGCATCAGGGAGCTCTGCAGCGCCATGCGGCCGCTTTTGGATAATGTGGTGCTCTGGTCTTGGCTTCCGAAGCATACCTAGGGCAAGAAACTGAGTGCAGCAAAAATACTAGTTTACTCCTTTCACTCTAGTATGGTCTTTAGCCCAAAGACTGTTTCAGAGCTTAGAACAAATACCCAAATAGTAAATACGTATACAGGATGATGATGAATGCCTGGGTTGTAGGATAAAGGAGTGGTTATTTCTGGAGAAAGTAATCTGTATTCTTTTGTCCTTGATTTGCACAATGATATTGACTTTTCTGTGTGTTGCAGAGTATAATTTTGTGTTGCCCAAGTGCCCTTGTGTGGCATTACTCATTGACTGATAGCAGGATAAAGACTGGCTCTCCATTGGACCACCTGCCTATAGCCCCATCCAATTTGCCCATGCCGGGAGGAAATTCAGCCTTTACACAGCAGGTGAGCAGCCTTCATAAAAGGGAGCTCTTGTGGTCCAGGATAATAGCTGTGTCTTAGCTCTTTCAAGACTTTCTTTTCGTGTTATGTGATAAGCAGAGCTGAAGGTGCTGTCTCACTCCCAAGGAATTAAGTGCTCCCATTCTGCTGTAAACAAGACAGTGATGTCCTTCGAAGATGGACAAAATCTTAACCTTGAGTAGAATTACTGTCATGTTCTTTGTTTTCTGATAATTTTGTACACAGAATTTCTAAGGCATCCTTTCATATGTTTACCCAAGTCCATTGCTTTTAGGTTCGGGCAAAGCTTCGTGAAATTGAGCAGCAGATAAAGGAACGTGGCCAGGCTGTGGAGGTTCGCTGGTCATTTGACAAGTGCCAGGAAACCACAGCAGGTAACTTGCTGTAGGTTAAAGTTTCTTTCCCCCCAGTGCTGTTTGTTACTCTGAGAAACTTCCTGTCTGGCTATTTCCTTTGATTTTTTTTTTTATTTTTTTTTTCCTATTTGCTGCTGTTGGTGTTTACTGTCAGCAGTGAAGAAAACCAAATGGCTCCTTTTCTTCCCAGTGCAAAATCTTGCATGGGTCCATTTTCCTGGGTATAGGGCAGCTTCTGTTACTGGAAGCTGGAGATGTGTACAAGAGAACTACGTTCTTTTATATGTGTCATATTCTGATGCTTTCCCCTAACATCTACTGTTGGCCAATGTGAGAGTTGGCATACCAAGCTAGGTGGACCCTTGCCTGACTGGTAGAGCTTTCCTTAGGCAGTCTCCTGAGCGATGAGTTCACAAAACTTTTGCCTCCAGAGTCTGTTGTACCAGTTGCCAAGTACGGATTTCTCTTCTCTGTTCTCATCTAGGTTTCACTATTGGCCGTGTCTTGCACACTTTAGAAGTTCTGGACAGTCACAGCTTTGAAAGATCTGACTTCAGCAACTCTTTGGATTCCTTGTATAACAGGATCTTTGGACTGGGTCCAACCAAAGACAGTCATGAGGTGCCTTGGAACTTTGCTTGCTGGGTCCTGGTCTTGGACGTGACTATATTCTAGCTTACATTCCACCGTTACTGTCCTGTGTCTGCAGAGAGCTGATTAGGTAGTGCCCTTTGGCCAAGAGATACAGTCTCCATTTAAAAGGATTTCATGAAGCCTTAAGTTAGGGAGGCACTAAAATGAGAATGGGAGGCTCTGTGCCCACACAGCGAACTGAGGAGAGTCTTCTGATGGAAGACACCAGTTCAGACAGCAGATTGATGATAAAGGCGTTTATGTGTCTGAGAGAAGTAAATGCTAGCCTTGTCAAATTCTGGGCTGGCAGCTGCTTCCTGGGAGTCTGGGAGCTCACAGTTCAAGTTCTTAGCCCGGAAGGTGACATATTTATGCTGTGTAGTACCATAGTGCAACCAGTGCTGCACTGGTTCCTGGAAGTGAGGTTCAGGACTAGTAGTTTGCATACTTTGTATAGTGCTGTTGAGAAGCAATGTTTTGCTCTGTGCTAAGATTAGCACTCCATAGATGTGCTGCTGGAAAAGAGATGACTTTTCTGAAGCAAAGCCAGTCTGGTGATTTGTGAAGAGCTGTGGATCACCTCATGTTGCAAAGCATGAGTCAAAGCAGGAGGGCTCTAGTTTGACGTGTCCACCATGTTTGGAAGAGGGAAATGTAGCAGTCTTCAGGCTGCGCTCTACTAGAAGTAGATTGACTGTTATATCCAACTTCAGGCCTTAAGACTGCTCACGTCTTATGTTTGGCTCAGGTTGTCACTGTAGTGCTTGTCTTGACAGATCTCCCCAGACGATGATGCAGTGGTGGCCTTGCTGTGCGAGTGGGCTGTCAGCTATAAACGCTCTGGACGCCACAGGGCTATGGTTGTGGCCAAGCTCCTGGAAAAGCGTCAAGCAGAGATAGAGGCTGAGGTAAGTCCTTATTTGTGGAAAGCTAGCAGTGGTGGAGGACAGCAGAGGATACCAAACTATGATTTTCTAGCTATTACACTGAAAGGTAAAGGCTCATCAGCACAATGTGTCTTAATATTGATGCTGTTAATTATGGCATTTGCTCCATCTAACCTGAAGTAAGTCATAAATGAGCCTGTGGGATAGTGTGTATCCCATTTGTTGGATATGTTTGGAGACAAGTGATTGCAGCATGGAAGTACTGTCATACTTTGAGACTGTGAAATAACTTGCAGAAACCTGTGTGGTGGCTTTCCTATAAGTGCAAGATAGGAAAATTTTCTTGCTCACAGTTCAAGTGGGGTGTTATGGATAGTGAGTTTCTCCTTTGTGACAGCGGTTGGTTCTTTTTTCTGTTTCCACAGAGATGTGGGGACTCTGAAGTCGTGGATGAGAAGGGCTCCATCTCTTCAGGCTCTCTCTCAGCAGCTAGTGCTCCTGTCTTTCAGGATGTCCTTATGCAGTTCCTTGACACTCAAGCGCCGATGCTAAGTATGTAATAAGAACATGTGGTCTCCCAGTTTCTAGCTTTCCCTCTCCTGCAAACTTTGAATTTCAGTGCTATTCTCCTGCCTGTAGGTCTTGAATGTACTTAAATTCTGTCTCTGGCTTCCTTGTGATCTAGAGCATACCTTGGAGAGGGAGGGAAAGCAGCCTGGAGGGCAAGGTGATAGAAAGATAATGCAGAAGCACTTCTGTTAACAGAACATTGGCGAAGAATAAATGAGTATAGTCTAATTAGGAATTAATTTGGGCTGAGAACTAGAGGGAGGCTTCTAACTAGTAAGTGACAAAGCTCTGGAATAGTCTCTCAGTGGAAGTCCCGCAAACAAATTATGCAGGACAGGATACAACTCAAAATGATGCAGGCAACTATACGTGCAGGAATGGTGCTTCCAGGCTAAAGTCCTGTGCTTGTGGTCGGTGAGACTGACTGGAGAGCTTCTGACTTAATTGCCACCTGTTGAAACTGGGCTTTCTGCCTTTAGGCCCTGCTGTAATCTCAGAACTTTGTCTCAGTCACTTACTATGTTGAGATCTCTGGGAATGCTTTCTCTAGCCCTAGGTTAGGTGGCTGCTGTTGCTCAGAATGTTGCAGAACTTTATGGCCCTGACTGTCTGTGCTGTCCTTTCAGCTGATCCTGGGAAGGAAAATGAGAAGGTGGAGTTCTTTAACCTGGTGCTACTGTTCTGTGAGTTAATCCGGCATGATGTCTTCTCTCACAACATCTACATGTGCACACTCATCTCCCGAGGTGATCTTGCTATGGATTCTCATGGGCCACGCCCACCCTCGCCCTTTGATGACCCTGCTGAGGAACATGACAGGAAGGAGACAGAAGGAAATAGTGGCATCAAGCTAGAGGTGAGAGCACAAGCACATGGCCTTCTTGTATGTGTCCCTGTGTTATGCTTGCTCATTTTTACCAACTTTGCAGCCTCCTTGCTATTCCCTGCTGGAGGATGTACCAGTGACTGATGCTTTTTGTTCCCCCAACCTATTTCTGTAGCATTTCAGTTTCAAAAGTAGAAGGCTATGTTCTAAGTGGTTGAAAAGGGCTTGCAGATTGTAAAGGGGTAGAAAAGAAAAATTTTGCACTGCTTGGAGCAGTGCAGCATATCATGAGGTGCTGTGTAAAGCCTTTCCATGATGTTTGAAGTCTTATTAGGCTCCTACCTGCCAAGTACCATGGGTGTGTTGGCACATTGCTATACGACGTGGACATCGAGTGCTGTAACAAACAGTTACTCTCCTGTTCTCTGGTGCATCACTGAGGTGTAAAGCTGCTCTGCATGTTCCCAGGATACAGGTCTTTCTGAGCCCATGGACATTGACCACAACTCCAGCATGCTCTTTGATGACATGGAGAAGACAGACTTTTCGGTACGTTCCTGCATTTTCTACCTGATATTCAGTAAATAGGACAGGATGTTGTAGTGGGACCAGGGACAGCACGTGCCTTCCTTGTGTGCGAGCACTCCCTCTCTACTGTAGAGCCAGTATGCTGGAAGTGGCTGAGTTGTAAGGCAACCGATGATGTAAGAAAGTCCATATAAACTGTTTATGCAGATCGGGGTCAGTCACAGTAGAGTGAGTCCCAGTCATTTCTGGGATCTCTTACACTCTGGGCAGTGCCAGCCCAGTGTTTGAGCAGGGTAGGAAGTGGGCTACTTGGATGTGGATGGGAAATGGATGACGGTGATAAGTACCAGGAGACTGGGAGTGACCAATTACTGTTGACAGGGATTTTCTTGATCACCTGGGAGAAGACACAGGTCTGCTATCATCATGCTATGTGGTCTTCAGTACTTCTGCAGTGTTACAGTTCTTCATAATATTTGTGGGCATAGTTCATGGTTGCAGAATGCTTTGAAGCACTTAGTAATAAAAATAACTTGTGATGCTTGAAAAATCCCTGACTACAGACATTCCTCCAGCCATTTCTGACCTTTGAAGGTACTTGTTAGACAGGTGTGATGTGCAGAGCTGTGGCTTTCCCAGAATCCTCACTTGTTCTGTGGAGGTGGTTGTTCCCAAAATCCTAAGTTGTGGTTATTTATGTCCTATTGTTTTTAACTCAATGTACAACATGGAACAGAAGCAGAAATGGGAATACACATTGCCTTGGTCCTTGCCCTAAGAACTGGATGTTTGTCCAACCCTCCCTCTTCCTGCTTCTTTTTTAGGCCTGAGCAGGTGTACCTTCCTTCAGCAGTCTTCACTGTTGCATGGCCATGTTTCCTAACTGTTTTTGTTCTTGTGTCTCCCTAGATGTTTTCTCCTCCAATGCATTGTGAATCTAAAGCCAGCCCTTCCCCTGAGAAACCAGATCCTGAAAAGGAAGCAAAGCCTCTGCTGAAGGATAAGTCTGTGGAAGGAATGCTAGCATCCCTGTACGATCAGCCTCGGCACATCCAGTACGCAACACACTTTCCTATTCCTCAGGTATGAGGTCTGCTCATAACTGTTACCCTGTTGCTGCCTTGCAGTCTGCTATGTTTCCCTGTGGCACTGCTGTGAGTGGGTAAGGAGCAGTCGTGCTTTCCTGCACGGCTGGAGGAGGTGATCTACTTAAGATCTCCTTGCTTACTCCCAGAGTAACTTCTGAGATGAAGTTTTCCTTTTTCTTTAAGAGATCAAGGTGTGAAACAGGATTAAAAGCATTCAGCGTCATAGTTGCTAATGCAGTTGTCTCTCTTGGTTCCCTAGGAAGAGTCATGCAGTCATGAGTGTAACCAACGGTTGGTAGTTCTTTTTGGGGTTGGAAAACAACGGGATGATGCTCGGCATACAATCAAGAAAATAACCAAAGACATTCTAAAAGTCTTAAACAGAAAGAGCACTGCAGAGACGGGTTAGTAGAGCTTGAGCCACTCCTTTCTGAAGTACGAGTGTCTTTCCAGTTGGCTGGCTCCTTTGTATGGAGTCTCACAGTGAAGGGATTTTATATAATCTACAGTGCCTAGTAAGCTGTATCGGTCACTGAGTGTCTGGAATGGTGCTCTGTTCCAAAACATACTAACCAGTAAGAAAGAGGATTGGTTTCCTGATGACAATGTCAGAGGATTAAGTCATATCAGGTTCAGAGTGAGACCCTGGCCAAAACTTTTGACTTCCAGATTTTTATTTTTTTTTTAGTTGTTGCATTTAGATCCTTGCAGAAGCGGCAAAGAGGACTTTGCCTATGCGTGTTCAGCAAAGACCTTGTTTAAAAGTTCCATGCTGTTATTGCTTGGGGCATCCGCTAAGTGCATAGGATGGGAAATTTGGATAGCTGTGTCAAAATCAATAGAAAGCTTCTGACTTCTGTCAGCTGAGAATCTGGCTACATTTTTTTTTCTGTCTTAGTCTGATTCCTGAAAGGCAACTTAGAATGTGACAGAAAGATGATTCTTTAAAAGATGGGGTGGTCTGACAGATTTTGAGGCTGAACACCTCCAATCCAGAATGTCTGTTCTCATCAAGGAATCAGGGAAAGTATTTTCCCCCTCCAGGGAGCATCTTCACTTGGGATAAACTATATGGTTACCCTACTGTCATTTTCACGTTAGGAATTCTTTCCTCAGCAGTTTATTGTTTCGATTTCAAGATGGTTCTTATCAGGCTAAGGTCTGGGAGCCAGGCTTTTTGTGTAGGGGCTGGTCTTGCTGAGGGAACTGGCACGTGCTGATGGATGTCTAACCCTCCTCTGATGAGGAAGGTACCTTAGTACTATTTTCTGATCCTCCCAACTTCGGTAGGTGGAGAGGAAGGCCAGAAGAGAAAAAAGAGCAAGCCAGAAGCATTCCCAACAGCTGAAGATATCTTTGCAAAGTTCCAGCACCTTTCTCACTTTGATCAGCACCAAGTCACATCTCAGGTATGAAACTTCCAAGACTGCAGTCCTTCTTGGGCCCTGACTGTCCCTTTGTGTACTGAGAACAGCTTCCTGGAGGGAAAGGGAGAAGGGCCTGTTGAGGGACCTCTGCAAGGGGAGACAGTACTGTGCATGATGTTGCACTTGCAGGTATCTCGCAATGTCTTGGAACAGATCACCAGCTTTGCCTTGGGAATGTCATACCACCTGCCTCTGGTACAGCATGTGCAGTTCATATTTGACTTGATGGAGTATTCACTCAATATCAGTGGTCTTATTGACTTTGCCATCCAGGTAAGTGCAGTGTGCTCAAATGCTTCCTGGGGAGGGGTTCATCAACCTGAAAGGCAGCAGATCTGTGGTGCCATAGTTGGGCTGCTCCTGGGATCACTGGTGACACTCTGACCTGTGTCATGGAGGTGGTCAAATTAGGTGGTCATTGTGATGCTCCTGGGCTGCAGCTGTCAGGAATAGATTGTGTTAGGTAGTCTTACCTGTTCTGAGATTTATTCTTCCAGAGGCTTTAGGGTTGTCTCCAAGAGACCTGCATTGCATCTCTCTCCTTGGCTGCAGCAAAGTCCTTATTCTGAGTGAGAAGGGTTTTGGCTGTCTCTGGCAGCTCTCCAACCTCACTCCCCTGGAAGGATCCTTGGCACAAGGCAGTGCAGGCTGCCTTCTGTATCCTGCTAAAATCCTGTTGCTGTTTCTGCAGCCTGTGCCAGGTGTCTTTTGAAGCCTTGCTATGGTTGCTGATGGAATTAAGGCTGTTAGCCTTAAAAAAAGGAGCTGAGTGAGATTTATGCAGGGCAGAATTGCTGAACAAGATGCCTGCTACTATCTGTGACCGTACCCCAGTCACCCTCTGATACCCAAGTGCCGGCAGCCCCTTGTACTGCCTGAGACATTGTGCCTACATATGGGGGGCGAGGTACATCTCTAGGTAGAAAGTGCCTGCCAGTCCCATTTCTGACAGACCCTATAGGCTGTGGGTGTGGTGTGCCTGCTCCTTTTCTGACCATACCTTACCCCTGTGGCTGTTGAAGGGTTTTTCTGTCATTGGGTGCAGTTGCTGAATGAACTGAGCGTGGTGGAGGCAGAACTGCTGTTGAAATCCTCCGACCTTGTTGGTAGCTACACCACCAGCTTGTGCCTGTGCATCGTGGCTGTGCTGCGGCACTACCACTCCTGCCTTATATTGAACCAAGACCAGATGGCTCAGGTCTTTGAAGGGTAAGAGAATCTTCCGCTCACCATGTGGAAAGACGCAGTGTATCTTCTGGGGGCTTGTAAGGGGCAGGGATATATCTGTGTCCTTCCTAAAAGGCAGCAATTTTGTCCCTGAGGGTTCAGCTCACAGAATTTGCAGGGGATGGGATATGTTACCCAATGAGCACTGTTACTGTTGTGAGCTCAGGAAGATAGCTACGTAATAAGGTTTTCCCTTCAGATTTTCTTTTCATGTTGCTGCAGTGTTTTGGGTTTTTTTTGTCTCTATACAGTCTGTGTGGGGTGGTGAAACATGGCATGAACCGCTCAGATGGCTCCTCAGCAGAGCGTTGTATCCTGGCATATCTCTACGACCTCTATACCTCCTGCAGCCATCTCAAAAGTAAATTTGGAGAGCTCTTTAGGTGAGTCTGAGGCAGGTGGGATGCAGTGGGTGCTGACCAGTCTAGCACCTTGGTTTAAACTTTGCTTGTGATCTTGCTTGATGAAATTGTTCCTGAGATTCTCTCAATAGGGAACTGGGGAGTAATGTCTGTTTTACAGGCCGTAGTGACTTGGTGTATAATCTTGACTCTTAGATTGTAAGTTGACTTTTGTAGATTGCCCTCAGTAGTCCTCTGCACTTCCAAGGTCTGTGCTTACCCCGCTCCTAGAGGACAGAGATCTGTTCCTACCAAGCGCTGACTCAACAGTTCATCCTAAAGGTTGTTCCCTGCTTGTGCTCAGCTCCCTAATAATCTTGGACTGCTTCTGAACATTCTCTCTTTGGTTCTGGATTTGTTCCTCTGCTACTTTGCACTCCTCATACTTGTTCTGCCCCTGTAGGCTCTTCAGGTTATGCTCTACTGCTGTTGCCCCCAGACTGTGGCCTGTGGGCTTTGTTCTGTGGCCTTCTACCCTTTGCAGTTCTTCTCCTGAGAACTGCCTTCCCACTAGCTCTCTGTGGAGCTCCTCTCAGGAACCCAGAGGTAGAGTCAAATTTCCCTGGCTTTCTACTCATGTGATCCTGTGAAGGGGTAATTCTCCGGACAGTCCTGTTTCCCAGTGCAGTGCTTCACTTTGTCTTCTCTCGCAGCCCCTGCTCCCTACTGGTGTTTCCAGCACGGGTGTGCCGTAGGGATGGCCAACCCTCAGTGTTACCCCCACACTGAGGGGCTGTGAGCGTGGCTTGTGCCTTGCTGTCAGCTGGCTATACTCGTGGCTGCTGAGAGCCTTTGAAGTCTCTCTCTGGACTGAATTGAGAGCAAGAGAGTGCTGTGGCCACAGGTGCGTTGGAGTTCTTTGAAGGAGTCATCACACATACATAACTGAGAAACCTGGTACTAGTCTGAATTCCCAAAAGCTGTTCAGCCAGGCTTTAAAGTTAATGCCCACAGATAAAAGGGAATATCCTCTACCAGGCAAACAGTAGGTTAGAGGTGGAGACAAGGAGTGAGAAGGAGTTTGTATTTTGAGGCTGATCTCTCCCTGAGGAGTCCCACAGGACTCTGCTAGTGCTTGTGCCATTCTATACATTAGAAATTGTATGAGTGGTGATACCAAAACTATTCATATAACTGTTATCCAGCATATAACAGTAGAAGGTGGCTGCAGATTGCTGTAGTAGGGCGCAGTGATGGTGACTGCACAGGTGGTAAACTGGCAAATGAAGTTTAGTGTCGTTAAACATAAGGCACAGAGGATTGCCCTTGTTCCCTCCTAAACTCTATGTAGTGATTGATGTGTACTATTGGCTGGATAAAGGATCTTTGAATTGTAACAGATACATAATTGAAAATGTCATCATAATGTTCAGTAACAGTAAAAAAGCAAGTTACATCTTGGGTGTTGTTTGGGAAGGATTGGAGAGCAAACAAGAGAGCATCATTGGGCCACCATCTAAGTCATGCTACAACTGTATGTTGTGGTTTAGGGCAACAGACTACAGAAAGCGTGTAGCAGAGTTAGGCCCAGAGGAGGGTGAGTGGATAGGTGACCAGAGATCTGGAATGACTGACATCTGTGGATAGGAGATTCAGTTCCTCATAAGAGGATGGCTGAGGGGGAGTGATAGAGGTTTGTAAAGTTCTGGCTGATATGGAAAATAAACTGAATGTGTCTTCGAATACAAGCACAAAAAGGAATTAATAGAAAATGGTAGGTTCAGAACAAAAGAGTAAACTTCAATAGTTCTCATTTCATGTTGTGAAAAGTCAAAAATCTACTGGATTCAAAAAGTAGGTGAACAGATTTGCAGGAGGAAAATCAGTTGAGGAGAGCATTATCTTTAACTCTGAAAATTTGTGAGCCCTAAGTTGCAGCAGGGTGGGGAAAGATGCTGGAGCAGGATTGCCACATGCATGCCTTGCTCTTAAACTCTCATCTAGACATCAACTGTTCTGACACCGAGGGCTGAGCTAGGTGTTTCCTTGGTCTGACATGGAATAGCCATTCCCATGCTATGTTCACTGAGCCCACAGGTAACTTCCAGGTGCTTCCACAACAAAGGACCAGCCTCAGTCTTCTGGGAAAGTCTTTGTTGGTACACAGTGATCTCAAGTTTCCACATGTTCTTGCCCAAGCAGGGCTTGTCTTGCACAGGGATTGCTTTGCTTATCAGAATTCAGTGGAAGCTTAGTTTGGTGTGGTTTTTTTGGTTGTTGTGTGGGTTTTTTTTTGTTCCTCATGTCTCTTTCCTGTCCTGTTTAGTGACTTCTGCTCCAAGGTGAAGAACACAATCTACTGCAATGTTGAGCCATCTGACTCCAACATGCTATGGGAACCAGAGTTCATGATTGACACTATTGAAAATCCTTCTGCACATAATTTTACATATACCAACCTGGGCAAGAGCCTCAATGAAAATCCAGCCAACCGTTACAGTTTTGTCTGTAATGCACTTATGCATGTGTGTGTGGGACACCATGATCCAGACAGGTGAGAGGCAGAACTTACATGCTTCTACTGAGATTGTAGAATCTTTAGGTGAGGGGAAAAAAGCCAGCAGCTGTTTCTTGTCTGTATTGGGGTGTGAGAAAGAAGGAGGCAAGACTGAGATCCCTTAGAGAATCACTGACCCTATGGCATGCACGAGTAGCAAAGTTGACCCTCTGTTTTTTTTCTTTATGTATTTAACAGGGTGAACGACATCGCTATCCTGTGTGCTGAGCTAACTGGCTACTGCAAGTCTCTAAGTGCCGAGTGGCTGGGTGTGCTCAAAGCTTTGTGCTGTTCCTCGAATAATGGGACCTGTGGCTTCAATGATCTCCTCTGCAATGTTGATGCAAGTGCAAATATTCAAAAGGGGAAAAGGAATTGAAGCAGGGAGTGGAGGGATCCCTTGGGAGAAGGCAGAAATGAACACTGGATGGAGGCTTTGTCTTCTGAGAACAGGGGAAAGGCTTTGAATACCAGGGCTACCTTTTGGTATTTGCAGCCTGGGCTGATCATGGACATTGAGCGGGGTTTATGGGCCCTTCTACCCCTCAGCTTCTAGGCAAGCTCAGGAATTGCTGACAGACAGAATGAGACAGAGGCTGTTGTGATCACTAACTGATCTCTTCTCTTCCAGGTCAGTGACTTATCTTTCCATGATTCCTTGGCCACCTTTGTTGCCATTCTCATTGCCCGGCAGTGCTTGCTGCTGGAGGACCTGATTCGCTGTGCTGCTATCCCCTCGCTCCTCAATGCTGGTAAGTGCATTTCTGTAGAAAGCTGGTGGACTCAGCTGAGGCCCAAAGGCCTGTGCTTATTTGATACTTTGTGAACCCCAGAGTTGTGAAACGTGCCTCCAATATGACTTTTATGCTATGGTACTTAAGAATGTTTTGCTTTAGAGAGTTCCTGGCCTTTTGGTTTCTCTCACAAGCTGGTTGTGCTGAGGTTCTTCAGTGTCTTGCTCTCTGAAATTTGTGTGCAAGCTGAAATAAGCACAAAGAGATGTTATCAGCCACACTGACCAGTGTACTTATGTCTGAAATCCCACTGCTGATATGGTTCAGCTTAGCATTTTGGCTAGAGCAGCCAGCTGATCGGCTGGGCCTGCAGTGCCTGGGTCATTCTGCCTGTACTCTGCCTCCAGCCTTTCTAGCCTAGCTTTGGGGATTACAACATCCAGACTCTTTACAGGGTGAATCTGGGAAGATGGAGCAAGCAGAATGCAGTGCATGTCACTGGGGATAATACTGATGGATTTGCTTATTTGCATGTTAATTGCTGCGCATGCTCCATATTTGTAAATACAAAAGGCTGTTGCAGCTTCCCAAGTGGCTGCTCCAGGGCAGTTCACTGAATCGCTTTTTGGATCGTGAGTCAGCTGTCCTAGTGCTTAAAACAGAAAAAAGATCTCAGTTGACTGTTTTCTTTACATAGCATGCAGTGAACAGGACTCAGAACCAGGAGCACGTCTGACCTGCCGGATTTTACTCCATCTGTTTAAGACTCCGCAGCTGAACCCGTGCCAGCAAGATGGTAGTAAGTGAATGAAAGTAGAGCCTTTCTTTATTGTAAAAGTACTGAGGCTCTTGCACCCCAAGAAGAAATACAGGATCCTATGATTAGAGTTGATGACTACCTTGCTCTGAATAAAACAAGCAAAGCCTGTTTTCTGCATTGGTTTCTGCAGAGGATGAAGAGCAATATCCTTCCATTTATGTCACTCCATAGTAGCCAGGCGTGTTGGGGAGGAGGCCCTTGGAGGAAGGAAATCAGCCAGTAGAGGTGGCCTTGCCATCAGTAAGCCATTAGAGTAATGATAACTTTTTTTTTAAATGTCTAGAGCTTTGTAGAGACTCTTGGTGCCAGAAACTGCTATTTTGCAGCACTCCCTTTTTGTCTGATGCTGGAAACAGTCCAGGAAGCTCTGTTCTTGGTTCCTCATCAGTATGCTGATAGCTCAGATCTCTAAACCCACCCTGTATTCTAGGTTACTGCTGGAGCTTGGAACTCATGACACAGGCACTATTCTCCATTTGAATTTCATGGTTAAGTTCTCACAGTATGATCAGCACTATGCTTTGCAAAGCTTAACTACATTGACCCTGTGTTACAGTTGGGAAAAGGCCTGTCCTCAGGATTCACTGAGACAGAATTCTATGATACTAGCTGGCATGTAATTCAGGCAGCTCTGGAGCCTGCACCTGTCTCTCTCACTGGGTATTGCCCATCCCTGTTGTCCTCCTTTGCAGACAAACCCATGGTGGGAATCCGTTCTTCCTGTGACCGTCACTTACTGGCAGCTTCCCAGAATCGTATTGTGGATGGAGCAGTCTTTGCAGTGCTGAAGGCTGTCTTTGTTCTTGGTGTGTACCAGTGTTAGCCTGAACCTGTAAGAATGGTTTTTAGAGGGGTGGGAGAAGAACACTATTGCATGTGTTGACTGTGCAGAAGGCCACAGGAGATCTGTTTTGGTGGATATGTGGCTTGTCTGAAGCCCTTTGGTTGTGCTTCGTATCTCTTAGCCGTAGAGAGAGTTTACAAAAGCTCAACATGTTTTGTGGATCAGGCTTTGGGTTTAAGCATTGATGATGAAGTGACACTTGTGCTTTCCTTGTAGGAGATGCAGAACTGAAAGGCTCAGGTTTTTCCCACCCTGGAGGTGTCGATGACCTCATGGATGACGAGCTGGGCACCAGGAAATCCGGTAGTCGGGTAGTAACTATAGAAACAGCTAGCTTGGATATTTATGCCAAGTATGTACTAAGGAGTATATGTCAACAGGTGAGTCTGTCCCATCTCTAGGTTTGTCCTTACCTCTTCTGCAGGCAGATGTTTCCCATGTGACTTTATGCAGTTTGGCAAACCAGTTTGTTTGAAAGATCAGTAAAGAACCTGTGGTGGTTCTGCCACGTGATGTTGCTAAGGATTGCTCTCTATTAGCAGAAAATAGAGGCAAACAGTTGTCAAGAATTAGGTGTTGCAATATGCAGGGACTGCACATCCCCTTTGCTTTGGCAACAGCACAGGGCTCATGTCCAAGGACAGGAGTGCAGGGAGATGTCTGCTGGTGGCAAAGAAGATAAGCATGAGAGAGACAGCTTTTTGAAGTGTTAATTGATGTCTTTCAGAATGTAGCTTAAGTGTTGCTTGCAGCTAGGCTGAAAGTATCCCTGGGCACTGCAATGCCCTGTTTAGTTAATTAAAGGAACAAAACCAAAAATCTTTTGCTTAGCCTAATCTGCCGGCACCAGTATTTCCGTTCCTTTGTGGGAAATTGATGTTTGAGGAACAGAAACCTGGCTAATAAGATACTTAATTGCAGAGTGGAGTGGCTATTACCACTACTGTATGAAAATGGGTGTTGAAGGGTGTCCTTGGCCTTATTTACAAATTTATTCTGTCAACAGGAAAGATGCAGAGTTACAATTTGAAACCTCTATTCCCTATTACTAATGTGTAAGCACAACACTGTGGTGCTGTATTGTCCTTGTGCTTTGTGATGCTGTTGTTTATTAATTGGCCTGCTGTGTAGCAGTGTTACCAGCCTGCCAAAGAAGAATTGGAACCACCTATTTAGGAGCATACATTCAACATATTTGGTGTTACTGAAACCTGACTGTAGCATTGACTGAAGTAGATATTCCCCTGCTGGTCCCAGTTCATGTAGGAAGGACTCACAGTAGGTAAAAAGCATGTGTGTATAGGAGGGAGTAGCAGTGTCAGGTATCACTCCTCATACCAGTTGTTGGCAGCACTGGTTATGCAGGAGTGAGCATTCCATATCAGTGAGTACCACCAAATTGTGCCCAAGCTCCTGCAGGGTTCCTGCGTCTGTAAAGGGCTGGTAAAATTATGTGTTTCGTATCAGCATCTTCAGTGTGAGTGGTGGGTGCTGCAGATCTCACGCTATCAATTCTGAAATGTCTGAGGAATGTCTTAAACTCTAGATTGTGATTTCTCAAACTCAGAAAACATTGCATGTCATATTTGGGTGTATATTTTACAGACCTCGTCATGAGAGTGTGGGGAAAAGGAGCGGATTATATAGATTTAAGTTAAAAGTTTCTTAGGTGCAAATCATCATGATGTAGTTGCTGGTCTGCCCTTCAGCCTGTTTAAATTAATAAACGTAATTGTGACTGGCCTTTTAAGGTGGTTAATTTCATAGAGCTGCGATAAACCGCAGCGGGAACCAAGGGGGAAGCATGAGTCAAAGGTGCTAACCTGGATCTGGTGATTGGGATGGTAGAGTTGTCCGTAGTGCTGGAAAACACGTTCATAGTGCTCTCTTGCGAAGAGGCAGATGAGGGGCTCTGCTTCAGTAATGTGATGCCTGTGGAGGCAGCTTTTTGTAAAGAAGTGTTGCAGAGAGAGGGAGGCTAAAAGTCCCTCAAGGCTGAAGATGGTAGCTGACTTTATCGTTATTTGTGAGATTATACCAATAGAGTGGATCAGAATCTGAATTGTTGTAGGACGTTGAGCAAGTGACAAAAAGGATCTTCCCAAGGATACACATATAACATACACAAGGAAGAGAAGTTTGAAGGATTATGATGTAGTGACACTGAAGGGGAGAAATGTAATAGGGATTGGAGAAATCGCCAGATTACCTGTATTGGCGAAATGGTGACTTCAGCTGGGATAAAGTTGAAGATCTAGGCTGTGGTTTCATGAGGATGATTTCAAACCAGATATTTAGCCTTTCCAATCTTTGTGCTCTGCTTAATGCTTAAAGTGCTCTCTGCTGTGCTGAGAGGGACTGTTCCCAGCTTTCTAGGCCTAGGACCAGCATCTGTACTTCATGAACTGGTTCCTCATCTCTTCTCTTCTGGTTGTCACTTTTCAGTGGAAGAATTCTCTGATCAGGCTTGCTATGCAACTGCAGAAGTGCTTGTATAGCACTCCTTTGTAGATTTTCATTTCATGAATTTGCCTAATTGATTTTCAATATGAGAAGAATCCTACAGTAATGAACACTGCAGGTTAACTGTAAATTGTGTGAAGAAGTATCTACCTCATTTTTTGTTTTGGAAACTGCTGTCTTTATTATTGTCGTACATTTAGGGACCACCAACTGAAATTGAGAGGCTGACACTAATGGTTTTTTGTCTACCTTTTCTTCATGATTTGTAACTTCATAAATGGCTTGCGTCTAGTCAGTTGTTTCCCTTTCCAGACTTTGAGAAGTAAAGTCACTGTTTTTTACTAAGGGTGGTAGTGTGTTTTCTGTCACTACTTGAGAATCAAGGGGTATGCTTTCTCCCAAGACATGTTCTAGTTTAGCCTTAGCTGCAGCCCTGAATTATTTAATTTAGGACAGCTCCAGGACTTTGTCGTGCAGGATATAAACCAAACAATTTTAAGTGATCCCCTCTCATCTTTTGAGCCCAAGCGACAGTGTTGATGGAGCCTGGGCATGACAGTGACTGTGTACTGTTAAATCATACCAATAGTTTATCAAAAGAAACAGAAGCTACTGGGTTTCACCACTAATTTCTCAAAGTTGATGTTTCCTCTCTTGTGATTGCTGTGCTGTGCCTGATGCCTGCTGAATCAGGATAGTACAATTCATGAAGAGAAATGAGTATCGGGCATAACGGCGTACTGATAAGGTTTTTAGGAGCTTGATGTGTTCCCTGTATCTCTGAGAGTGCAAGTAGGGTCACTGGTTTGGAATCAGGCATCAGTTTGACTGTGCTGATTCTGTCTTCATCTTGCAGGAGTGGGTAGGTGAGCGATGTCTGAAGTCCCTCTGTGAAGACAGCAATGACTTACAGGATCCTGTCCTGAGCAGCACACAGGCCCAGAGGCTGATGCAGCTGATCTGTTATCCACACCGGCTGCTGGACAATGAAGAAGGAGAAAATCCTCAGCGGCAGAGGATTAAACGCATCTTGCAGGTAGAGGCTTCTGACGGAGTCTAAGGGTGTCCTAGTAATTGTCTAATGTAGTGTTAGAATGGGGTTGTCCAAAATGCAGCCCTTTTGAGGGCTCTGACACTCATTTTCATGGGAGCTGAGGGTGTGGGTTGACATAGCTCAAACTGAGATAAGGACTCTCATGAAGTATGCGTACATGTGTTGCAGAATCTGGACCAGTGGACCATGAGGCAGTCCTCACTGGAGCTGCAGCTCATGATTAAGCAGACGGCAAACAATGTGAGTTTCTGCTCAGAGGGACTGTACAGGGATGTGTGTTGCCATTGTTGAAGTGGCTGCTTATGAGGTGATGGGGAGGTGGCCTGGCCGAAGTGAGAATAGGGAGAAAGTGAACAAAGAGAGATTCAGACCTGTGAAAGCCACGCATGAGAAGGATACAGTGAATCTGAGACCCAGGGAGCAGCAGCCATGGGGAAGTTGACAAACTGAGTTTGTACTGAGTTGTGTTGAAATGAGCAAGCCATGTCAGTGGGTGCTCTCAGAGAAGTACTTGAGTGTCTTTTCTTCCCTATCTCCAGGAGATGAACTCCTTGTTAGAAAATATAGCCAAGGCCACGATTGAGGTATTCCAGCAGTCAGCAGAGACCAGCTCTGCTGGCAATGGAGTCAACAATGTCAGTAGCTCAGCAAGTGCTGCACCTGCCAGCAACAAATCCAAACCCATCCTCAGGTAGGTGTAGTCTGAGCATGCAGCTGCCTTGTAGACGAGTCTGAATCATAGGTTGGACAGCAAATTGCTTTTCTCTCCTGTGTTATCACAGCTCGCTGGAGAGATCAGGAGTGTGGCTGGTGGCCCCTCTGATTGCCAAGCTTCCAACGTCAGTGCAGGGCCATGTGCTGAAAGCTGCTGGAGAAGAACTGGAGAAAGGACAACATCTGGGGTCATCATCCCGCAAAGAGCGGGACCGCCAGAAGCAGAAGAGGTGAGTCCTGGAGAAAGGGCAGGCAATGCTTGCTGTGCTGATTCCCCATAGCCTGGCAGTATAGCTCCATCTCTGTTGTCTCTGCAGCATGTCCCTCCTGAGCCAGCAGCCATTTCTGTCACTGGTGCTGACATGCTTGAAAGGACAGGATGAGCAGCGGGAAGGCCTCCTCACCTCTCTGTACAGTCAGGTCCAGCAGGTAGATGTCTGTCTTCTCCCTTTGCTTTCCTCAAGGTCCTTCTCCTCCAGCAGGCAGACTATTGGGCATGTCCTTGGGGATGTTGTCTGTCTGATTATATGCTCAATAAGGCAAAGATCTTACCCTGATTGGTATTAGGTGCTTGAGCTGACCATCTCTGAGTCACTGACAGCGAGCAGTGCAAGCTGTTCTCTGTAGACTTCAGTATGCAGCTTGTGAGGTCTGTCGTCTCTTCTAAATTTTTTAGATTGTTACGAATTGGCGGGAAGATCAGTACCAAGATGACTGCAAAGCCAAGCAGCTGATGCATGAGGCCCTGAAGCTACGGCTGAATTTGGTGAGCAGGTGTAGAAAAAGAGATTAACCATATGGTTATGTTATGTCTGCTTTTTTTTTTTTTTTTGACACACACGCTGGCAGGGCTATATATGTCCTGAGGCAAGGAAATGGGGGGTTTTGAGCCCTGAGTGGGATAGAGTGCATGGAAAAACTTCCTTGCTCTTATTTTGTCAGGATGAAATCCACAGCTTTGGTCTCTTTTGGAGATGTGCCTTCCCATTTCAGTACTTTTTGCAGTCTGCGGTACTACTACTTACATCTGAGGTTTGTCCAGCTGACTGCAGTCTCTTTCAGCTCTCAGCAGGAGCTGCTGTAGCACAGGAATTGCTCAGGTTTAGGCTCCTTTCTCATTTTTAAATCTTAGTGTTTCTTCATTGTGTCCTTGTGACTAAACTACTTTTCTTTGCCAGGTAGGGGGAATGTTTGACACAGTTCAACGCAGTACACAGCAGACAACTGAATGGGCTGTGCTTCTCCTGGACATCATCAGCAGTGGCACCGTGGACATGCAGTCAAACAAGTAACTTTCTGGCTGACTACTGATCCATACCTTTTCAAAGGGAGTCAGTCGTTAGCATGGCCCCTTTTCTCATGTGAGCTCGATGACCTGTCAGAAGTACTGTGACCAAAACAGACTTAAGAGCAATAGCAGGCTATAACCTAGGTCCTAGTACCCAAGTGCACTCTGACCTGTCCAGAGCAAACTTGGCTTTCCAGATGCAGAGAGATAAGCAAGGGAGAGCTGAACCTGGACCTGCTTTTTTGGAGAAGCTGAATGGATAGACAGGAGGCCAGTGTTAATCTGTGATCCTGCACTTGACTCAAGTGTGAACACCCTGTGGTGTATAAGCAAAAGGAGGATTAGTGTGGGAGGTTAGTCTGAAGAGCACTTGGCAGTTCTGACTGTAGGCAGTACGCTTGGCAGCGATATAACAATGTTTAGTGTTACTATGATGCAGCAGCTTTGTATCTGCTTCTTGGGTGACTTTGACCTTTCTGTTCTGACCAACAGTGAGCTCTTCACCACCGTCTTGGACATGCTGAGCGTTCTCATCAACGGCACCCTGGCTGCTGATATGTCCAGCATTTCTCAGGGCAGCATGGAGGAGAACAAGCGGGCATACATGAATCTTGTCAAGAAACTCAGGGTGAGGGACACCAGGCCCTGTATGAGGAGCAGTGTATGCTGTGTCATGGTTGTCCAATTATGCAGATTTACCTGTGTTTCATGAATGGTACTTAGCCTGTTGCTGCTGTTTAGATTGAGGCAGTGAGGGTAGCCCCAATGGCTCTGTAGGGCTGAAGAGTGCAAAGGTGAGAGGTAATGCAGGGATGGAGGTTGTCATCAGAGGAGGCCCAGGTGAGCTTTGGATGATTTTTCCTGAGTGATTCTTCAAGTCTTCTCTATTCCGCTTGTGCAGAAAGAGCTGGGGGACCGGCAATCTGACAGCCTGGAGAAGGTGCGACAGCTACTGCCACTTCCAAAGCAGACCCGGGATGTCATCACCTGTGAACCTCAGGGATCACTCATTGACACCAAAGGCAATAAAATAGCTGGATTTGACTCCATCTTCAAGAAGGAGGTAAGNTTTTTTTTTCTTCTGTATCACAGCTGCTGAGTGCAGGTGTCACCTTGACCTCTGATGCCTTCAGTTTACACAGTGCCTTGTTGCCTGCTGAGCTTGAAGTGGCTGACTGCACACAGATGAGCTGGCACATGAGCGTGTGCAAAAAGGGCAAAACGGGGTGTTAATGCTTGGTGGCACATGCTGCTGTGGCCTGAGAAGTTATTTAAACTTTGGTTTTGTACTTATGGCTATATAAAGCATAAAGAGAAACCATATCGTGTAAGTTACTGGGCAGTGCCAGTGTGCAGAAGGTTGGCAGAGATGGGATGAAGGAGGCGGGCAGTTTTTTACTGCTTTGCCATGTGGAGGAGCCAGGATCACTAGTAAAGGCTCAGACTGTGTACTGGGACAGGTGGAGTAGAGCTTGAAGAAAGCAAAGTTTCCTGTACACTTGTAGAAGAAATAACAAGGACCTGGAGATTCTTCTCTCTTTTGCTTTAAAGGGTTTGCAAGTCTCTACAAAGCAGAAGATTTCCCCTTGGGATCTGTTTGAGGGCTTAAAGCACTCAGCCCCCCTCTCCTGGGGATGGTTTGGGACAGTCCGGGTGGATCGCAAGGTGTCTAGATTTGAGGAGCAGCAGAGGCTGCTTCTGTACCACACACACTTGAAACCTAAGCCGCGCAGTTACTACCTGGAGCCGTTGCCGCTGCCCCCTGAAGAGGAAGAGCCTCCTACACCTGTGGCTTTAGAGCCAGAGAAGAAAGCTGTGGAACCAGCCAAGGCTGACAAAACAAGCTCCAATCCTGCCACTTCTACTGAGGAACGCAAGAAGAAACAGAGCAAAACCAAGAAACGCAATCAATCTGCCAGTAAAACTGAGGTAATTCATTGCATGGACCTCCCATGTCCACCCCTTCCGGTCACAGAGCACTCCCTTGAGTCTTCCTGAGGAGTCTGAGGGTGGTGTGATGGTGAAGATGGAATGTGTTTCCTCTCAGTTGGGAGTGCTCGAACTCTATCCTGCTCTTTGTAGCCTGAGGCAAGGCAAACACTTTTTTAATCCCTGATGGGAGGAAAGGAGGTTGCACAGCTCAGATAACATCTCAGGCTTCCTCCTATGTATTTTACAACCTTTTCATACTCTTCATCCATTCATGAATTCCCAGTGCACACTGAGCTTTCTTATTCCATTGTTGTCTTTGCAGGATTTTGTATTGGGCCCTAGCCGAGGGGTTTCATATGGAGTTGGTATGCCTACAGATCTCTTGCATCACCAGTCAGGAAGCACTATGTCAAGGCTGGCATATGGGCAATCACCAGTAGGTCTCTATGCCCAGAATCAGCCTCTTCCAGCAGGTAGGTGCACGGGAGAGATGAGTATATTGCACCTCAGGGAACCTGTTGTAAGAACCCCTTCTGTGAGATAGTTCTACGCAGGTCCCTACACTTTTGCTTTTTACTGTCGTATGTCTCAGTAGTGATGAGCAGTCATTCTGGAGCTACAAGCCTCAGCAATAGTATGTGACTAGTTGGCCTGTTTCTCTTCCTCTTGCAGGTGGCCCTCGCCTGGATACATCCTACAGACCTGTACGCATGCCACTGGGGAAACTTGTTCAGAGTCGTCCTCCCTATAGTGGTGTGCTACCCCCAGGGATGGGGAGCATGATGGGCATTGACCCTTCTTACAAGCCAGCAGTGTACAGACAGCAGCCTCCAGTGTCCCAGGGACAGATACTGAGGCAGCAGCTTCAAGCGAAGTTGGTAAGTCAGAGCTATGCTCTTGCTGTTGCTGGACCCCACAGTACAGCAAGGCCAAGCTGTTTGCTGGAGCTCTTCCTTTTAGCTAGAACTCTCCAACCTTGTCTCTGTTTGTGTCCTGGAAAGATGTTCTCTTGTATATACTCCTCTGGTGCAGCACTGTGTTTGCAACCTGCTTTATGGGCCCTCATCAATGGTGAAAGCTGTCAGTGAGGTACACTGAGGCATCTGTGGCTGTTGGGCAGTGAGGGGCACACCCTTGCTGTGGGGTGGCAGGGATAGTACTGGCTTATTTATCCCAAGTCAGGGCAAGGCAGAAGTCATTCACATCTGCATGCTGTGCAGCAGCCTTGTAGGTTTAGCAGTGAAGCTATTTGTCTGGCTTAGTGGGAGCTGCTGAGAAGAGAGCAGCAATGTCCTTCCCTTTGGAGATGTTGAAAGAGGTGTTCCTCTGTTGCTTTCCAGCAGGGACAAGGCATAATGGGACAGCAGCCTGTGCGCCAGATGGCTCCAACCCCATCCTATGGAGCACTGCAGCCCTCCCAAGTAAGTGTCAGTGACCACAGGTAAGACTGGAGTCTTGGCTTCAGCACAGGGCAGCATTTTTGTTTCCGCTGCTAAATTCTGAAATCTCTCACTCATTTACTGGGCAGCTTGAATCCAGATCCCAGAGATGAGCAGCCTTGTGACAGTAGTTACAGGAGGCTGATGTCCTGTGTTCCAATTTCTCTTTTGTACCTTACCCCACAACTGATAAAGGCTTTTTGTTTCATTTCAGGGTTACACGCCTTACGTCTCCCACATAGGCCTTCAGCAGCACCCCTCCCAGTCAGGCACGATGGTGCCTCCTACTTATTCTGGCCAGCCCTATCAGAATTCCCATCCCAGCTCTAATCCTGCCCTGGTAGATCCTGTTAGACAGATGCAGCAGAGACCAAGCGGCTATGTACACCAGCAGGCCCCTGGCTATGGGCACACCTTGGGCAACACACAGAGGTACCTCCCACCCTACTGGATGTTAATAAGCTGTATTTCATTAAGGGCTTCCCCACTCTGCTCAGACAGTCCTAACAGTAATCTGTGAAAAGCCTGTCCTCTGTGCTGTCTTACACAGCCTCTGAGTCCTTCTCACCCTCAGGAGAACACTTTTATGCAGCTTTCAGCCCTGGGAAGAAACAGAGACATAGGATGAAATTTGTAGATGCGAGCTGCAGGCAGGAGACAGTGTTACTAGCCACAGAAAGATGGAATTGGGAAGTATGAGAAAAATTACTTGGGAAAGTCATAGTTTTGGTTTTAAATCTAACCAGCAGATCACCATTTGAAGGCTAGATCCAGGATTTTCACTGCTCCTGAGCAGGCATAAATCCAGCAGGGAAACCATGCAGAACAGTGGGCTAAGGACTGTTACTTAGGGCTTCTAGAGAATAGATGGGGTCACAGCATCAGTGGACAAGGGAAGGGCAACGGACATAATTTACCTGAACTTGTGCAAAGCTTTTAACGCTGTCCCACATGACATCCTTGTCTCTAAACTGGGGAGACATGGATTCGATGGATGGAGCACTTGCTGGGTAAGAAATTGGCTGGATGGCCGCACTCAGAGAGTTGTGGTCAATGGCTCGATGTCCAAGTGGACATCAGTGATGAGTGGCGTCCCTCAGGGGTCAGTACTGGGACCGGCACTGTTTAACATCTTTGTCAGCAACATGGACAGTGGGATTGAGCGCACCTTCAGCAAGTTTGTCGACGACACCAAGCTGTGTGGTGCTGTTGACATACTGGAGAGAAGGGATGCCATCCAGAGGGACCTTGACAGGCTTGAGAGGTGGGCCCATGCAAACTGCATGAAGCTCAACAGAGCCAAGTGCCAAGTACTACACGTGGGTTGGTGCAATTCCGAGCACAACTATAGGCTCGGTGGAGCATGGATTGAGAGCAGCCCTGAGGAGAAGGACTTGGGGGTGCTGATTGATGACAAACTCAACATGAGCTGTCAGTGTGCGCTGGCAGCCCAGAAAGCCACCCGTGTCCTGGGCTGCATCAGAAATATTGTGGCCAGCAGGGCAAGGGAGGGGATTCTGCCCCTCTATTCTGCTCTGGTGATACCCCACCTGCCATACTGCATCCAGCTCTGAAATCCTGAGTACAGCAAAGGCATGGAGCTGCTGGAGCAAGTCCAGAGGAGGGCCACAAAGTTGATCAGAGGGATGGAGCACCTCCTACGAGGACAGGCTGAGAGAGTTGGGCTTGTTCAGCCCGGAGAAGAGGAGGCTCCAGGGAGATCTAATTGCGGCCTTCCAATACCTAAAGGGGACCTACAGGAAAGCTGGAGAGGGGCTGTTTCTTAGGGAGTATAGTGACAGGACAAGGAGTAATGGGTATAAACTAAAAGATGGGAGATTTAGATTGGATGTTAGGAAGAAATTCTTCCCTGTGAGGGTGGTGAGGCACTGGAACAGGTTGCCCAGAGAAGTTGTGGAGGCCCCATCCCTGGCAGTGTTGAAGGCCAGGTTGGATGGGGCTTTGGGCAACCTGGTCTAGCGTAGGGTGTCCCTGCCCATGGCAGGGGGGTTGGAACTAGATGATCATTGTGGTCCCTTCCAACCCTAACCATTCTATGATTCTGTGAAAAACAGATTGGATGAAACCCTTGACAGGCCCTAGTATCCCTCATCTTTCTGTAGAGAGGCAGCATGGGTTGCGAGAGGCTGTTTGGGCTCTTTATCGTGCTGATGGGTGACAAAAGTTGGGTTTGGATTAAAGAAACTGGCTGCCCATGAATATTTTACACCATGAGCTTATCTTTCTCATGCAGGTTTCCTCACCAGTCAGTACAGCAGGCCCCCATGATGAGTGGGATGAACCATTTGGGTCCACAAGGAGTTCCCTCTGGAATTCGACCCAGCCAGATACTGCCTGACCAGCAGCAGCAGTACCTGAGGCAGCAGCAGCAGCAACAGCAGCAGCAGATGCTGAGGGTGAGT
Source organism: Psophia crepitans (assembly GCA_013399095.1). Classification (NCBI taxonomy): domain Eukaryota; kingdom Metazoa; phylum Chordata; class Aves; order Gruiformes; family Psophiidae; genus Psophia; species Psophia crepitans. The sequence continues at coordinate 228,757 of VWZZ01006856.1, read as the reverse complement.
GGTTGCTGACAGGAGAAAGGCTGCTGGAGCTGGATGAAGCTTGTCCAACACTGCTTACCTCTGTGTCAGCAGTGTTCTGCTCTGCTCCTCTGTGCCAGGAGGGATGCCAACTCTGTTGGGGCTGTCTTTAATATTTGCTATGTGGCTCTCCGTTCCTTAGAGCTGGCTGCTCCTGGTGGAGATATCTGCCACACTGCCTCTTGATAGTTACCCAGCAGGAGCTAAACAGAAGTTAGGAGTATTAAAGGTCTGTTTAGTCCTCTGTGGCCTACATCCCACTTCTTCCTGCGCCAGTTGAGCCCATAAGATTGTGCAGAAAGCTCAGTGTCTTAAAAGTGTTGCAGGAGCTAGAAACAAAGTGAAAATCCTCTTGTCCACACAAAAGCAGGTAGAGTTGTTCCTTACAAGATTGTTTTTAGGAGCATATCTGTGTTTTTACATAATCAGAATCACTATCAGTTGCAGTTTCCAGTGTCGGGAAATCTGGCGTGAGTCAGCCTGCGTACTCCATGTCTAACAGCGGATGTTGAATAACTGATCCAAAGTAAGCTGTTAGACCCAGCTTTCTGGGTTCAAAGAAGTTCACAGGTGTGTGTCAACAGACATGAGTATACCATGGATTTGCATTATGGTCTTATGAATATTAAATACTTACATGATACACAGATACGCATACATTTCTGGGAGTTACAGGAATGTATTGAATTCACAAACACAGAAATAGTTTAACTGGTGAATTGCATACATTATGACAAAGCCTAGCAAGCCTGTAGAATATAGGGAGACTTCATGGCATGGGCTGCTGAGGCTTTGTGTTCTGAGAGGGGCCGGAGCAAGACAGTGGTTCCTGCAGAGAGCTGCAGTCAGCAGTATTTGAGAATTGCTGCCTTGCACTGGACAAGAGTCTGCGTTGTAGCATGGTCAGCAGCTTTTAGTCCTTTGAGTAGCACCCCCTGACTATTCACTTGGTTTCTTTTAGCATCCTTTGTCACTCACATTTAGAAAAAGAACATGTCTCGGACAAATTGCTAGCACTCCTCCTAGCTCAGTAACTTCCTATATACCTTCAGCTTTTAGCTGACATTGCTTGGTTGCTTGAAAAAAAAAAATAGTGCATGCAAAATCTGCCCTGTCACTGTGATTCCTGGGTTATCAGAGGCGTACCAGCTGCAGAACACTCGTGGTGCTTGAGTCGACTGTTACAATGCAGTGGCTTGTGGAAAGGATGGGTGGCCTTTTGGTTTGTCTGGCATGGATTAGTAGTTGGCTGTTGCAAGAAGGTAGGACATGAAGTTGGGAGGGGTATCTTGGCTCATTTAGTCATCTGCTTGCTTGTGTACCCAAGTCATAGCATCCGTTTAAAGAACCTAAGTGGCCAAACTGGTTTAAGATGGAAGTTAGGAGACTGGTTCTGTAAACTCGCTCCCTTCGGGTTGCATCTGTGATCCAGGCCTCAATGTGTTTGTGACTGGTTCTTGTATCCAATTATTATTGTTCACTGTGTCCTGTTGTTTACTGGCTCTTCTTTCTCGCTGATGTTTACCCAGTGTATTCCTAGAGAGCACCTGCAGCTTCCACAGGTCAGGTTTTTCTTGTAAGATACTGTCCCTTCTCCCGATTGTATTTTTGTCTGTTTTCTGAGTCTGTTCAAGGTTTGAACTTTATCCTTTTGAGCAAGTGATGGGAACTGCATCTAGCAGCATCACCATGTTTTTTGTGATAGCATTAGTTTTCTTTCTGCTAGAAATACTTTTGCTGATCTGTAGAGTTCAAAACTGCACTGGCAGGTGGGAGGGGTGTCTGAAAACTAGGAGAAATTAAAAAGCCTAGAGATTTGTGGGTATATTGTGACTCGGGTTCAACATACTGAATATTCTTCTCACTGTAACTAGTTCTGTCAACATCTAGATTGGAGCACTGCATCCAATTTTATCTGCATTCTTTTACTAAAGTGCAGTACCAGCTGCCATGCGGGACAGAGAAGGGCAGCAAGATATCTTGAAGAGCTGAGGAATGTGACTGAGAAGGAAAGGCTGAAATAGCTGGGCATGGAGTTAGAGGCAGAGACAGGGGGAGAGACATCTCCAAACTTTTTGTCTACTAAAAAAAGCCAAAAAGCCTTTATCTGTTCTTGTCCCTTGACGGTAGGACAGGAAATGGCCTTAAATCAAAACATATGAGATTCAGGGGAAAGATTAGGGAAAACTGCAGTAGTAGGAGTAACTGACCTGGAGTGGATTGTGTAGGAAGGCTATAGGAGGTCTATTGCTACCTCTGGAAAAATTTTGAGAACAAATCAGGCAAATACTGAAGTCAGTATTGCTGATCTTAACCAGGAGGCAAGAGATGAACCAGCCAACCTCTTGTAGCTCTTAATTGTTTTGTATTCTTGTATTTTGCTTGCTCCTAGTCATTCCCCAGCTGATGACTAGACTCAGTTCTCTTCTTGCTATCTGTCAATACCTCACCTTGCAGAAGAACCTTGTTACTGTCTCTGTATTTCTTGCCATTTCTCAGCCCAGGGCAGGGTGCTGGTGAAATTGAGATAATTTAGGTACCTGTAAGGAAAATGGTGTAAGACGGTATGTTACTGCATGGAATGATTCCTTCTTCAGCCCTTCCTGTGCCCTCTTGCTGTGCACATTGCCCAGACAGTTCCCTGGTAGAATCATAGAATCATTAAGGTTGGAAGAGACCTCAAGGATCATCTAGTCCAACCGTGTCCGTGTCCCCCCCCCCCTATTACCCACTAAATCATGTCCTCAAGTACCAGATCCAACCTGATGGTCCCTTCTCTTTTGTATTTGCAGCAGCAGCAGCAACAGCAGCAGCAGCAACAACAGCAGCAACAGCAGCAGCAACAACAGCAGCAGCAGCAGCCACAGCCACCACAGCCGCAGCAGCAACCCCAGGTCTCCACAGTGCCTCAGCCACAGGCTCAGGGCCAGCCCCCAGGGCTGGGGATGCAGGCTCTTCCCCCTCAGCAGCCCATTGTGAGTGTTCCCTCAGAGGCAGAGGGATGTGATAGTCCAGCACAAATCCAGCGGTGCTCCACCTTCATCACCCCTTTCTTTCTCCTGCTCTTCCCAGGGCTTGTGTGAGTGGCAAGGCTGCCAGCCAGGTGGTGTGTCTCTAACTATGTTTCTCTTTTTGCAGTTCCAGCGCCAGGGCCTTCAGCAGACACAGCAGCAGCAGCAAACAGCTGCTCTGGTTCGACAGCTTCAACAGCAGCTTTCCAGTAAGTCTTAGTGTTCTTGATCCTGTCCCTAGTCTCCTCGCTGTTTCATATTGCAGGTACCCTGGTGCAGAGAAGCAAGGCCAAGCCAGATTGTCTGAGGCCCACAAATGATGCTGACAGGGAGGTGACATCAGGCCCAAGGCGACACAGCAGCAGAGCAGGCAGTGCTTGACAGTTTCTGAGCAACCATCCAGACCTTCCCTCTGCTGCCAGCAGAGGGACGAGGGAGCTGTAGGGGATGCCATGCAGCTTTCCTGAAAGGATCCAGTCTTTGCACTCGATGCAGCTTTAAAGCATTCAGAGATATTTCCTCTGCTGCAGATGACCACTGGGAAGCTGTAATCCTGGGGTACTCACTTGATGGATGACCCAGAGATACTGGTGTTTGCATTGTGATCAGGACAATACTCCTTGGAGGCAGGAAGGGCACTCTGGGAAGAGTTGCTGCACACTTGCTGTGTTTGTGGTGTTCTATGGGCTTTTGTGGCTGCTGTCGCAGACAGGGTAATGGCATAGATGGTGTTCAGTCTGGCACTGTATTCTATAATCTGCAGTGAACTACTGGCTGGAAGATCTAGAAGCAGAACCTAGTGTCTATGCTGTTCCTTTCTGAATGGCCTGCTGTTTTACTGTCACTTCACTGGCTTTTTCTGCCATAGAAATGGCAGACATGCTATGAAAATGCCCAGAAATGGACTGCACATTTTTTTTATGCAGTGCATTAAGTGTGAGATTGTGCTAGACATAATGATGTGTGGAGTGTGGACTTGGAAATTGTGCTTATACTTGTTCCCTAATGCAAAATTCTTAGTCCAAAACATGCCCCCCCC
>VWZZ01006856.1:204963-216858 GCA_013399095.1 Psophia crepitans | reverse complement strand
CGCGGCCCCCGCCCGCATCCCCGGCCCCCGCCCGCATCCCCCGCCCGGTTCCGCTCGGCTCAGCCCGCTGGGCCCGGCACAGGGCGGTGAGCAGGGACTATCCCAGCTCAGGCGCTCCCACCCCAGGGACTGGGATGCTCCCCGAGGCTGTGCTGGGGCTGGGGGTGCTGGTGCAGGTGGGGTCAGTTATTGGGGGTGCAAGGATGTGCCCAGTGATGCTTGATGCGAGGCTGCTGGAGTGAGCATCCCTGGGTCAAGGGTAGGCAGGGGATCCCGTTGGCTTAGTTTATTTGGCGTGGCATGGAGAATGAGAATTAGTCATTGGGCTCTCAGAGCTAAAGGGCATTCCCTGTGTGTCTCTTGGGCAGGGGGCTGAGGTGGAGGCAGGCTCAGTGTCGAACAGGAGCTCTGTTGTGCTGGCTGGGCTCATCTCTGAGAGGGGTGGTGGGTCAGGCACACGGTGCAGGGGTTGCCAGTGGCCCCACTGATGTGTGCTGTGGCTGGAGTTGGCACCATTTGCCTGAGCTTGGCTCCATTGCACTTGAAGCTATAGAGCAGGGCAGGTGTGGTGGGTGATGGTTAGCACGGGGGTCCATCCGTGTCTGGCACTGTTGGCAGTGAGGGAGAGGAGAAGTGATGAGTGCTGTGAGGCCTTTGGCCAACCAGTCTCTTTTTGGACCACACTCTCCAAAACAGTGACACCTCCTGGTGTCCCAAGGCCACAGACCTCCTTCAGGGTGGTGGCTCTGGTGTGAAGTCCCTGCAACACTGTGATTTTCCTTCTGTCCTTCAAGGATGTTCTGGCCATTGCTGCTGCTGGCTTGGCCCCAGGTGACGGCAGAGGGGCTGGAGGTGTCCCCATGGATGGACCTGAGTGGGTGCAGCAGAAGAGCTGACAGAGCCAGTGCCCCGCAAGCCTGTGCACTGGCCATGCTTTGTGTCAGCTGGTGGGACCTTCCTTCCTCTGGAAACCAGGCTGCTCTGTGGAACTGGGGGCATCTGCCAGCTGTGTAAAGGGTGGGTGGATGTCTCCTCAGAGAGTGACATGTGGGTTGCCAAGGCAGGGGACACTGTTAGCTCTGGGAAACACGTGCCGTCTTTTCCTCCTTGCTCTGCACCAGAGCACCTGTGCCAGCCCCTGGTACAGGGCTGTGTGCCCCACGTCTGCCAGAGCAGACTTCCTCCTGTCCTGCATGCTGCAGGTGGCCACCACGAGAGCTGGTATCTGCAAAATGGTTAAAGGCTGACATTTAGAGGTCACACTTTTAGCATCGTGCATGTGTTTGTTTCATTTGCATTTGCAGTTAGCCCAGCTCAAGGCTTTGCCACTCACATGTGCAGTTGCCATGGTTACATGTGCAGTCGGGATGTGGAGTTTGGTTGGACACCTGCAAACATGCAGCTCTCAACCTGCGGAGCACCAGGGCAGAAATGAAAGCTGCCAAGATGCAGGGCAGCCCTTGGACCTGGGTGTGAGGGCCTTGCACAGCGATGTGCTGTAGAGATGGAGTTGCAGTGTCCATCTTGGCACGGTCTCCATGCCACTAGCTTGCACAGCCTCCAACTGCCCATATTCAACAGGCAATGTGCCTCTAGGGCAGCACTGCTGGAGAGGAAGGTTGAGTCCATGCCAAGGGTGTTGCCCTGGACCTTACATCTGGGTCTGTCTCCTTCCCAGATCCCATGTAGAGGCTCTTCTTCGAAAGGGCTGGAATGAAGGTGCTTGAGAGCAAGGTGGTGAGGGGAGACAGCACTTGGGACTCGCAAGTGGAGCTGCTGCGCAGGCAGGAAGTGCCTTGACCATGAGTAGAGGCCTGCCAAGGCTTCAGAAGGCAGTGTGAGAACTGGCAGAATGCTGTGCTGAGTCTGTGTCTCTCTTTGTTCTCAGTGGGGTCCATTTGAGTGCTCAGGTCCATCACAGACAGAGACCTGGTCCAGGTGTCATTTGACCAGGATCGCATTGAGTCTGCAAGTGAGAGCAAGGAGATAGCAACTGCCAAAATCCTCCGGCAGGTCCACATTGTCCTTGTCTTTGTGTCAAAGGAGAAGGAGTTTTAGAACAGCAGGTATGGAAGGTCATCAAGTCTCTAAGTTGAGGTCATCAAGTCTCTAAGTTGAGGTCATCAAGTCTCTAAGTTGAGGTCATCAAGTCTCTAAGTTCCATCCAAAAGCATTCCTGCGCAGCATCAGCTCTACCAGCTTCTAGATCTACCTGGCCACAGTGGTTCTGCCTCTGAAGCTGCTGTCTTGCCAAGTCCTTCCTGCTAGGAACTACTTCTACGCAGCAGGTGGGGGAGAAGGAAAGCCCTTTTCGCTGTCCAGGAGCAACTGCGGCCTTGGACAGACTGGTGTGGAGTGTCCATGCTGCACCGGTGGCAGCTGGAAGAATCCAGTAACAGGAGGAGGGTGGAAGGATAGTGGAAAGTGGTGGGAATGGGGACATGAAGCGTGTGTCTGGGCACGAGCTGTGAAGGAGCCACAGAAGAACCTGTGAAATCTCACAGCAGAGCACGGAGGGGCTGAATATCAGCTGTCCTGGGGCTGTGCACCAAGTGCAGGGAGATGGGGCAAGGACAGCTTGGCTCTCTCCTTAGGGCTGCCAGTGCCACTGGAATGGGACAGTTATTTGCTCCCCATGGGATCCCAGACAGAGATTCCTCCCCGATGATCTGTGATTATTAGCTGCTGCTGACAGAGTGTTTGGGAAGATGCTTCTTAATCACAATCTGGCATTTGTACCTGCATCCACAGCCACAGCCAGGGGCGTGCACAGCTCTTGGGTAGGCACAGAGGGGAGGTGGTCGCCGATGGCTGGCAGAGGCATGCTAGCAGAAGGATCCTTGTGGTGGAGCCTGGTACTGGGGTGCTTGAGGAGAGCTGGGTTAGAGAACTAACCATGCATGGTGCTGCATGGGGGACTAAATGCTCTGGTGGTCTCCTAATGTGATGCTCCCTGGACCGGGGCACAGGGAGCAGGCTGCAACCAGTGCTGTGTGCTGCTGGCCTCAGCAGGATTCTGCAGTGAGTGTGAGGGGAATTAATAAAAGGTCCTGCAAATGCCAGAGCTGGCAGTTTGAACCCACATCATTCAGACCCTGGAGCGAGTCTGACTGAGGGAAAACGGGAATGGAGTGGTGGAAACACGCAAGGGCTCTGGCTGCTGGGTCCTGTCTGGTACGTGCAGCTCCTGGAAGTTTTTTCTGGTTGGGAGGACACATGCTGTTTGAACGCTCATCGGGGCTCAGTGACAATGTGGTATTGCACATGATGAAACCTGCGTTCCTGCTTAGTCTGGCAGTTGTGTGGGGAAACCCTTGCCTTGCAATACAGTCCTTTTGCTACGTTGTCTGCATGTGGCGTGGGGGGGGGAGGTTTGCCTGTGAGCAAGACACTGTGCTGGGGAACGCTGTTTGGGCTGAGACTGCCTTGGCAAGGAGCTCAGTGAATTCTTGCTAAGGAAGCTTGTTCCTGACACTGCAAAATGCAGAACAGTGAAGTAACATCTGTTATTTTCAAACTGCATCTCAGTGTGAGCGTATCCTGCGAGGTGTCTGGCAAGCAGAGACAAAGCTTTGCCTGGTGGTCAGATGCTCTGGCCATGCCAGCAGAGCAGGTGGCAAAGTTTGGGAAAGGCTGCAGAGAGAGCATGTACAGGGCTCATACCGTGCGCGAGTCTTGTTTGGGTCTGGGCCTGGGCTGCTGGGGCTCTCTGAGGGCAAGGATGTTTGGCAGAGGCTGGTCAGGAATGCTTTTGAGATAGGCTTGAGAAGGGGACTGCTGGTGCAGCGATCAAGGGCTGCAGGGGCTTTCCCTTCACCAGGCATTCACTGGCTGCTACTCTAAAGGAGTGGGAGAAGCCCAAGTCTGTAGCAGGACCACTGTCTGCATGCCACTCATTGTGGAGGTGGCCGTGTCCATCTTCTGGGGCCACTACCCAGTGCTAAAGGAGTTAGGGAGGTGAGTCTGTGAGTCGGACTATCTTCATGTCTTTCCTTTACCCTTACATGACTCCAGGCAGCACTGAACAACTGAGGACTCATGGGACAGTGATGCAGGAGAAAGGGGCAGGGGTTGCTCTATGTCTCTGTCTCTAGAGCTGCCTGGGAGAGCTCAGGAGAGATGTGTCACTGTGGAGTCAAATGCCTGGAAGTTGCAGCAGGAACAGTCAGAGGTCTGACAGCCTCTAATAGCTAAATAAGGCAAAGTTCTTCAGACTGAAAAAGAAACAACAGAAGATGGATAAGATATGTCTACAGGAGTCCAGGAGAGAAGGGATAGAGGTTACCTGTTTGCTTTTTCTTTCCATGCAAGTACAAGGTCACAGCAAATGAAGCTAGCAGGAGGTGCCAACAAGAGGAGCAGCATTGCCTCTTGCAGATGTGCTATCAAACCACAGAAGTCCTCAGAACAAGGTGTCATGAAGAGTGAAACCTTACATTGGTTCCAGAAGAAACAGGGTGAATTTAAGGACAAAACCAACAAATACACCGAGATCTATCTCTGACTTGGGCAGCTGCTGAGCTGCAAACCGCTCGTGCTCTTGACTACTGGCAAGAAAGTACACAGGGCAAGGTGGACCCTTGGTCAGAGCTGGTACTTTCATAACGTTGTGCCTGTCAGAGAGGGTGGAGCCAGGAGAGAGCACTGGTTTTGGTAGAGGGATGGGTTTATTCCCATCCAGCTCTGTGTTACTTTGCTTGGCACAGGGTGACAGATGCCTGCTCAGTCTCATTTATTTGCTGAGAGCATGGGATGATCTCCCTACATGTAGGAGGTGGACCTGGTGGGAGAGGTGGGACCTTTGTTAAGCACTGATCCTCTGCCTCAGCATCACAGCACCCTTTGATGAAGGCTTCTTATGGACTTTTGTCCACTGAACGCTTGCTAATTCAGTTGGTTTGAAAATGGATGGCAATATCCCTTCCTTTCTGCGTTACCTGGCAGTTCTGCTTCCTCTGGTTCCCTGGGCGCAGAGCACCCACCTGACATGCTGACAGCAGAGCTGGAGTCTTGTCCCAGTGTTGTCCCAGTTCCCTGGTACTCACTGCACAAGGTGGGCACTGTGGGATCATGGGGGATCTGATCTTCATCTCCCCCTCCTCCAGTCCCCTGGCTCTGCCTGTTCTCATACATGTCAGGAAACATCAGTCTCAGTTTTGTTCCTGGTTTTATGCCCAGATGAGGAAAGACTTATGTTGTACTACCAGTGAGGGTCTAGTTCAGTCCTACCTTGGTGTATGTGGGGTGCCAGACTGCTCCTTGAGCAGTCCAGAGACATGCAAGGACAGGAGGGAGACATGAGGCTTGGCTTGGGGGAAGTTTGCTTCTTGTTGGAGAAGTATATGTGGGGAGGAGGATGCAGGGATGAGCTGGGGATCTAGTGGTCCCCAGTAGGCTTTGGGTGGGAGCCAGCAGGATGAGACCATGCAGGGTTGAAGCTCATGAGGAGGGCACTGTTTCCCATCCTCATGACTTCCAGGAGTCCATGAGGGCTGAAGAAAGTATCCAGCCAGCACAATGGCATCCTTGCAGCCACAAAGCTGAAATTTGCCCTTGGCTAGCAGCCATAAGGGGACAGATCTTGTGCCTCGTTACCATTTTGGTTGCCACTGGGCTGTCTTGTTAAGGATCTGAGGCTGCAGACTTGGGCAGGGAACTGCTGTGCTTTGATGTTGACCAAGTGGTTGCCTCTCTTTGTAACAAAATCCTCCTCTTGCGTCTGCTGGGAGTGATACTTCAAAGTGGGCATGTGCCAAGGCAGACCTGTGCTTGGGTACCTCTAAGAAGCAGCAGGGAGCACAGGAGCCTTCTTGGCACTGGGGCTTGCTTTTCCTTGGCATTGCTGGTCCTTGAAGCTTGCTTGTTTTTCCTGCTTCATCATGGTCTGCTCCCTCTGGAGAGACAGGGCATTCCCAGGCTGCCTGATTTGCTCCGGTCCAGCTTATTTCTTAACACTAGGCAGCCTTTACTGTAAAACACATTAAAGGCTTTTTTTGCCAGAGGCTTTGGGCTTTCTGTGTTTTTGTGCTTGAAGATAGAAAATTTGGGAGGAGAAAGCTACAAGGCAAAATAGAAAATACATTTTGGATTAAATTTGAACATGCCTCCTTCTTAGCTGCTGGCTTGCCTGGCCTCCAGTCCTTAGCAAGCCCTGGTTGCATGAGCAAGAATCAGACTTTGCAGAGCTTCCCTGGCTGCAGGCTTTCCCTCCAGCCTGGGGAGTTTCCACAGTCTTCTGCTTGGTCATGTTAGCTTTGGTTTTGGTTTGGGAACGTGAGCAGCTGGTGACTCTTGCTGAGGGCAGGCTTCCTTGCTTGAAGAGGCTGCTTGTCTTAGCTGAGTAGAGGCTGTTGTGGGCTTGGGCTGGACCATCTAACTGCTTGAGATCCTTACAAGGTGACCAACACCGCATCTATCTGGGCTACCAGCTTTACATATGACTTGTGATGATGGCAATCTCTGACCATGACACCTATATGAACTCCTTAGGTTGGTCACTGGAGCATGTAGCAAATCTGTACATTTCCAGAGTTCCTGGGAAAGCCTTTAGGGTTTCTGGGGAAACAAGGTGCTCTTACTCAGCTGCACATTTTTGGATGTTGCCGTGCCAGCAACATGTGTGGGTGCCCATTGTGCCAGGGACCCTGGGGTTTCCCCTCACCCTGGTGCTGCTCCAAGCGTGGAGGGCACCTCCAGCACCATGGCAGCTCTGCTGTGAGCTGATGCTGGCTGTGCAGGGTCAGCAGCTTTGCCCAGGAGCTCCTCCACAGCCACTAGCCATTCATTATCCTCAGTGCTAGTGCTCGGCAGTGGGGTGGGGCGAGGGGGAAGACAGATGTGGAGGGGGAGGGTGGCTTCTCCAGCACCTGTGCCTTATTCTGGAGCGTGCAAGTGTGAAATTAAATTTGTAGATAAGCTGTAGCTGGTGAGGAACACAGGCCACGGCGTCTGCTGGAGCCAGGCACTGTCTGGGAGCAGCGCGGCCGGCATGCACAGCATGTCCTGCCTGCCAGCTCTTGCGGAGGCTGACGTCACCTTGGAGGAGCAGTGGCTGCTGCAGGATGTGGCTGTTTGACGCTGTGTCATGTTGGCTCTGGGTGTGCAGCCCTGACTGCTGGCAGGACCCCTGCCAAGAGGTTCTGCCCTGGGACTGGTCTCCCCTGCCCTGCGGAGGCAAGGGACATGGCACAGTTGAAGCGAGAGGGACCTGGTGCTCTCTGCTACCAGCAGCTTGCAGGCTGGGCAGTGGGGAGGATGGGTGTTGTGGACGAAGGAGTCTGTGATGCTTCCAGAAGCGATGGCATTTTCCTACCTCCATGTTTGGATCTTACAGTATTACCAAACACAGCTTGCACTGGCCCGTGCTCTGTCCTCTGTGTGCGTTGCTACCAGTGATCGCAGCTCCCCATCTCCTGCCCCAGTCCAGAGCTTTCTGGGTCTCCTACCTGCGAGTGCGTTGCAGAGAACAGCCCTCAGATGCAAAGGAAGAGACCGGTGCTGTGAACATGTGCACTGTCACCCATGCCAGCCACAGCAGAGCTGGGACTGCACAGTGCCCTGGTCCTTGGTGGTGGCTGCCATCGGGGCCAGCTGTGTCCCCAGGCAAGCCACAGTGTCATGAAGTGGTGGGTCACTGCTGTCTCCATAGAGCCACCCTTCTCCACAGACTTGGTGACTGGCTTTGTGTCCCATGGTACAAGACAGGGTGGTAACGGGTGGTGCAGGAAGGTGGTGCTTGTACACTGCCAGATAACTGGTAACCTTATCTCTGCACAGGAAAACTGACTAATTATGTCGTGCTTCAGCTTACGTTGAAAAGGTAGTTCCTGCTTCTCTCCAACTGTCTTCATCTTTGTTCTTTGCCCTGGGTTTCATTACTTTTCGCCTGGGTCGCCTCCATGACTGGGTTTATAATTCTGCCCTGCAAAACTTTGCTCAGCTGATGAAGCGCAGTGGGCAGTGATGTCAGGCAGAAATAGGTGGTTGGGGCAGGTATTGGTAAAGGAAACAATCCTTTATCAGCTCTGCCGCTGAAACCAGAGTTTCTTACTGCCACGGTCTGGATTACAACATGTGATTAAGTGGTTTTGGCTTCCTGCTTTGAGTCAGTAAAAATGAAACATTGACAACTTATTCTGGGTGTAGCTGTTCCCATTCAAAGCACTCTTGGGTTCTGTTGCCCACCCTCTCTAGTCGCATTTGCAGGAAGTCTTTGTATTTTACGCTGCAGTCGGTTCCTCTCTGCCCAGCCCACCTCCTTACATTTATAGAGCCTCCTCCAGGCCACGCTAGTCCATGGCAAGCATTGGCTGTGCACACACTCAGCCTGCCTGCAGCCGCTGGTGCTTTCTCAGCTTTCCTTGGAGCATGTGTGAGATGTCTTGACTTGTTATTAGCACAGGTGGTGGTATAGGTAGGACAGGGCTCTGTGCAAATTGCCCATGGCCCAGTTGATTGGAGGGTGTCCATGTCCATTGCATGGCTGCGTGCTCAGAAAGAAGCTTGAGGGACTGGGGTATGAGAAAGTTATGGGGAAGGACATTTCATCAGCAGCTGGGTTTCATACTTGCTGCATAGTTCAGGGCATTTCAGAATTGGGGGTGTCATTGCATTGAGCCAGCCTCTTTGGCTGAAGTCTCCTTTCTTTATTAAATTTCTAAGCTGCTTTTGCTAATGTGAGAAATAGGAACATGCTGGACTTCAGAGCAACAAGCTTCTGTAACTCTTAAGAACCTTGTTGTGTAATTGCTCCCTAACATAATTCAGTCATAATGGTCCCTGTTAACTTAAAAAACAGGGCCCCTGCTAGCCATGATAGTTTCTGAGGTGGTTGTTTGAGAGAGGACATAGGAGCCATTACTGTGGCAGATGTGAGGGGGATGGTGACAAGCAGCTGGGATAATGTCAACGTGCGGCTCGCTTGAAGGTGGAGAAGGAAGTGAGGGGATGCTGCTTGTGCAGTCAACCCTCTCTTTGCTGGGTGAGATTTGCACTCCAATCACTAGCTGCAGCGTGTTGATCTCAGATTTGTGAGTGAGCTTATATTGCCTTAAAGTAGGTGCCTTGTGCTTGTCTGTGATGTGTTAGTGAGCGAGTGAGTTGTCTTGGCATGAACTTTGTGCTGGTGCCAAGGGCTTGCTGAAAGCAGATTGTCTGTCAGTTTGCTTCTGAATAAAGGTCTGGAAATTCCAGGGTTCTGTGGATGCACTTTTGCATTGTCAGTCACCTGCCTGCACAAAGTGAGTACTGGAGTAATTCTGCCATTTATTTACAAAGCGCTGCTTCCAATAGAATAGAATATTTCAGTTGGAAGGGACCTACAGTCGTCATCTAGTCCAACTGCCTGACTAATTCAGGGCTGACCAAAAGTTAAACCAAATTATTAAGGCCATTGTCCCAGCGCCTCTGAAACACTGACAGGCTTGGGGCATTGACCACCTCTCCAGGACTTGTTCCAGCGTTTCACCATCCTCTCCATAAATAAATGCTTCCTAATGCCCAGTCAAAACCGCCCCTGGCACAGCTTTGAACCAGCATCCTATCACTAGATACCAGGCAGAAGAGCTCAGAACCTCCCTCTCCATCTCCTCAGGAAGCTGTAGAGAGTGATGAGGTCTCCCCTCCTCCAGTCCGGGGACGCTGAGTTTGCTCGGCGTATATCCGTGCACGTCCTGCGTGCCAGACAGAGGGCCCGAGAGAGTCCGAGAGAGCGCGAGCCCTTTTCCTGCAAGTATTCCGTGCTTTTTAGACAGCCTGGGCTGCAGGGCTGTGCTGGGGGGCTGCTCGGGGAAGAGCCGCTCGTTCTTCTGGAGCAGGCGGGCGGGAGCGGGCGGTGCTGAAGGGACAGCTCCCGCCCGGCGCGGGGTCAGAGCAGGGACCGGGGTGCTGGCAGGGCTGGGGGGCACTGAGCAGCGGCAACTGCTCACACGATCTTCAGGGAGCAGCACAAAGCCCCTCGCCGTGGTGGTCGGTGCTGCCAGGCTGGACCATGCCTATCCAGCTCAGTGCCACGTCCTGCTGTTGTAGTGTGTGCAGTGACCCCACTGCAGGGGCTGCTGGAGTCTCCTCTGGGGCTCTTCCAGGCTGGGTCAGGCTCTCTTCCTTTGCTGCCAGTTGTTTTGGCTTGGGAGCAAGTGCGTGCCAAGGCTGGGGCACTGTGTTTGCTGTTTAGACAGTGGTTCTCATTAACCTCTGCTCCTGCAGAGAAGCATTTGTAAGTTGAAACTGTGCAAGCAGCAAGGTGAGGGAGAGAAAAACCGCCACTGTTTCTTCCTGCTGGGGTCAGAGAAGCCATAACGGGAGGTAATCCAGATTATTTCCATCCAGAAATAATCTGGCCTACTTCCAGCAGCTATCCCTGAGCCACATGGAAACCCAGCAGCTCACCAAGAGGCTGCTGCTGCTGCCCTCTTCATAGCCAGGGATCTGCCCTGGCAGAGCCTCTTGCTCGCACAGCAGCTACTGACTGTGCCACGTGGCCCTGAGGCAGGGCCTTTCCACCAGACTCCTGGGAAGCAGTGAGTGGGAAGGTCAGTTTAAATCTAGAACAGCTCAAGCTAAGCATGTAGCCCACTCCAAAAGAGCCCAGGTCTTCAAGCACAGTTGTCCTTGGGTCCTTGATAGAGGCCACCCTCTATCTACGATGGTCTACCATCGACATTATTGGGTGCTGACCCCAACACTGTCCCTGCTGCAGTGCTCACTGGCTGTCCTTCAGCAGCATCACCAGTCTTAGCTCAGTGACACTGAGAAATCTCCTGCGTTTTTGGAGCTTTTGATGCTCCAGCTGGACATGAGCCAAGCCATCTCACCTGCTAGGTAGTGTGCCTTCTGAAGCCGGGCATTGAACAGTGTGCTGGCATTCAACACCAAAAATGTCTGGAAAGGCTGAAATGGAGGCAAGGAAAAGGTCTGCTTTGCCCCTGGTGTCCTGCCCAAGGCAGACTTGGCTCCTTCATGAAGAACTTGTTAAAGGCCATGGAGCAAATGGGGACAGGCCATATTGCAGCAGGAGGCCATTGGCACCACAGCAGTAGTGGCACTTGAAATTGTCTGTTTCTAGGGATTTTGGGTAATATTCTTCAGTTCTGAATGGGAGCTCTCGAGAATCTTGGCATGTCTCTGGGAGTTGTCAAAGAGCTTCTGTCCCACATATGTTCGTACAGCATTGAGGAACTTAACTGACACTTCTCATGTGGTCTCTCCTCCTCTTCCCAGGGCAAAGGATGTGCAGTAGAGTGTTTCATAGGCTTCTGACATTCAGCTTGCTTTAAATGGTGTGGTGGTGGTGTGGACTGAAGTTAGGAAAGGCAAGTCACAGGGATGTATCTTGCACTTGAAGAAAACAAGGGTGAGGTTTGTGACTTTTTCCTTCTGTCCTATCAGAGGTGACTGTGGTGCCTAGATATCAGGGGTGCTGCAGATACACCTCTATGAGGAAAGTGAGATGAGGGACACCAGACTCTCAGAGAGATCTCTACAGAGTAGAGAACGGATGTGATGGGCTCCACAGTGCTGGGAAGCTTCCTAAGTGTTCTGCTCTGTCAGTGTGTCCTAAATGCTGAAAGCTTCATGACCAAGGTGGCTGTAGTTTGCCGAGATGGTGACAAATGCTGAACGAATGAGGGTAGGGACAGAGCTACCAACCAGGGTGATGAGAAGTTGTGCTGATTTTGGCTGGAATAGTGTTCATTTTCTTCATAGTATCTAGTATGGAGCTCCGTGCAGCAGACTGGGCTGTCAGATATGCCAAGGGCGTCACTTGGTCCACCCATCTGCTATGTAGCACCCTGTTGCGGTTTAGCCCCAGCTGGCAGCTAAGTACCACATAGCTGCTTGCTCACTCCACTACCCGCCCCCCCACCCCGGCCCCTGGTGGGGTGGGGGGGGGAATCA
>VWZZ01006856.1:172129-204602 GCA_013399095.1 Psophia crepitans | reverse complement strand
CTGCTCTCTGCTCCCGAGACCTCCTCTGCCAGATGCGGTGACTGTTGTGTGTTCGCTGGAGCTGCGCCGCTCGCTGTGTGCGGCACCAGCACTCACTGCTGAGGGGGTGCAGCTCACCGTCCCTGTACTGCCTGAGTATAACATCCTGCATTTTATACCAGTATTGGTGTTGATATTAAGGTTCTTATTCTTTTATTAAATCTGTTTTGATTTCAACCCACGTTTCCTTCTCTTTTCCCAATTTCCCCTCCTCACATGAGGGGCATTGGGAAATAACTGCCTAAACCACAACACACTGCCCCTTCCCCTCCCCCCGTTCTTCCTCTTCCCCAAGTCCCTTCTAAGCTGAGCATGACGCCATACGGTATGGACTATCCTTTTGGTCAGTTTGAGTCAGCTGTCCTGGCTGTGTCCCCCGCAACTTCTGCACACCCAGCCATTCTGCTGGTGGGGTGATGCGAGAAGCAGAAAAGGTCTTGACTCTGTGTAAACTGCTCAACAACAAAAACATCTCTATGTAACAAGACCATCTCTCGATTATCAACACTGTTTCCAGCACAAATCCAAAACACAGCCCCATACCAGGTACTATGAAGAAAATTAACTCTATCTCAGCTGAAACCAGGAGACACCCTTTGCAGATATGCATGGGGTGCTTTAACTTTTCCTGGTGTACACTGGACTCTCTTAATATGAATGTGTTTCCTACCTAGCACATGGTTCAATGTCAGACTGTTCTGACCTTTTTTGCAGTGGTCTTTACATGTTGTAAGACTGTATCCTTTGACTTGTCTAGACTAGCCCCAATCTTCCAGGCTTTTGTCCAAGGCTTTTTGGTGGTCTTGCTGGTCTCCCGTGGCCTCTTTCAGTTAGTCCAGATCTTTGGGGAATAAACTGGTTCTCTGGAGGAGAACAGTGTAATTACTTGATGTGCCTTTATGAGCTGAAAGGGGAGCAGAGTAATTACTTCACGTGTCTATAAGCTGGCCTTTCACACATCCTACTGTATTTATCCTTTTTTGTGACAATTACCTGCTGGCTGATGTTCAGTTTGTACTCCCCTGTAGCCCTTACGACCCTTCTGGCAGAAACGCTCCTGTCTTTTCTTCTGTGGTCTGTTTGTGCAGTTTTTTACCTCTCAATGACTTACAGCCCTGCCCATCATCTCTCAGCCCTTTCGCCAGTCTGTTGGGAGCATGTCAAGTTCCCGTCCTGGCCTCCAAAGCGCTGGGTGTCATTTGCAGATTTTGAAACATGCTCTGTTCTGTCCTTTAGGTCATTCATGGAAAAGCAGAGCAGTAGCACGGCAGGGTAGACCTTTCTGAAACCCTACTTGTCCCCTTTCAGTGTAACTGCAAGCCACTGGTAGCCATCTATTACTGTGCACCAGCTCTGTGATGGACCTGAAGTCCTGGGAACTGCTCCCACAGTGCTGTGGGACCAGGAAGCATCTGCCTCTGGCATGGATGGGGAACCTGGGGTGGGTCAGAAAGACCCACTGGGCACAATCCGTAGCACATAACTACCAACTTGACTCTGTAGTATTATCCTCAAGCACTGACCCAAGCCACAAGCGTCAGAGGGTACAAGCCAAGACCTGCTGGCAGAGGGATGCTCTTCAGGAGCCATCAGCACACACGGACACAAGCATGCCAGTCCAGTTGTGCTGCAGCTTCTGTGCTCCCCAGGGTTTCCTATGGAGTTTCTGTAGTGTCACAGGCTGGGTGAGATGGGACCTGGGGTTGGTGAGAGCTGGGGTTGTTGCCCAGCAGAGGAGAGCAGCTGTCAGTGTGGGGAGCACATCTGGCAGATGCTGCTGCCTGAGAGCTGAGTATCAGCCTGAGGTCCCAGAGCACAGGCTGGTGGAAAGGTTTGGAGCTTGCTCACTCTGGAGAAGAGGAGGCAGAGGATTCTCATGCTACTTGCTGGGTACATGCCTGTGCTGGGGTGCTTGGGCTGGCCCCCAGCTACCTCTCACCATGATATAACAGGGTCAGATGGTGAGCAAAGCTGCCCAAGGCAAAGTGGCTGGAGGGTGCAATGGGATCCTGTCTGCTTGCTTTAGGGAGGAGATCATCCAGCTGTGCCTGCTGGGCAGTTTGCCTGGCTCTGGACCAAATGGGACATAGAGCCACAGCATCAACATGATGAGTTTGGGGTTGGGTCAGTCTGAGTGCTCAGGGGCAGGAGGCTGGATCCTGATGAAGGGTTGGATATGAGGGCAGGCTGCCTGCTCACGTCTCCTCAGCTGCCTGCCAGAGAAGGTGTGGATCCAGCTTGTCTGGCTGGTGTTGAGATGCCTGACTGTGCATCTGTGAGGGAGGCTTCCAGAGGATCCTGCCTGCCCAGGTTTCCATGGAGAGCGTCTTCTTGTTGAGGAGGGAGCCGTCTGGCAGACAGTACGGCCATGGAAATACCAATATAGCATTTGTTCTCCAAAGCACATGAATAACATCCCTAACAGCTAGCAGCCTCACTTCCTCCGCTTGCCCCACCAGTGGTCTGGCAGAGCAACCTGGGATGCCTGTCGTGTCTTTATCCTCCTGGCTCCTCGCTGCACGCTCATCTGAGCATCCCCAGTTTGGCCATATCTGCCCAGCCTGGCCCAGTTTCCCTTCCAGTTGGCAGGCATGGCTCCTCCTGGTGCAGGGATGCAGGGAGGCAGCCACCATTTTCGCTCGGGGATGCATTTGTCTTTGCTGCTGGAGGAAAGAACGGGAGTGCTGGAGGCGGCAAAACTGGGGAAGTTTTGCTCCCACCGCCTGTGAGATGCGAGGGGAATCACTTCCCTGAACAAAATGTCCTTTCTCGGATCTCCCAGTTATTTTGTGTGCTTTGAAAGGCCAAGGGGAAGCTTAAGAGCTGTTGAGGCAGCAGGCAGTGATGCAAGACACATGCAACAGCCCCTGGTGAAAGGGGGGACTGAGCTCGGGTGTTCATGGCAGTCTGTCGTTATTAAATTAAGGCTAAATTGCCATCCTAAATGTTATGTTAACATGAAGTTACAGCAGAAAGCACAGAGCACAGAACAGCAATATGATGGCGTAAGATGCATTACAGGGGTATTGTAATCATCCCAAACGAGGCATTTGAAACCCAGGGAATTCCAAATGTAGGGTTTGCATCATTTTGGGGGTTTGTAATTGAAAAACAGTCCAAACATAGGAAGGCTTAAGCGCATGTCACTGAGATTGTTTGGGTGCCTTTATTCTATGCTGCCTGGACATGGGCAGATGGTGGGAAAAAGTCTTTTAAAAAATTATAGAACCAAATGTGGAATTACAAATGTTACCATGATCTGGATCTGAGTGTTAAGGCATCGTGGCTTTCCAGGGTAACATTAGGGCTACTGGATCTTGACTGTGTATCTCCATATCTGAACATATTTGGGTGTCACTAATGTAGCCCACCTCTGTGCCTGCTGCTTCATAAAACCCATAATTGGAGACAGTTGCAGGTCATGTAGCATCATTTTATTTAAGTTAAAGAAGTGTACTTGGAACTTTAATTCTATCTTAGCTTATGGTTTTTGTCTTCAGATTTCCAAGCTCTTCAAAAGCTATTAAAGGAACCTTGGATGAGGATTAAACAAAAACCCAAAGGAATATCATCATAACATAATTCTGAGGAGCTGTAGCAAGAAGGTGACTTTTGGCTGTGTTTTATAAAGAGATTCCTTATTATGCCAGGACAGGGTGGTTATGCTGGATGTGCGGCCACTCCAAGGATGCAGAGTGGGTGGTGAATTCAGCCCTAATTTTCCAGTGACTGGTACGCACAGCCCAGCCAGGCAGCCATGGACTGTGAGGCGGTGCCGTCTGGTGCCGTGAACAGGCCTGAGGAAGCTCTCAAGTTGGGAAATCAGCTGGTAAGCCACCACTGGCAGGGCTGTGGTGTTCCCGCAGAGGGAAAATGATAATGGGTCAGTTGAAATGGCTCTGTGGGGAGTTGTGGGCACTATCATTAAGACTGGAAGCGGCCTGTAGCTTCCAGTCATACAAATTAGATATGATAGTCATTAATAATTTGGCTTTATCCTAACCCATGGTACCCAAAGGAACTGGAGCAGAACATTTGCACTGGGCCTTTTGCCTTCCAGCAATGTCAGGCAGAGTGGTGGGTCGAAGCACCTTTGAAATCCCGCTTGGGAATGCAGCTTTGGTGGGTCCTGGGCTGTCATTGCATCCCTGGAATGTCACTGCTAGACAAAGCTCAGTTCTCTGCTGAAGGAGGAATATTGCTGCAAGGAATATTAGATGATGGATGGTTTTCTTCCAGAGCTGGAGGCAGAGTGGGGCAGCTGAGGCACTGTGCTGCAAAGGCAGCTCCAGCAGTGGTGGAGTCTCTGGGTGCCTCAGCTGTATTTCTGTCCCTCCATGCACCTTTTGTTTCTCAGGCTTTGGCAGCCATTCGGGGGATAACACAGCAGTGTCATGCTCCCCCCAGGTGTGTTTCTGTCACTGCCTCGTGGGAAGGAGGAGATGGAGAGGAATGATGTGCAGAGGTGATAGGGATCAGGGGTAGAGCAGGATCAGGCCTGGTTGTGGTAGCTTAGCCCTCAGGCTGTCTCTCTGCTGTGGATGGGACAGCAGGTGTGACTGTTTCTCCCCATCATTTGTACCACCCTCCTTGTCTGGCGTTACGTGTGGTCCCTCTGCAGATTCTGGAAAGGTGCCTGCATGCCCAGCCCTGCAAGGCCTCGCTGCTCGGGTGGACCGGTTGCAATAACACGATTTTCTGGGCTGAGTGTTTCTTATGTCTGTCATAGCCTGATTTCTGAGCCTGCTGTGTTCGCTGGGTGTATCAGGCACGGCACAGGCCCATTTCCTTAATGACCAGCCGTGAACTGCCTGCACATGTGCAGTGCAGATTTGGCCCGCCCTCTGTGTTTGTGTTTTGGGGGTTTTT
The DNA here is from genome assembly GCA_013399095.1 of Psophia crepitans. Taxonomy (NCBI): domain Eukaryota; kingdom Metazoa; phylum Chordata; class Aves; order Gruiformes; family Psophiidae; genus Psophia; species Psophia crepitans. The sequence goes on along the minus strand of VWZZ01006856.1, from coordinate 199,694 downwards.
TTTCTGCGGATTTTCCGTGTTGGATGAGGTGTTCTCCATTGGTGGAGTCCCTGCCCAGCTGAGCCTCCACCAGAGCTGTGTCCTCCCATCTGCATACAGCTCTTATTTTGTGCTCCAATAATTCCAAGGCAATTCTGCTCCCTCTGAGCTTGGGAGAGATTTACCAGGAGCGCACGTACCAATGCTCTGGGGCAAAATGGAGGTGCCCCACCACTGCTCCCATCTCTCCCAGGGTAAGAACATGTGGCTGAGACAGGATGAGCATCCTCTAACCTATCACCAAGCAGTGTCTTTTAGCGGGGACTGGGCTGCAAAGCCACCTACAGAGGTGCAGAGCTGGCCTCTGGCTGATGTTGCTCTTGCCTGGCTGGGGTGAGGACAAGCACCAGGCAAGCACAGCCTCTGCGGGTCCCCTTGTCCAGGTCCCCCGGGAGCTGCGGTACTGGCGGGGGGAAGCGGGGGGGCCACTTACATAAGCCCTGAATGCGGCAGGCAGTGCGGGGAGTTGAAGGGCAGAGCACTGAAAATCCACACAGCCTCCAGCAAGGGCTCCCTGGCGCAGGAGCTCTGCTCACTGACACACATCCGCAGGTCCCCATCTGCAGCCACTGCCTGCCTGCAGCTCCCTCCCTTCCCCACGGACCCCGCTGGGGGCTGCCACATCTGCTCCCACCCCTGCTGACAGCCCAACATGGGGACGTGGGAGCGGAACTCTGCCTCCCCGGGGTTTGCTTGGGTAAGCTGAAGGCAGCCGGGGCAGAGAGGGGGTGGCGGGGAGACTGCAGTGCCAGCACAGGGAGATGCTGCCCAGAAGTACTCTGTTCCCATCCTGCCCACCCGGCACACGGGATGTGCCTGAGGGTCTCACCACTTCAGCCAGTGGCACGTGGAGGGCGAAAGCTGGCTGGAAAGTGTGTGGGCAGGCAAGGTGGGTGTCTGGGTAGGATATATGGGTCTAATTTGCTGGTGTATGAGGTGGGGTGGTAGCACCCGGACAGGAGAGTGATGCTTGCGTAGAGCTGAGGCGACAAGCACAGATTGCATGGCGTGGGAGCGCAGGCGGCTCTGGCTCAGCCAGGAGGGGAAAGGTGCCAGCGGGCTCTTGTGCAGGGGCCGTGCTGGGCAGCGGTGGTGCCTGACATGTTCCTCGTGGGGAGGGAAGTGGCACTGTCCTGCTTATCTTGGCACCCATGATCTGCTACCGGTACCCTACTGCAGCATGGGGCAAGGACACCATGCCTCCACGCAGGGTGGTCATGAGGCTCACCCCGGAAGGGCAGAGGCAGGGCTGGCCCGTGAGCACTGGGAACAGGCTCTGGAGGTGTGGATAGACACAGTCAGTCTGTCTGCATGTGCTCTACTTGTGCTGCCCACACTTGCCTACTCCCAGAGCTGCCTGCCTGGGCGGTGGTAGAGCCAACAAGCACCCATGGGTGGGAGGGTACCAGCCACGGATCCCGGCTCCTTTTGAACTGTAGCTCTTTGACTTTTCCCAGAGCAAGTCTGCTGTTAATTCCATCTATCTCTCCACAGTATCAACAGTCCCCTCAAGGCCAGGCCATCGGCAGGCAGGCAGCAGCGGGCAGCTGGCAGGCTGTGAGGACCCGTGGCACATCTCCCTGTGTCTGTGCTCCCGACTCACCTAGCAGAAGGTGCTCCTGGCTCTCCTGCTCCATCTGTTCCTGGTGGGAAAATCAGAGGCTTGGCGTGATGGGGATGCCCTAAGCCCTTGCCCCAGGAGCTTTAGGCCTGGATGTTGGTGCTGCTCCTCCCGGACGATGTGGCTGATACTCTGGAGAAGCCCTCTCTTGCCCCCTGTTCTCCAAGTGCCTGAGCTGGTGGCTGGCTGGGACCTGCGTCTCACCCTCTGGGTCCTGAGCTTTGCCTCAGCGGTTGTGCGGATGGAGGGCCAGGTCTACTCACCGACTGTCAACACGCATTATGGGAAGTTACGGGGGGTGCGTGTGCCACTGCCCAGCGAGATCCTGGGACCTGTGGACCAGTACCTGGGGGTGCCTTACGCTGCCCCCCCCATTGGGGAGAAGAGGTTCATGCCCCCCGAGCCGCCACCATCGTGGTCAGGCATCAGGAACGCAACCCACTTCTCGCCGGTCTGCCCCCAGAACATCCACAATGCTGTTCCTGAGATCATGCTGCCCATCTGGTTTACCTCCAATTTGGATATCGTGGCCACGTACATCCAGGACCCCAATGAGGACTGTCTGTACCTCAACATCTATATCCCAACAGAGGATGGTGAGTCCTTGCCGGGGTGCCCATAGGAGGGCGGGGGGAGGGGGGCCTGCTCCGCCCCTCCCCAGCAGTGGTTGGTCTCACCTGGGTGTTGTGTTTGAAGCATGTGGTTGTGGACCCTGCAGCATGCTGTCTGTTTGTGAAAAGCTTTCTCTGGCCACGCAGCTCGCCCTCTTGCCGTCAGCTGCCATCTCTGTCTCGCGTGCTCCTGCTCCTCCACATCCCCTGGTCGTCCCCCCCCCACCTCCATGGCATTGTCACGGGTTCCTCTCTCGTGTTGCTAAATCTGAATCCGACTCTCTGACTGCAGATCCACAGAGCGACAAGCTGGTTTGTGCTCCCCAGGTGCCGAGTGCCAGGTTCTGTCTTGAGTTGGTTCGGGTTTGTCCTTCCTCCCCCCTTTCCACCCTCCCCAGGTCCATGCGCTAGTTGTGGGCGTGGGCTGCGGCTGCGGCTGGGAGGAACACTCTCTGCCTCTCCCTGGGGAGATGCTCTGGCAAGGAAGGGACCACGGAGCCCTTTTCTGGGCTTTGGTATGGATGGGAGGTTGGGGGCATCAGCAGGCACATCGCTTGGCTACTCCCCTGTCGACCAGAGGGATGACAGCAGAGTGATGAGCCTGGGGTGCCAGTGACCCATGGGGCATTGTCCTGTTGGGGTGAGGCTGATCGGCATTGAGTGCCTCCTTGTCTAACCTTTTCCTTTGTAGGAGATCCCACCTGAACTGTAAGTAGAGAGCAGAGGAGGCAGCGCCTGCCTGCGCGCCTGCCCCAGCCTCACCACAATGGGAGCCCCTGGGGATTTTCAGCGGGCTGGAAGGGACCTGCAGCGAGTCTGCTGCACGCAGCAGAGCAGCCTGGTAGACCAGTGGCTTCTTCCAGACTGGCTGGCTCCACTCCTCTGTCCCTGGGGCCCTCGGCCACGGGACGCATCGTGCCTTCCTTCCCACCCAGCACAGCTGGCCCAGAGTTTTCCTCCCATGGCGACGCTCCCTCCCCACCTCCTGCGGTCCCAGGGGTGGCGGGAGGGCAGCAGCGTGGTTGTGATTGCATGCCCACTCCTGCCAGTGGAGCCTCCTGTTATTTTGTAGTCTTTTATTCATTTTACAGTAAAACGGATTTCCAAGGAATGCACCCGAAAGCCCAACAAGAAAATATGTAGGAAAGGAGGTATGTAGCAAGCCGACCGGCAGAGAGGCACAGAGAGGAAAGAAAGAAAGAGTGAGAGAGTGAGAGGGTGCCTGGCTGGCCCCCAGCCCGCGGCATGCTCCTCTGGCACCTCTCTGTGCCACCACCCAGACCATGGGCCCTCCAAGCAGCCCAGCCTGCCGCCCTCCACTTCCTGCTCAGAGGAGCCCCATGGATGCTCTGGCCACCTCTGCTGCCCAGCTGGAGGAGCCAGAACCGGTGCTGGCTGGGAACGCAGGTCTGGGGTCGGGTCAGAGGAGGATGCTCATGTTGCTCCAGGCCTTTCAGAACAGCTTCTCCTGGGCTGAGAACACGCTCCTGGCTTTATTCTGCTGACACTGGCAGCGTCCCAGCCCCTGGCTGGGAGGGGGAGCCTCTGATGGTGGGTAACACTTAAATGCATCCATCGCTTAGGGGTGCATGCCCTGTTGGGGGTGTATGAACCCCCTGAGGGAAGCACCTGTGTGATGGGGCACTGTAGCCTGTCCTGGGCTGAGCTGTTCCCCAGTTGCATCCCTGGTCATTTTGCATCCAAAGTTCCTCAGTTAAAAGTATAAAACCTCTTCTGGCTATGTAAACACTGCCATGTTTTGCCCCAAGTCATGGTCCTGCCGAGGCTGCTCCCTGCTGCGCACACACTCGTGCCTCTTACAGCCCTGCCAGTGAGGATCGGCTCTCCGTGCCCTGGCACAGCATCCTCCGTGAGCCCCAGCTGTCCCGCAGGTGGCCGAGCACCTCCAGTTCAGACACATCTCTGCTTTGCCTTGCCTCCATTCCCAGGGCCATGCAGGGCTCATCTTGATGCACTTTGGAGTTGGGGGGGGGAGGGGGCAGCTCAGCTCCCCCTTATCCCAAAGTGATCTCAGCCCCACCTTGCCCCAAAGTGATCCTGTGTTCCTGGCTCTCCCGAGCACCACAGGCTGGAGATTGTAGATGTGCAAGTGGGAGCTGGCTTGGCTCCTGTTGGACACGATGCTTCGTCCGTCCTGCTGCACAGCCCCCCTTGCAGGGAGGGAGAGCCCAGGCTGCTCTGTGCATCCCAAATTTGGATGTGCAGACGGTTAAGCAGACAAACCCTTTTAGAAGGCTCAGTGCAGGGAGGGGGTGTCTTTTGGGCAGGGGCTGCCATCCTGGACATCCTGTGGCAGTGGGGTCCCTGCATCCCAGCCTCCACCTCCCTGCGCCCCTGGGCTTAGCGGGGCAGGCACAGCTGGGCTTGGAGGTTTGGGGAGCACTTTCCTTCCAGCCATTTCCCCTAGTTCTGTTGTTGGGTTTCTTTGCTTTGCTTTTCCTGTTGCTGTCCTGGCTATTCACACGCCATGTCTCTGAGTGCCAAGGCTGCCCCTGAAAGGGCTGGTGCATTAGGGAGTCTCCTCACGCTGCCTCCGGAGCTGGCTGCGCCAGCGATCACCAGCCACTTCAAAGCGCTTCCTCTCCCACCCCTCCCACTGGCTGCGAGGGCTGGCACGCCCAGGGAAGCAGGGTCCGGGTTACGGCTAGAGAGGGGGGGCGATGTAAGGCACAGCGAAACACCTTGGGCACGCTTGTCTTCTGGTTTCCCCTCCCTGCTGTCTCTGCTCACAGGCAGGGTTTCTTCGCAGCCCATATGCGGTTGCTCCTGGTCACCTCACAGGGAGCTGGTGGGGGACATGGCATCTGCCCCTTCTGGGCTCTGCTGACTCACAGACCAGCAGATCCGTAGCGCTGGCCATTTGGGCATCCAGGCGTGACGTGCTGGGAATTAAAGCACCCAGACACTGGTGCTGCCCTTCAGCTCCAGCCACGGCTCTGGTGGCTGTTGGCTTGAATTAATTGAGTCACTTGTGATGAGACATGGAGGCTCCCCCGCCCCCCGTCGTGTATCCTCGGTTAGTAATGCTTGGGATAAGGAACATGTACCTGCAGCGCTGATTTCCTCAGGCTGCGTGTCATTTTAACATTGGCTTGTTCTGGAATATTCTTGATAATTATTTCTAAGGCCACATATCAGCAGTGAATAAGCTCTCCTCTCACAGAGCAGGCAACTGTGCAGGATTTTGTTGGTTCAACACGCCTCAGCTCTCACTTTACTGGAGTCTTCATGATTTCTGCCACCCCTAAGCTCAGTGTATTTCATAGCAGCCAAAGGATGGAGAATGTATCAGAATTTATCCCTGGGACAGAAAAATGTTCCTTTTGCCCTGTCCACGTGCCCACAATAATTTCTTATATGGAAATTCCCTACATGCTGATCTCCTCCATACACATTGGTCCTTTCTGTGGGAGCGAAGCCGGGCAGCAGTGCTTTGAGAATAATTAGCCATGCATGGTGCCAGGGGAGCTGACAGCTTTGAGGCTCAGGTTTTGCTCTGAAAATAACGCTGCCTACCCAAAGAGCATGTACACACACACACACGGTACAGTACCTATGTGCAAAACACAGCTCTACCCTTTGCTTTGTGCTGTCAACACTTCCAGCCTGTGCTTCGGTGTGGCTGGTGCCGGGATGCTTTCCCCTTCACCACCGGCTGGGCAGACCTTGCTCTAGGGCATGAGGAGGTGGATGTCATTTTTGGAGGGGAAAAGTGGAACTACCTTGCACATAGAAGCCCTCCCCAGTTTTTACCAGCGACTGCCCTAACCTCTCTGGCCAGGGCTGTGCAGAGTCCATGGTGCTGTGAAGACAAACGTGCCAGTCCAGCGCTGTGCAAGGGTGGCTGGAGCTCCCAGCAGCTGCTGGGTCTGGAGCACACTGTGGCTGCTCGGCAGGAAAAGCATTGTGGCTTCTCCACTGCTCTCCAAGAAACGAACCTGGCCGAGTACCGGCTGAGGCTTCCCTGTGACTGTGCAACTGCTGCAGTGCTCCCTTGCTGGAAGGCTTCTCACCAGCCACAGGCAAAGTCTGATGCTTTGCAGAGCTGTCTGGGAGCAGACCACCGCTCCGGCACTCCACTTCCACTCCAGCGAGTGATTTGCAAAGGTGAAGGTAGGTGTTTGTGCTGGTGGAGGCAGCTGAGTGTGAGAAGATGTAGTGCTTTTATGGAATCCACTCAAGGATGGCGATGACTCTTGTACATCACCCAGGGACTGGGAGGGGCAGTACAGCAGCAAGGTGCACTGCAGTCCTGGAGCAAGGGCTGATGGCTGGAGAGGCCAGCCAACAGAGGTCCCAGTGGAGCTGCCCCTGCCCGTGGGGTTGTGCAGCAGTGGGTTCAACAGCTGTTATCCTTGTCATTCCAGGAGCTGTCCCATTCCTTGTCACTCCTGGAGAAGCACCTGAGCTGGTGTGGCCACCAGCAAGTGTGCCTCCGGGTGCCCATGGCCATCAGACATGGTGGCAGCGCAGCTGTGGGCTCCTGCTCCCTGCGGCATCGTGGCTGCTGTGTGGGAGCGGGTGCCCCAGGGAGTTTGCACTGAGGAGGGTGTGCTGGGGCTGCCCGGAGCAGACATTTGGATCTGCAAAGGTGTCAGCTCAGGCTCCTGCTCTTCTCTTATCCACCCCATACTGAGTGCAAAGGCTCCAAGAACCGAGGCTCCTCACCCTCCTTTATCGCTTTGTGCTGGCATCAGTGCTGTTGGCATAGTTTGCTTAAGATAGCATAAATCAGGCATGGATGCCCCTGTTTCAGGGAAAATGATTTTATTTTTTACTGAACTTGAGCCTAAATCTTCCTAGAGCCTTCAGATAAGAACATATGCATCCTTCCTATCTGCCTGAGCAACGTCACTTCTCAGTCAGCTTAAAGTGAAGCAGCACAACAGACATTCACACTGGCTTAGGGGAGGGAGTTTTTGATGGGTAAGGAGAGTAAGAGCCACTAGTCCTTTTGGTTTTTCCAGCTGTGAATCCACAAGCTTAAACCTATCCCTGTGAGAGGAGGTGCTGTGGGCCTCTGCTTTGCCTTTGCCAGTGCAGAGGAGGATCTCCTGGCATGGGTGTCGTTGAACATGGCGATAACCAGTGGAGGGAGGTGGAGCACATAGGAGGGAGGTGGAGCAAAGTGCAAGGGATGAGTGAGGGAAGTGAAGCTGTAATTGCTCTTATGAGCTGTGGGACATTGGTGGGTCCTTCTGGACGTAAACAACGTAGCAAGAGGCAAAAAGCCCGCTACATCCCAGCAGTCTTGTTCACCGTAACCCCAGCCACCTTGGCACCTTTCTGCCAATGGGGAAGGCTTGTGAAGGCTCATGCTTTGCCTCTGCCATGCACACACGCCACCGCTGTTGCCCTTCCCCCTGACCTGCATTACTGCGCTCCAGCTTTGCTTAGCTTCCCAGCACTGCTTTCTACCATCCCTTCTGTGGTGTGTGAAGCTCAGGTTGCTTTAGGCTTGTCCCTAAGCTCCAGGGCAGCAATCTCTAGCCAGATCCCTCCCTACTCAGCCAGGGCAGTTGCTTGGATCACGGGGATGTTGTCCACTCTCCTCTTACAGCCTGACAGCGCCTCATAGCCAGTTAGTTCCACCATCCCTGTCTGCATGGAGACCTTCATCTCCTGAAGGAGACGAGGGTGGAAGGCTACAGCCTGGCTTTAACAGCACTAGAGCCCTGGCAGTGGAAAGGGATCTCCAGCTGCCCGTGACCAACTTCCCAGCTCTGAAGCATAGCATGGATGAGGGCTCGCTGCCCGTGGTCTTCATTAAAGAAAAGTCCCTATCCCTGAGCAGTACCAAGGAGGCTGGTGCATAGCACCGATTAGCAAATATTGCACAACTACTTCGTCATTTAAGTGCTTTCAGGGCTTGCAGCTCTTTCTAATGAAGATGGAGTGGGTCAAGCCTGCAGCCTCCTGCAAACAGGCTGGGCAGCAGCACGCGCCCAGCTGAGTGTGTAGCTGGTGGGTGGGCTGGGAAAGGAGCACAGGGGAAGAATGCAGGAGGAAGGGGTGATGTTGGGGCTGGGGTGCTGGAGCGAGAGGTGGCAGGGATGGGGGTGGCATTGGGTGTAAACAGGAGAATGATGTGAGGAACTCAGTTTGTGGCTGGGCCATGGAGTGGGTAGGTCAGGAGGTGAACTCTGAAAATCAGGACAGCTTTGGAGACAGCTGATCCATCCCTGTCCCAGGTAGAAGCAGCTCTACCTCACCGCTTCCTGGCAGCGTATCTTGCCTGGTCTGAAACACCTCCCCAGGCCACCTCTTCCAGTGCCTTCCTGCCCTTTCTGCCAGGCAGGTTTTCTTCTTGTTCAGCTTCAACTTGCCTTATGTAGCTCCGGGGCTGCCTGTGCTCTGTACAGTGTAGAGGGAGTTGCTGTTCCACCTCACCATCTCACAGTGGCCTTTCATGTGTCAGGATGCTGCTGTAGCTCCCATCACTCCTCTGTTGCTTGGATTCATGTGACCCAGTCTCCTGCAAAATTTTCTTGCCTGCTGGATTTTTCTAGACTTCTGGTCATTGCTCCTCTGGACTCTCTCCAGCTGGTCATGGCTGCTTAAGGCATTGTGCAAGGCTCTTGCCCCGATGGAGTTGCCCCACAGCTGTGACAGACCTCTCACTCCCCTATCATAAATTCTTTTCAGATTCAAACCCTGTCCCCCTCCATGCTGCCAGCTCTGTTATCTGCCACTTGTGTCACCTGCAGGATCGCACTCCCAGAGTGACAGTGAGGACGACTCCCTGATTTTGTCTTCCTAGCCAGTTTCATCCTCACCGTATCATAGTTTCATCCAACTTCAAGGCTGCCCCTTGCTCATGGGAGCCTTGCTGGAGGCCATGCAAAACCCTTGCTGTGGTGATAGCAGCAGGACTCCAGGATCAGAGAGGTTGTGGAGTCTCCTTCTCTGGACATACTCAAGACCCATCTGGATGCAGTCTTGTGCAATGTGCTCTAGGTAATCCTGCTTTAGCAGGGGGGTTGGACTAGATGATCTCCAGAGGTCACTTCCAACCCCTATGCAGCTGTGAATCTGTGAATCACCTGGGTGCCTGGTGGGACCTTGGAGCTCTGCATATCTGGGACAGGTTGCTGAGCAATGTGAGCACAGTGTGGGCAGCCTTGCACAGCAGAAACCCTGCTGTCACCTCTGAGGTCACCATCACCTAGAGAACTTTTTGGTGCAGGCATTAGGGAGCAGAAGACTGCAGGTGCTGGTCTGCAGCTCTAAGGGGATAAGAAGAGCACAGCCTCTTCCTGAAATTTGGGGCTGCAGGGAGCAGGGATGGCACCACTCAGCTTTGTGCCCACAAGGGCACGTAGCCATTTGCAGCAATGGGGCCTCAGTACGGGTCTGCACCACATCTGCTCCCCACCAGCCCACAGGCCACCTCTCCTGCCTCATGCCGGCTGCATGCAGCTCAGAAAGCACTGTGCTTAGTGCATGCTGTCTGCAACAGCATCCCATAGCACCAGGCTAGGGCTGCTGGCCTGGCCCATGCTCTGGCAACGCGGATTTTCTGAGGACCATGCAATGACTGCAAGGCGTTCAGGATGGAACAGAAACTGGTATTTTTAGGGTTCTACCTTGGTCAGGGCAAGCTGGTCAGTGCCTCTGCAATCCTCAGTGGACCACACAACTCATCTTTTAAGAAGGGAGTTAATACAGGATGGAGCCAAGCAGTACAGGGAAGCACCCATCATGATGGCTCCCTGCAGCACGTCATGGTGGTTTCGTGCTGTGGCACTGGTGGTTTGCAGCATAGCCATGCCAGGCATAGCGAAGGGCAATGCACCGCGTGGGGATGACGGGCAGGACCCTAGCTGGTGGTCATGGCTATCCAGGGCAACCCTTCACGTGGGCTTTGCTGGTGGCAGGGGACAGTTGTCCCCAGTGGCAGCAGAGCTGGGAGCAGGGCTCCTGCTTGCACCCAGCTCGTAAGAGAGGGAGCCTTGCCCCAGTGCAGGGAGCCGAGGGTGTGCAAGCAGGTGGGGGCAGGCTGGGACGCAGGAGGATCAGTGAGTGCTTCGAGAGGCTGATCCACTGCCGGTGCTGATACTGCCTCAGGCCTGCTCTCCTCCTCCCTGCCACCCTGGCTCTCCCAGCGGAGGCTCTGGGAAGGAGCCCAGGTGAAGCAGCTCCCAAGGCAGTCGTGCCCATGCCCTGTGCCACCTTGGCCCTGGGAGAGGTGCGGTGTGAGCAGCCAGCAGTGCTGTGGGGTGCAGGCCTGGCTCCACCGTCTCTGCTATCATGCTATTTTTGAATTCTCTTTTGTTGTTTTGTTTTGTTTTGTTTGTTTGTTTTGGTTTGGTTTTGTTTCCTTTTGTTTTCCTTTTTGTTCTGTCTCCTCGTGTTTGGTCCCTAGGAGCCAGCGCTAAGAAACAGGGCGAGGACTTAGCGGATAATGACGGGGATGAAGACGAAGGTATTTCTGTGCTCAAGACTGCCACTGCATGACATGCAAAGCGACTCTGTTTGCCCGCCATACGCTGCCGCCCCCAGGGAGCCCTGTGTGTGTCTGTCTGCCGTGCTGGACAGCAGCTGCGCGGGGCGGGGGGCAGGCTGGCCGGCTGTGCAGGGCACCCAGGCCCTTCCCCTCCTCAAGATGCGGGGGGAAGCTTGTGGGGTTTTTTTGCTTTAGGAGAAGTTTGCTTCCGCTCCACTTGAGCGAGGGCAGGGAACAAGCATGGCAGCTTGGGAGGAGAGGAGCCCTTGGGCACCTGGGCCCATTTCACCCTGAGCCCGGTCACATCTCACCTCCAGCCTCATCCCTCCAGAATCGGTGACATGCAGCTGGGAGTCAGCGACCTCACCCTCCACCCTTGCCTGGCCCCGCCACAGGCCCCGCCACAGGGTGGCCATGCCAGCAGCTTGGCACCCTTGGTAGCTGCAGGGTACTTGTCCATGCCCAGGAGACCCAAGGTCTACTCAGATACCGCTTCTCTTAACTCCCTCCTTCTCCACCCAACACAAGTGAGGTCTTGCTTGCAACCAGAGCATTAGCACCAGCTGAGGCAGAGCAAGTGAGCTTTCAAGCAGAAGTGATTCTAGATGTATACCGTGGCTAAGCAAGCTGCAGAATAAGCTATTTTTAGTAAAATGGGGTTGTTCATCTGCAGGATATGGAGTCGGTGTGTTTGGCTCCAGGAATGTGAAGAAGAGGCAGGAGGAAGGGTTGGCCAGGGTGCAGTCCTAATGTACTGAGGACAGTAGAACCTCATAGTGTGTAAAAGTCCCAGGGCAGCTTGAGCACGGCCTGACAGATGGCATTTGGGATTTGGGAAACAGATGAAAAGATTTTTCCTTGGCAGTATCAAAACCCTGTTGCTTTTCTCCCACTAACCTGTGCCCCAGGATCTCTTGTACCAGGGCATAAGCTGGCGTTCAGCCTAAGTGATCTGACTCTGCTAAATCCCCGCACAATAAAATGTGCTGCAGTGATTAGGAGCCATTTATTTCCTGCTACGTCTCTACACATTGCTGCCATTCTGCTGTGAGGATGTCCCTTTGTGTGTTGGTGGGAGCATGTGGCAGGGAGGAGAGGACATGGGCACAGGTACTGATGTTCCTGCTCTTTGCATTTCAAGCAGGTGGCCCTGGGAAGAGTTGTCCTGCTGTAGCTCTGGCAAATGGGCGATGTCTGTCCCAGAGGAGCCACAAGTGCTTTTTGCACCCCAGGTCTGTGCCTTTGCCTGGCTGCATTCTGGCAATAGGAAACAGGCACAGGTTTTGCCATATCCTTATTCTCCTGGAGGGAAGAGGCTTTCTATGTGGAAGGAAGGCCACCCTTAGCCATGCCGCAGGCCACAGCTAGAGGCAGGAATGGCCAAAGGTACCCATCGTCCTGCTCAGCAGTTGCCTGTGCTGGGCAAGCTATGGGGAGGAGTGGATGTGAGCATGGGTTAGGTGGGTACGAGGGAGCATGTCCACTCTGAGTTGGTGTGGCTGTGCCCCAGAAGTCCCAGCCCCACGCGGTGCACCGGTGAGGGAGGCAGGCAGGGAGCAGCAGCTGGCCAGGGCATCCAAGGCTGAACAGCCCCAGCAGGTGATGCCAGCCTGCCCAAGCAAGGCACTGGGTGCGGGTGAGCACAAGGGAGGGCAAAGTCCATCAGTGCTGGCTCACCAGCCCAGGAGAGGGGTGGGCACCGCAGGCATGTGGGACCTGGCACCACCTCCACGATGGGTACAACTACCTCCTCCATGTAACGTGGGTGAGATGTACCAGGAGCCGTGCCTGGGCTCGATTCCATGAGGGATCCCAGGCCAGTGGAGCAGAAGGGGCAGGACATCCCCTGGACATGGCCAGTCGAGAGAAGGAATATGGCTGCTCCCTGTCCCCTAGGCTCCCGCAGTCCTTCCTTCCCAGCCCTCAGGGTCCCATTTCCCATCCTCACTCCATGCCTCATGCCCTGTCCTTGCCTGGACACTGTGCTCACCTCCCTGACACGCATACGTGCACACACTGTCTGCCTCATCACCATGTCTGTGTCTGGGCACTGGGATGCCATGGGTTCACATCCAGGCAGCCGGCAGGTTTCTGCCTTTCTAAGGGTATGGGAAGGTGGGGGTGGGAGAGTCAGATGCTGGAGCACCCACCAGTGCCCTCCTGCCTTCCAGGTCCTGCACACCCCCATCCCTGCCCCCCCCGGCAATGCCAGCTTCCAAGACTCCTGGAGTTGAGGGCTTGGGTCCAGGCAAAGACGGGACATGGGGCTGCATCCTGGGGCTGGACTCTGCAACTCCCACCTGCAATGGAGGTGTAACTGGTGTGGCTCCTGCACACAGCCAGAGCCTAGCTCCAGGGAAGAGCAGATGGGTCTAGCCAGCTCTCTCCCACATGTGCTGAGACTCTGAAGGGTACAGCAGTGGGGGGACGGCACAGCGGCTGCCACCACCTGGAGAGGGGCTGGCAGGGTTGGTTCAGTGATGGTCAGTTTTGGAGGTCCACACTGTGGCCCCCAGGAGAGCTCTGAGTTTGGCTCCTAAGCCCCCTCCCTGGTCCTGGCAGCTGGCATTGCCCTCGTCCTTGGTCTGCCTGTCAGGCAGGGTGCTGTGGCCATTAGCATGGTACTGTGTTTAACCGCCTCTCCTTCCAGACATCCGGGACAGCGGGGCCAAGCCTGTGATGGTGTATATCCACGGTGGCTCATACATGGAGGGCACAGGGAACATGATAGACGGCAGCATCCTGGCCAGCTATGGGAACGTGATTGTCATCACCCTGAACTACCGCGTTGGAGTGCTCGGTATGGGCTGGCCAGCATGGGCTGTGCCGCCAGCACAGCTGGGCAGCGGGATGAGACCCCACAACTGACTGGGCTTGAACCAGCTGGGAAGGGGACAGTGGGGTTGTGGGGCCCAGTGGGATGGGAGCTGCACTGTGGGTGCTGCCCCTGCACTCCAACCCTGGCTGCTGAGCAGCGTGCCTTGTGACAGTGACCCCAGTGGGCAGTTGCAGCATGGTCTAGCTCCTGGCATTGCCCCCCTTCCAGGCTCATTTACACAGCCTGGCTCAGCTGAAAGCAAGTATTGGTCTGTGGTTAAATAAATAAGAAATGCTTTTACCCAGCATGTCCTCCTGAGAGGACTCGGAATCGTGAGCTGCCAGCAGGTACTGCCTGGCTGCCCCTGAAGGCCTGGCAGTTCTCCTTCCCCAAGCATGGGCTGCCTCCAAGTTAGCTGAGCTGCCAGGACTCCTGCAGCTGCCCGTTGCGGCCTGGCTGTGTGCAGAGGGGTTTACTAAAGGGTGTCAGGTGCTTTACAGAGGAGTGTGGCATTCCCATCTTCATGAGCACTGGTGACCTAGAGAGACAAAATGGGGACACAGGGTCCAAAACCAGTGCGGTCCCCTGCCTGCTGCAGCAGAAACCCCTGGGGGCTTGGACACAGGAGATTTGCCTGCAGCATCACTGTTGCCTCCCTTAGCAGCAGGAGAACAAGGAGTGCAGAGGTCTGGGCAGAGCTCCTTCCCAGCCAAGCTGTTGGCAGGGACAGCTCTCTTCCTAACCATCCAGCCTGGCATGGCTCTCTCCCCAGGCAGGTGGGCTTCCAGCTGATACCTGGGGTAGCACACCCCTCTTAAAGCCTCCGGACCCCTTAGTCTCTTGGGGAAGATGGCAGTTACCTGGTAGAAAATAGGCTTTTCAGTAAAAACAAGACCTTTCAATATTAAAGTCAGGCTTTTAAGATGGATAGGTGCAAATTAGAGAGACATAAGTCACAATATGACCTAAGACTTAAGCGGTATCGTTGTCATCTCCATTGAAGTGCTGCAGTGCGCCTGGCCAGAGCACCTCCAGTGCTGGAGCAGTGCCAGCATTGCTCCGTGCCTGCTGGAGTTACCTGCTTGGATTTTACCTCAGAACCGCGTTTTTGGCTTCCTGCTTTGAGTCAAAGCAAACAAAACACAGATAACTTATCTCGGGTGTTCCCTTTATTATTGAAAGCATTTCTCAGTCTCTTCCTCACTGAGAGCCTTTGTATTTTACGCTGCAGTCGGTTCCTCTCTGCCCAGCCCACCTCCTTACATTTATAGAGCCTCCTCCAGGCCACGCTAGTCCATGGCAAGCATTGGCTGTGCACACACTCAGCCTGCCTGCAGCCGCTGATGCTTTCTCAGCTTTCCTGAGAGATGTCTTGACTCATTATTAGCACAGGTGGTGGTACGGGTAGGACAGGACTTCGTGCCTGTCACCCTGTCACTGCTTGCAGTTGTCTGGAGAGTCTCGCCGGGGCTTGCAGCTGCACTCACAGCCTTTTACCCGTCTGTGCCCTGCAGATGGTCTAGAGCTTGGTTGTGTCCCCGTACCAGCTTAGAGCTCACAGGACTCTTGGTAGTGGGCTCTCCTGTTGTAGTGGGACAGTGTCCCATAGAAGCTTCTATAGGCCTGTGGAAGGCGGGTGGTAGGTCAAGACACCCTGTGCAGAGGGGTTTACTAAAGGGTGTCAGATGCCTCATCCCTAATTGGGGTCCCTTGGCCTGCAGGGTTCCTGAGCACGGGGGACCAGGCTGCCAAGGGCAATTACGGACTACTGGACCAGATACAGGCACTGCGCTGGGTCAGTGAGAACATCGCCTTCTTTGGGGGAGATCCCTTGCGGATCACTGTCTTCGGCTCCGGTATTGGTGCCTCCTGCGTCAGCCTGCTCACCCTCTCCCACCACTCTGAAGGTAGGTGCCAGCTGTGCCCGAAGATGCTGCACCCTGCTGATGCTAACCTGGGAAAGGGAGCCCGTCTGGGTACTGCTGGCCACCCTAGCGAAGTCAGGGCTGCTTTTGAGTTAGTCACTGGTGAGAGCCTGACCCAGGGCCAGGAAGCAAAACATTCTCATTGTGGGCAGGGGGAGACCAGCAACAGGGCATGTGGGAGCCGGGGGTGGAGCTGGTGCTCCCAGTGTGCAGGGCTGCAGTCTGGGGACAGCACCTGGACATAGGGAGAGGTGGGGACCCCTCCTGCAGCACCCTGCCCAGGTGCCCTGGCTCACCCACGTGCGGGTGCGGAGGGGATATAGAGTATCATGCAGGGCACCATGAGCATGGCTCTCAGTGCTAGGAAAGGCAATCGTACTGGAATAGAGGGGAAGCCAGACCTGAGCCTGGGGAGAGATGGAGGGCCCCAGCTTGTGAGACTGAGAGAGTTAGAAGTGCTATGACTAGCAAAACACAGGTGGAAGTGATGTGTTTGATATCTGTAAATATAGCAGAGTGTTTACTCTAGATAAAGAAAGGAATTATTTACACTAAAGATTGTGTTGGCATAAGAGCAAATCCATGTAAACCACCTGCAAAAACATTTACATTGAGCACTGGGGAAAAAAATTAACCATGGGAGTAGATGTGTTCTTGATAAACTTCCTGAAGGAAATCGCAAGAGCAAAGCCTGAACTGGACACAGTCCCCAGTGGACCAGCCTGCCAGGGACTTGATCACCGGGTCTTTATATGACAGTGCAGCCCTCTTCCAGTGCTGTGTCCTCAAGTGTTGTGCAGGGGAGAACAGGACACATAGGGGCGGTGGATGTGGGCGTGAGTCTGTACCTCAGAGACATACACAAAATTGCACTTGAAGCCATTACGAAGAGCTACAGCACTGCTCAACAGCCTGGGAACGGCACCGGAATGAAGGAGACCTTCAGAACCTCAACAAGACTGATGGCATGGTGGAGGGCTGCCACTGGCCAGGCTGCGAACAAAGTTGGGCAGCCTTCCTCCAGCCCCGGGAGCTGTCTGGTTGTCTCAATATTTAAAGCAGAATTCTCAGCCCAGGCTGCTGCGAAGGTGGCTGCACCAGCACCAGCATCACGGTCTGCTTGGCAGTATTGGATGTGGAGGTTTGCAGGTGCTGCAGGCAGCATGAGGCTGGTGTTAGCTGTGGTGAGAGGTGGCAGAACCCCACTGAGCCCAGATCTGGCAAAGGGCTTGTAGGATGCTGGCAGTTCACCATGGAGTCAAAGGCAAGCCCCAACCAGCTCTCTTCTCCCAGGTTTCTCCAGGTGCCCTTTTGGTTAAACTTGCCTGATTTCGGCAAACCACTTGCCCTGTGGTGAGCCCACCCCCATCCAGAGGCCCATTGCCATGCTGGGCTCTGCTTCCCACTGGTGGTCCTACCCCGGCGACAAGAGTAGGGCTGACAGGTTACGCATGCCTCTGCACCCATCCCTGCTGCCCATCAGGGTGCCCAGCAGTCACTGTTGGCTGACAACCTCTCCTCATATGGCCCAGCGAACTGAAGCAGAGAAGCTGAGACATGCTGCCATGACCCATGGGATCAAAGTATGCAGAGAAGCTCCAGAGCCTCCTGGGTAGTGGGATATCCCAAGCGGGCTCTGCAGCTCATGAGTTCCCTGTGCTCCCTCTGTGCCAGAGTCTGTGACACAGCCAGCATCAACCCACCTTCTGCAGAGTGCTCCTGCTCTCAGGGTGGCTGATCCCACTGCTGGGCTCCCCTGGGTGCCCCAAGGAGCAGATCTCTGGGGGATGCTCTGCCTCCCGGCCCTGACAACAGAGGCATGTCTGGTGGGCAGCTGCTTCCCAAAAGCTGGCAGCTTGGGAGGTCCTGCATTAAGTCCATGGTGGTCCCTGCTCTTTCATGACTGCCCCATAGCCTGCTGGCTCTGCTGTCAACTGTTGTCAGTCCCCTGCCATGTTTGAGTAAAGCAGAGAAAAACAAAAAGGTACATAAAGCTGAAGTGATCCAGCCCTGGCAGTGAGTGTGAAGCTGCTGTTGCCTGCTCAGGACATGTCAGTTCTAGGTACGACCCTTTCCCTGCTGCCCCAGGATGCTCAGGACATTTGTACTCAGTCCATGCTCTTGTGTGAAACCTGAAGGCAGACCCTCTGTCGGCACGCTCCTCAGGCTGTTGCCCCATCCTCTCCAGGTGGTGTGGACAAATATTAATGCCTGTTAGACTACAATAAGCTCAAGAACGTAGAAAATGTGAGTTACACCTACAGAGCTGCTGCCAGTGTTCCAATGCCGAGCAGGGCAGGACTAGGGCTCACCACTTTTGGGGGTCCTGGAGTAGGATTCCCAGCTACCCAGAACTGCGTGAGGTGGGTAGCAGCTCTCTAGCCCACAGGAGGAGATGGTTTTGATGGCTAAAGCCAGAAGATCCTTTCCGTGTGTTAGATGCTAAACTGAGCATCGTGTGGGAAAGATGCTTGGGTAGATCTTTGCAGACTCTTTTCTGAGCAGTGGGCAGGACGGGGGATGCTCTGCAACTGCGGGGGCTCGTGCAGGGCCATGCTATCCCTGTGTGGATACCTGGGGCTCTGCATGCCCTCCTGCCCTTGCACAGGCACCCAGGGCAACGTGGGCACAGGACTGGGGAGTCTTTTACAGGGTGAAAGCTCCTACAGAAAGAAAAAGGTTTTTTCTGCCCATACTCAGTGTGAAAGGCCAGTGAGGGGATGCTGGGTGTACTGCATTCGCAGTGTTTCCTAGGGTGCTCCTCTCCATCACAGGAGTGCCTGGAAGGCCGGCACGGATTGTGGAGAGGTGCTCTTGGTTTAGAATTCTCCTCTCTGGAGAATTCTGGAAGGGCAGCGCCAAGGCTGCAGACTGGTTTTTGTGGCCAGACGGTGATACCTCTTTGGAAGCAGGACCGTGCGCTTGGCTGCCAAGGTGGCCCCAACAGCTTGTATGGGCCCAGGATGGAGATGCTGGGCACGGATTGGAGAGGCTGGTCCCCAACTTTCCAGCCACGAAAAATACTGTTGTGCCAGTACAGCACTTTCCAGGTGACACTAGTCTTTCTGCCCCTAAACCCTGCGCCTGCCTGATATGTCCTTTGCTGCCCCACCCAGCCCCAATGCCTGTGGTGTCACCCCCGTGCGTCATAGTGGTGCTGAGTGCCTGGCACCCTTGCTGCTGTGGCCGTGAAGCTGCTGCCAGCTGTAAATGCCATGAGGCAGGACAGGAGCACTTGGTGCTGCAGCCAGGGTTGCATCAAAGCAAATAGCCATAAAATTACTTTAAAAAAACCGCCTGTGATAGAGCACTCATCTCTCCAGGGATTAGGCAGCCAGCTCTGCAGCACGGTGGGGGATCTGTGCTAAGATGCAGCCTGCAGACCAGGCGGGTTTGTTTTTATCGTATCAAAATAAAACTCATAGTGATCAAGAGCTATTAATGACGCTGCTAATTTGTGCCTGCTCTGCCAGGCACTGCGAGAGGCAGACACTGGAGGCTGGTGCAGTGCATGCTGTGTCTGGCTGCCAGGGAGACCCTTGTAGGTGGGTGGATTCCCCACTGAGGACCAAAGTACTGCTTCTCTCTCCAGCTGGCTGTGCCAGGGCGGGATGAGTCACTGACAGGCAAACCCATTGTACTTTCTTTGCCCCATCTCCTGCTCCATGAAGACTGCATCCCTTCAGTGCCAGCTCTGGGGATGCTCAAATCTCAGCTGGACAAGGTACCCAGCACCTTGCTTTGAGCAGGTCTTGGCCCAGACAACCCCAGAGGTGTTTCCAGTCTCAGCTACTGTGCAAAGCAAAGGGGAAATCAGGAGCTGGCAGCAGCCTGCAGCACCAAGCACTCCCTGGCAGAGGCCTGGTCCCAACGGCTTGGCTCTGCTGTGCCATGGAGCCACCTCCTCAGGACATGGGGTGAGCTGTTCCTCAGAGGGGAACAGACAGGGAAAGCAGAGCTGCATCTTCCTGCCTGAGCTCCAGGAGGCTGGAGAGCTCCAAGGTGAGTTGCAGGATGGTGATACTTCCCTGGGGGGCTTGTTGGGCTTCAGCTGCACTGGCATGGAGGGAGAGGATGTGGGAAGTCTTGGCTCTCGCAGACTCCTGGGTCCTCCTGGGTCAGGACGTGGCCATGCAGAGACACAGTGAAGGGGCTCAGGGACATGACCTATTGGTGACACCAGCTTCCCATGCTTCCACAAGCAGGGGCAGGGCCCAGTCCAGTGGGTCTGTCTGGGAAGTGATGCTGCTGGCATGGAGCAATAGCTGCTGTTGGGACAGCATCCGTGAACTAGGCAACCCCTACTCTGGCTCTTTGACATGTGGATGATGGCACAGAGCAAGCAAATCCATGACCGTCTCCAGCCCATAGGCTGGGTACTGTTTTCTAGGGCACCAGGAGGTGACAAACAGAGCTTGTGACTTCTCTTTGTCATGGGACTGTGTGTCAGGTACTTGGCAGAGCGAGGACTGCGTGTGCAGACAAGAGCTATGGCCATGGTGGCTGGGAGCTGCAAGCCTCAGAACACTTCTCCTGTGGGAAGGTGCATGCTCCTCTGCAGAGCAGTACAGCCTTGGTTGCACAAGGGGTCTCAGGCAGGTGATCCACGTTTCAGGGGGCTGGAGGCAGCCCCATGGCCACCATACTACTGTGCTAGCACCATTCTGGTGCTGAGACAGTCCCTCACAGCAAGTGGCTGCTGGGGTCCAGTGAGGGCGCAGGCAGCACTCAGGGTGCAGGAGAGGACTGACTGAAGAGCAGGGACGCCAGGGTGCACCCTGAGCCCGGCTGCCTTTCACCACCCCGGAGGCTCCACTTCCTCACCGCCCTTTGTATTCTGAGCACAAGTGCCATTGACATGGGCCTGGAGCGCAGCCATGCATTCCTCCGCCTGGGCCAGGGCCTTTGTGGCCCCATTTTCAAGGGCGAAAGTCCACTCCCTCTGTGTTCCCGGTGGCAGAAAGGCCCTCTTTGTGCATCTGGCAGTGTGCTCCTGCAGGGCCGGATTGGCACCGAGCAGCCCCAGCTGTGCAGGAAGTGGCAGGGAGGGGGGAAAGGGGGACCCTGGGGGGGGCGAGGGGGGCCCTGACAAAGGAGTGGGGTGGGACGTGCAGGGTTAAGTGTCCTTGAGCAGGCGTTAACCCTCCCACTGCTGCCAGCCTGCAGCCTGGCTGCTCAGTGAAGCCACCCTGGACTGGAGAATGGCACTGAGCTGGGGGCAGCATGCACCCTGTCTGGGACTGTGTGGGCTGCTCGGCAAGGCCAGGCCGTGATACACCATGGCCCCTCTCCTACCTGCGCACAGGCAGAGGGATGCTGGGTCATCCCCTGCAATGGGATCCTCCAGGAGCACCCACTGCATGCCCAGCTGTCACCACCCTCATTGTGGTCCTGGGCAGAGCCTTCCATGTGAGCCCGGTTCAGTGGGCAGCACAGCCCAGGTCAAGACCAGGTGCAGGTTGGAGAGCTGGGTCCAAGGGCATCATTGCCTTCACACTGCATCCTGCGCTGCAGCTCTGGGGTGTTGGAACAGCACTCAACCTGCTGCAAACTTCCTCCGCTCCTTGCCTGTCTTTCAGGTCTCTTCCAGAGAGCCATCATCCAGAGCGGCTCCGCGCTCTCCAGCTGGGCAGTGAACTACCAGCCTGTGAAGTACACCAGCATGCTGGCTGACAAGGTGGGCTGCAACGTGCTGGACACAGTGGACATGGTGGACTGCCTGCGGCAGAAAAGTGCCAAGGAGCTGGTGGAGCAAGACATCCAACCAGCTCGCTACCATGTGGCCTTTGGGCCGGTCATTGATGGGGATGTGATCCCGGATGACCCAGAGATCCTAATGGAGCAGGGCGAGTTCCTCAACTATGATATCATGCTGGGGGTCAATCAGGGTGAGGGGCTGAAGTTTGTGGAGGGCGTGGTGGACCCCGAGGACGGTGTCTCAGGCAGTGACTTTGACTACTCGGTCTCCAACTTTGTAGACAACCTGTATGGCTACCCTGAGGGCAAGGACACTTTGCGGGAGACCATCAAGTTCATGTACACAGACTGGGCCGACAGGGACAACCCCGAGACACGTCGCAAGACTCTGGTGGCCCTCTTCACTGACCATCAGTGGGTAGAGCCTTCAGTGGTGACAGCTGACCTGCACGCACGCTACGGCTCCCCCACCTACTTCTACGCCTTCTACCACCACTGCCAGAGCCTGATGAAGCCTGCGTGGTCTGATGCAGCCCATGGGGATGAGGTGCCTTACATGTTCGGGATCCCCATGATTGGCCCCACAGACCTCTTTCCCTGCAACTTCTCCAAGAACGATGTCATGCTCAGTGCTGTGGTGATGACCTACTGGACCAACTTTGCCAAGACAGGGTGAGTGGGTATGCGTGCTGTGCCTGGAGCATCTGCACTCACTGCATCTGCACCCCTTGGGACCATGCTGCATATGGGGTGGCGTGTCATAGCTCGTGTGAGATACAGAGATCCCCTGTGCCCAGAGCACCTTCACTGGGGTCAGGGCATCAACCACACAGCAAGAAGCTGAGTGTGGCTAGCCCGTGGGACAGGACCCAGCCAAGCACCAGGGTGGGGAGGTTGGTTGGCCATGGTTATCGTGGGTGAGACTTGACCCAGGGTTGGGGTGCTGCCCAGCCATGCAGAATCTTTCACCAGCTCACCCTGTGCCACCACTGGCAAAGGCCCCCGCAGCCTCCATCTCTGTGTCCAGCTCTCCTCATCTCCCTAGCTTTTCCCGGTGCTAGCTCTGTTTTGCCTGTGTTTTGCAGGGACCCCAACAAGCCTGTCCCCCAAGACACCAAGTTCATCCACACCAAGGCCAACCGGTTTGAGGAGGTGGCCTGGTCCAAGTACAACCCCCGCGACCAGCTGTATCTGCACATCGGGCTGAAGCCAAGGGTACGCGACCACTACCGGGCCACCAAGGTGGCTTTCTGGAAGCACCTGGTCCCCCATCTGTACAACCTGCATGATATGTTCCACTACACTTCCACCACTACCAAAGTGCCGCCACCTGACACCACGCAGAATTCCCACATTACCCGCCGACCCAATGGAAAGATCTGGAGCACCAAGCGCCCTGCCATCTCACCTGCCTACAACAGTGAGAATGGGAAGGAGAAGTGGAACCCAGAGCAGGAGGCAGGCACCCTGCTCGAGAGCCCCCGCGACTACTCCACTGAGCTGAGCGTCACCATTGCTGTGGGTGCCTCCCTCCTCTTCCTCAACGTGCTGGCCTTCGCTGCCCTCTACTACCGCAAGGACAAGCGTCGGCAGGACACACACCGGCAGCCCAGCCCCCAGCGTGGTGCCACCAACGACATCGCCCATGCACCCGATGAGGAGATGCCCTCCTTGCAGGTGAGCCAGGGGCACCATGAGTGCGAGGCTGTGCCACCCCATGATGCCCTGCGCCTGGCTGCTCTTCCCGACTACACTCTCACCTTGCGCCGCTCTCCGGATGACATCCCGCTCATGACCCCCAACACCATCACCATGATCCCCAACTCGCTGGTGGGGCTGCAGACCCTGCACCCCTACAACACCTTCACTGCCGGCTTCAACAGCACGGGGCTCCCGCACTCACACTCTACCACCAGGGTATAGCTGCCCGCCACTGGCGCACACGCATGCACGCACGCACACGCACGCAGCAGACACTGGCAGAGGGACCAGCAGGGCCAATGGAGCCCCCAGACAGAGGGGCAGTGCCCACGGACGGTGCAGCACCGAGCTTGGAAATCTGTGGGGTCCCGGCGTGGCTGGATGCCCTGCTCTCCCCCTGGCGCTTTATTTTGTCCCTATCTAACTTTTGAGAAGTGCTTTGACTCTCTTGGCTCTTGGCCAGAGGGCCCTGCAGGTCACCCTGGGGCGCCAGTGGAGTGCAGGAGGGGACATGGCGTAGCCCCTGCGCCCGTGCACTGGCGTGGGTGAGCGGGGGAGGGACCCTGCTGGCAGTGGCCACAGAGCAATCACATCCCCGGTGCTCTGCGCACTGAGCACCCCAGGACTGACGAGGAGCAGTGCCGGGCATCCCTCTTGGCCAGTGCTCGGGCATCCCCAGGTGCCCTGGAAAAGGCTCTTTCACTGTGTTGAGAAGTGGCCCCAGGACACGGTGCTATAGGCAGAGGAAGAAGGCAGGGTCCAAAGACCCGGCCTTGTGCCGGGTGTGGGCGCTGGGGCCAGTGCCAGGGCTCGGGGACCCCAGGAACCCTGGGAACAGGCCCTGGGCAGGAGACTTGGCACCTCTGCCCCTCTTTGCGCTGCAGAGAATCTCTTTTGTGTCAGTTTTTTCTCTTTGCAGAGACGTTTTTTAAGCAGATCTTTAGTTCTTTACACACTAACGGAGTCGCCGCATTTTGTCCTTTGTAAAGATTTTAAAACCAAGTGTTCTTGATATAAAATAAAAAGCCAGTTAGACGCCAGCGTGTGCGCGCGGTACCGGCCCCCTGCGTCCCCCGCCTGCCGCAGGCGGACACCAGGCAGGGCACTGCCTGCTGCGCCACAGGGCCGCACTCTTTTGTATTTTTTATATTCTCCCTCCTCTGTCGCCCGTGCCCACGTATCTCAGCCAATAGCCTACCCGACGGTCCACTGCGAGCACCCCCCCACCCTGGACCATCCAACTGCCACCACCGGCTGGTGCCACCTACCGTGCCACGTGGGCTTCACCTGCTGTGAGCACTGTCTGCTCAGCCCCACCAACCTAAGGCAGCCCTCCCCGCACCACGTCCCAGTGCTCCCCACCCTGCCTTGCTCCCCCTGAGAGCATCCCGTGTCCCTTCCCCACTGGCTCAGGGCCACGCTGTGCCCTCCCTCCTTGCTGCTGCCTGAAAGCAGAGCGAGCAGTTTGCAGCCTGTGGCAGGGGTGGGCAGTGCTGCAGGGCTGGTAGGAGCAAGGTGAGCCTCGCACCAACAGCGACTCTGCCACCCACCTCGCTCCCGCTGGGGCCTTTCCCCTGTTGCAGGGTAATCCCAGCTCAGCTCCAGCACTGGGTGCATGTGGTCAGGATAGACACCTGGGCAGGGGCTGCTCGAGCAGGGTCTCTGGGGGTGATGCAGCCTGTATGGGGCTGGGAGCAGCCGCCCCGGGGTTGGGGCACCCGCTGGGCTGGTGGTGGCCACCAAGCTGCACATGGCTGTGGGTAGTGGGGCTCAAGGCAAGGGGCTTCGGTGCAGCTGGGCATGGAGAAGGAGCTGCCTGGAAGCCCACACAGGACACCCCAGTCTCAGGGCCCCCACACACACCCCTCAGTGGGTGCTGGCACATGGGGCCTGGGGAGGCAGGAGGAAGGGACAGGTCCTTGCAGAGACACCATACCTTGATCCTGTGCAAGACGGTCCGGCTGGCAGACGCTGCCCACACTGGCGGCCGTGATGCACCGGTGCCGGCTGGCCCTACTGCCTGGGGCCAGCACACCCCCAACCCTGCACCCTGCCCTGGCCCCCACCCCGGGGCAGGGCTGAGAGTGAGGATGCTCACTGGAGAATGTATTTATACCCTATCACCCACGCAGAGTAACAAATTCCAAATAAAACAGAAGTGATATTTTTAATAGCAGTGTGTCTTGCCTCTTCTTGAAATGTGCAGGGGCTGGGGGCTCCCAGGCTGGGTGAAGTGCCCTGTGCTGGCTCAGAGCCACCCTGGCCACAGCCACGCCTGCTGGCAGAGCGTCTGGACTGTCCCCATATCCCCGGCACCCACTCAAAGGCAGTGGAAGGACCCTGGTATCACCTCACCAGGTTGGGGTGCTGGACCCCCGACATACCACACATGCAAGCCAGCACCCTGCGACCCAGTGTGCCACTGTAAGGGGATCTCCACATGCCCCCAGCTCTGCTGCCCCCTCCCCCAACTCTCCACCACTGAGACCCCATGTAGGACCTCATCTGCCCCACCGTCCCCTCTCATAGAGCTCCTCCCTGCCTCCTCCCCCCCCTTTCCCAGCCCAGCTCCCCTCCCCCTGCTTGCCAACCAGAAAAGCTGCTGGTTTCATTTCTTTTTAATGTAATTTCAACTGGAGTTGCCATGGAAACCAGGCATGGGGCCTGAATTGCCTCCAGGCAGTGTACAGGCATTGGAGCCAGGGCAGAGGCCCTGAGCCAGGGGGTCCGGGGGGCAGGCAGCGGGCTGCACAGGGGACTGCATGAGGGACTCTGCCCTGCTGTCCCAGGGGCCTCTTGTGGCTGCAGTGCCACTGGCACATGTCACCCTGCTCAGCACCATGCTCCAGCCCCTGCACTGGATGCTCCATGGCCCAGTACTGGCCAATGTGGGGGTCCTGCAGCCACTGCCAGCCTGTGCCCTGTGTCCTGGAGCTGCAGCACACAGCAGGCAGCATGGGCATGACCTGGGGCCACCAGCTTGGGACAGCAGCAGGACCCTCACCGTGGGGCAGATGGAAGAGGTGGGGAAGACAATGGCAGGGATGCTGTGTAGCACCTTGGATGCATAGCAGCAGAGCCAAGCTCTGATGGGACTCCAATGGGCTGATGGGACTCCTGCCCAGGGCATGGGGCTGCCTTTCCCTGGGCTTTTCCATGCAGAGCTGCTTCCTGTGGGCTCAGGTCTCCAGGCAGCGGGATGGCTGCCCACTCCGAACCCTGACCTGCGGTCCCACCCAGAGCTGCCCGAACTGCTGGGCCCTCTGGTCCGACTCACCCAGCAACCCACATGAGGCCATGGGGCTGGGCTTCCATGGAAATGCCTGTGCTCCACAGCACAGCTCCAACAGCAGCCGCTTCAGAAGTGGGGCCAGCCCTGCAGTGGCCCATCCTGTTGATGCTGGCATCACTGCCAGCTGCCCACGCTGTGGTGCCTTGTGCCCTCTCGAAGAGGACATGCCTTTCTGTACCAGAATAGGGGCTTGCCCTGCCCTTCTGTTCCCACTCCTCATCCTTGCCCAGCCCCAGCTGCCTGCCGTCCCCATGTGCCATCATGGCCCCCCCAGCTGGGATCCCAAGGGTAAGCTGGTAACAGACAGCATGTTGCTATTACGCTACTGCCTCTGCAAAACTCCTGAGCCTGCCATCTGGCCAAGGTGTCCTTGACCATCAGCAGCACTTCTTTGGAGACTGGCAAACCTCAGGGGACGCTGTGTCCCAGAGGGTACATGCAGTTAACATCTGTGTGATGATTGTGGGACATCCTCAGCTTCAGAGGACATGTTTAGGGCTGCTAACAAAGAGAAGAGTAAGGGAATTGAACCGGAAAGGCGTTCCTAGCATGGGGTAAGGATGAGTGACCTGTGCGCAGCCCCTCTCTGCTCCAGGAGCCGCAGCCAGCAGGAGGGCAAGGATGGTGCTCTGCACATAAGCTTCACTAGAACAGCATCCTGATCTCCACACCCCTCATGCACACAGAACACAGGACAGCAGACCCACAGGCAGGACAAGCTATTATGCCATATGCTGCAGCCCCCCCTGTCCCATGCTGCAGCAGCACAAAGGATTTTTGTGCTCATCCAGTGTCAACGCCCTTCCTGGCAGAGTTGACTCAAACCAGAGGGTTTTGTCTCTCCGAGGGCAGCAGCATGGGACAGGGACACCCGTGCTGCCATCAGCCTGAGCCTGGAAGCCCAGCAGCCCCTGCACTGCAACGGCCACCCAGGCTGGCCGCAGGGCTGAGACACACATGGGGCCCAGGGAGAACGGCAGGGGAAAGGATTTCCCCCGTCCTACAACACAGACTGCTGGGCTGTGAGAGCTCTGACCCCTGCGAGGTGCCAGCAGTTGCATGACCCGTGTCCCTCCATCTGGATGTTGGATCAGCCCCGTTCATCTCATCAGCTTGTCTGTGTTCAATGTGTCCACGTCCTGGAGCTCTTCACTGCAACTTCAGACCCCACATTAACCTCACAATTAAAGTCATTAACAAGAGCCCGTTTTCGACCCACGTGGCTGCTGATGGGGCCGTTTGCTGAGCACTGGGGGCAGCGTCAGCCACGGCCGCCTCGTACAGCCCGTCCTTGATCGCTGGGTTTTGCGCAACAGTTTTGCCTCCTGCGAGCCGGCGGCGGTGCCCGGGGGGGGCGCGGAGGTCAGCGGCAGCCCAGGGCCGGGGAGGGTGCT
>VWZZ01006856.1:133978-172098 GCA_013399095.1 Psophia crepitans | reverse complement strand
GAGGGTGCTGGGAGGGTGCTGCCCGCGCTCCCGCCCGACCGCGGGGATCCTGCTCCTCCCATCACCTCCCGGTGAGGGCACTGGGCAGGCACAGCGCCGGACAGCAACGCCCCTGCTTCCTCCTCCCTCTTTCCTGTTTTTTTCTCAATTTTTATTATATTTTTAGGTAGATTCCCACGCGTTCAGCCGCTCCCCGGTGCTGCCGCGGAGGGTGCGGCCCCGCCGCCCCGCCTGGCTCTGCCCCGNTCCCCACACCGCCTGATCCCCCCAGCCTGGCCTCACCGGCTCCTTGCCCATACTGTGTTTCCCCCCCTCCCCAGTATGCCTCCCGATACTCTGCGGTGCTCCCCACCATCCCGCATCCCTCTTCGGGCAGGGCTCCTCCAGCCTCGAGGCACGTCTGGGACCACGGGTGTGTGGCCAGGGCGGTGCCGGCCGCTCCTGCTGCCCGCCGGGCACTGCTGACTCACCCCGCTTATCGTGGGCTGAGATTGCGGCCCAGACCCGCCCTGCACCCCCCAGCGATCCTCGGCCCCTCACTGCCCACTGCCTCCACCATGTTGCAGGGGGATGCCCATCGCCACCCACCACCCCATACCCACCACCCCTTACCTCCCCACAATTGCCACCCTGCCATCCTCATGCAGGGGACAGTGGCACCACTGCCATCCTCATGTAGGGGATGGTGTGGAGGGTCCTGCAGTCAACCCCGGGACCCCAAAATGCAGAGCAGGGTCAACACGTCCCAGCACACTGCAGGATCATGCAGCGTGCCGGGTGGCAGGACCTTGGAGTGGGCCATTAGCTGGGTTAATCGTTGACAGGCTGTTTGCCTTTCCAGGCTGCATTTTTATACATTAAATCTGGGTGTCGGTGGCTCCCCAGGGAGCAGCCGGCTGCCTGGAGCAGCAGATCAAGGTGCTCTGGGTGCTGGGGGTGCCCAGAGCTGTCCCCCAGGATGGAGAGCAGGGCTCTGCCATGGTGCGTGTACCTGACTTGCAGGGGAGGGGGGGGGAGGATGCTCACAGCAGAAGCGCACGGTCAGGGGGATCACAGAGCTCCCGTGGGGACCATCCTGGGCGGCTGGGCCTGCCTCGGTGCTGCCGTGGCCCCTGGGCTGGCCCTGGGCGGGAGGGGGGGATGTTCGGCTGCGGCAGTGGGTGCCCCAGCAATGTGAGCACAGGCTGGACACACCTGCAGTGTTTACTTGGCAGGGAGCAAGTCCTGGAAGGAGTGAGGCCGTTTGGGAGGGGGTGGGTGACGTGCTGGAGGGCAGTATAAAGTCCAGGGTGCTGTGTTGGAGGTTGAGGCCGCTGCACTCCCCAAGAGCTTTGCCTGTTCCGGTGCTGAGGTGAGAGTCTGCTGGGCACGGCACCAGTGGGGGGGTGACCACATGTCCCCCACCCGGGGGGCACCAGGGGGTTCAGGGTGGGGGCCACAGAAGGACTCAGCCATGGGCCAGGGAGGGCACAGCTGGAGGTGCTGGCCGCCATGGGGGTGTGAGGAGCAGAGTGCGACCTGGGCACTGGCTGCCCTCCTTGGGACTTCACTGGAGGGTCTTTGCCCACAACCTTTTGCGCAGCTCCGGACACTCGCACCCTGGACTAAGGGGGTGGCATTTTTGCCCTGCCACCCTGCAGGCCCCCAGCTGGTGCTGCTCCCTGCTTGAGGCTGCAGACAAAACCTGAGGGACATGGTACCATCCCTGTGGTCATGGGGGACAGTGTGATGATGTGGCTGGGACACCAGCCCTGAGGGACGCAAGCACAGGGGCTGTTGTCCCTCCAATGTGTGTGAGCAGTGGGGCAGCATCGGCGGCCCCCTCCATTTCAGTAGAGGAGTGCACCTCCTGAGGTGCATGGTTCTTAGCACTGAGCACAACCCCTATTAGCTCACAGTGTCATCCTGGTGGACTCTTTTCCATGTCCCCAACAGGACAGAGCACGCGCAGGGCAGCTCCAGTGCCCTCAGAGCCGGTGCTGCTGGCACCAACCCCTGGTAGAAGAGCCTTGAGGGTATGGCAAGACTCACAGGGACTGTACCCAGCACACCCAGCCCCACGGGTCCCCACAGACTGCTCAGTGCCACACTGGGGAGCATCTAGATCCCAGCTCTGGTCATGGTGCCCCGTACTGTCCATGCAGGATGGACACGCAGCTGGGCTCTGCTATACGTTCTGGAGAAGGGACCCCCAGGCACCCCAGCCTGGTGATGTCTGTGGCACGGGTCCTACCCAGCAGAGTGATGAGCACCCCACAGCTGGCACTTGGGGGGGGGCATGGCTATGGTCAGCATGGGGCGAGGTGGGAGCGGGTGCGGGGCCGGACAGCAAGAATACAGCACACAGGCACTTTGTTTGGCTGGGGTGGGCGGAAGTCAGAACATTGGATCTGAATGCTAAAGTGTGTTGTTCAGGGGCCGATAAAGGCCCCATTGTATGTAAATAGTTTATAAAGCAGCATATGACTTCCAGTGCAGGGCAGTGGCGGATAGAGACGAGGGCAAGCGGAGCAGAGCTCTCCTGTGGGAGACATGAGACCTTAAAGGGGCCACTGGGGGCAGCTCGCGAGGACCGTTCCTCACCGGCAGGTACGCGCCGCCGGGACCCTCCACGCTAGGGGTGGCTGGAGGGCAGGTGCCAGCCCTCCAACCTTCTGCTCAGGGTGGGAAGCAGTGGCCCCAGTGGGGCAGGGGTCTGTGCTTGGGGTGTGGGGTCAGCCCAAGGCAGGGACAGCTCTAGAAGGGTGGCAATGTATGGTGCATGGGGGTTTTCCCAGCTTGGGGCTTCCTGGCCCCGCTCCTGCAGGGAATGGGGGGACAAGGGTAGTGAGGTGCTGGGGTAGAGGAGCCAATGAAGCTCCTTGGGTCCATCCCTAACCAGAGAACTCAGTACTGGGTGCAGATTGGGGGGGCTTTAGGGGTGTGAGAGCTTCACCCCCATCTTGTTCAGCAGCCGTGGGTCAGGATGCCCATGCCAGTGTGGGGTGGCAGGGTAGCAGCGGCTAGCCCTGCAGGGCTAATCTGTCTCCTGCCTGCTCTGGCCAAACCACTGCCCTGAGCTGTGTCAGCAGTGACAGCCACGCTGCCGGTCTGCTGTCCATCCATCCTGCTGAACACCTACCAGGGCTGCGGCAGCCAGTTGTTCCCAGGTCACTCCTGGGGCTGCTGCCACCAGGGCTGGGACACAGCGGCTCTCAGCCAAGGGGCCCTTCCCACTCCTAACACCATCTCTCGCTGCTCGCTCCTGCAGACGTGAGGAACGATGAACTGGGCTGGCCTCTACACGGTGCTGAGCGGGGTGAACCGCCACTCCACTGCCATTGGGCGCATCTGGCTTTCTGTCATCTTCATCTTCCGGATAATGGTGCTGGTGGTGGCAGCTGAGAGTGTCTGGGGGGATGAGAAATCTGCCTTCACTTGCAACACCCAGCAGCCTGGCTGCAACAGCGTCTGCTATGACCATTTCTTCCCCATCTCCCACATCCGTCTGTGGGCCCTGCAGCTGATCCTTGTCACCACACCAGCCCTCCTTGTGGCCATGCACGTGGCCTACCAGCAGCACCAGGAGAAGAAGCTGCTGGTGCTGACAGGGCATGGGGACCCCAAGCACATGGAGGAGGTGAAGAAGCACAAGATGCGCATATCGGGTTCACTGTGGTGGACGTATGTCTGCAGTGTGGTCTTCAGGCTGCTTTTTGAGGCCGTGTTCATGTACATCTTCTACATGCTCTATCCAGGCTACCAGATGGTGCGGCTGGTTAAGTGTGAGGCTTACCCCTGCCCCAACACCGTTGATTGCTTCATCTCCCGGCCCACTGAGAAGACCATCTTCACCGTCTTCATGCTGGTCACCTCCAGCATCTGCATCGTTCTCAACATGGCAGAGCTGGTCTACCTGGTGGTGCGGGCCTGTGCCCGCCGAGGCCAGCACAGCTCCAACCCCCCTTCAGGGAAGGGCTCCTTCTACGGGCACAAGCTCTCCTCTGAGTACAAGCAGAATGAGATCAACCAGCTGCTGACAGAGCAGGATGGCTCCATCAAGGACATGCTGCGCCGCAACCCTGGGCTGCAGGAGAAGGGTGACCGCTGCTCTGCCTGCTAGAGCCAGTGCTGTGGAGGCCCCAGCGCTTGCCCCCACCCCACAGCCACCTGACGGCCCTGTGCTGTCCCTGTTCCCTGGACAACATCCCTCGGGTGCCAGTTCGGCCTAGATGGCCAGGAGGGCATCTCAGGCCATTAAATCTCCACTCTCAGGCACTGCCTCCCTCCTTTCTGCTCCATCTGGGATGTGCCAGGGGCTGGGGTGCCACTGTGGGGTGCCCATCCCTGCACTCTAGCCCAGGCGGGTGCCACCGGGGGCTGTGGTGACTGCAGTGTCTAGGCTGGTCTGGGGCCATGGCCACGGTGCCCTGACAGCTGGTGTGCAGAAGCAGTGACCCCTGGGTGGCATTGAGCAGTGTTCAAGGGCTCACACTGCCCCAGCACCAGCCCCTGCAGCCCCAAATATATTTAGAAAAGTGCTCAGGCTGAAAATAGAGGGAAAAAGTTTCCCCAGTGGCTGTTTGATCTGCCAGTCACCATGAAAGCCAATGGGGCACACAGCTGCCTCACGCCCCATAACCTGCGCCTGCGCCGGGTGGACAGACGGACAGAGTCAGACGGACCTGTCCGCACCCTGCTGAGGAGCTGGGGACCAACCGGGAAGGGGCCTCGCAGCGTTCTGCACTGTCCCACCAAGGGGACCTGACAGCGCGGGAGCACCGAAGTCTGCCCCACACACCCACCAACGGTGAGGGATCCCCGTGCCAGATCGCCACCGTGGTGCCCCCCATGGTGCTCCCAGCGTGGCAGGGCTGCTTTCTGCTGGAAGACTTTGCTCCTGCTGCCCTCCCTGTAACAGGTTAGGGGGTCCCGTGAGACGCAGGGTGGGATACTCCAGGAACAGCCCTGGGTTGGGTCCCTGCACATCCACCTGGCCAGGGAATGGGGTAGCGGTTTGATGGGTTGTGGGGTGGCCGTGTCTGGAGGGTGGTTGTCTTGCAGGGCACCGCGGTGCATGACATGGGGGACTGGAGCCTGCTGGGGCGGCTGCTGGAGAGCACCCAGGAGCACTCCACAGTGGTGGGGAAGGTCTGGCTCACCGTCCTCTTCGTCTTCCGCATCCTGGTGCTGGGGGCGGCTGCTGAGAGGGTCTGGGGTGACGAGCTGTCTGGCTTCACCTGCGACACACAGCAGCCCGGCTGCCAGAACGCCTGCTACGACAGCACCTTCCCTATCTCCCACCTCCGCTTCTGGGTCCTGCAGATTATCTTCGTCTCTACTCCCAGTCTCGTGTACCTGGGCCACATCCTGCACCTCGTGCATCTGGAGGAGAAGGCGCAGCAGCAAGCAGTGGCACGGGCCAGCAATAGGGCCAGGCAGCAGCGCCCCAGGCAGCCCCGGCTCCCTAGAGGGCACGCACAGGGACAGGTCTGCATGCGGGGGGCCATCCTGAGGACATATGTCTGCAACGTTGTCTTTAAGGCTCTTTTGGAAGTGGGCTTCATTGTGGGCCAGTATGCCTTGTACGGGTTCCAGCTGAAGCCCCTCTATACCTGCAGCCGCTGGCCCTGCCCCAACACCGTCAACTGCTACATCTCCCGGCCCACTGAGAAGACCATCTTCATCCTCTTTATGCTGGGGGTGGCCTGTGTGTCCCTGCTGCTCAACCTAGTGGAGATCTACCACCTGGGTCTCACCAAGTGCCGGCAGGGTCCAGGCCCCAAGTCCCGCATCCTGCCCAGTCCTCGTGGCCCTGCGGGGCCCCACAGCAACTGCGTCACCCTGCCCAGCAGTGGCAGCGCCATGGCTGCTGGCAGACCACCCCACAGCCTAGCACCCCTGGGGAAGGCGGGCGCATGGCTGGGGGTGGCCAGTGGGTCCTACGGAAAGGTGCGAGCCGCAGACTTGGCAGTATGAATGTGACCTGCTGGGATGCTCAGGGATCGGTGGTGCATGGGTGACCAGAGTTGTGGTTCTGACTCCAGGGCGTGCCAGGCTTGTGGCATGAAGCCCACAGCCAGTGCAATAGGTAGGCATGGCCCTGGGGACATGGCTCAGCTGCTCCCTGTGCTCCTGGGAGTGGGAGGGCTGTGTAAGGACAGACTGGGGTAGGAGCCTGTCAGCACTGGGGGAGCAAATAAAACACCCACTGTATCTCACTTGACTCCTGCTCTGCCCACAGGCACCGCGGCATCGCGCTCTGACTGGTCTGTCCCACGGACACATGGTGGCCAGGGCAGAACCACCATGGGGTTGGGTTGGGGTGCAGCTCTATGGGCAAGGGCTGGACAAGGACATGTAGGACATGCCAAGCTGGCACCAGTGGGCACGGGCCATCGCAGCATGCCAGAGCCGGCAGCGCACCAGGGGCCAGACAAGGCAGGAAATGCAGGCAGGCAGTGACAGACAGAGGGAAGGTGCGTGGCAGCAGTGGGACACTGACCCTGCTCTCCTGCAGTGCCCACCCTGCCCAGGGTTGGAAAAGCAGGGGCTGCCAAAACTTTTCTGACCTTTATTTGAAATGAATGGTTTCCAGAGACACAGGGTTAGTCCTACCGCCCTGGCATCACTACAACAAGACTGGTGAGTGGCTCACTCTCCACATGGACACAGAGGACAGGTGGCCCCAGGCCAGGGCCCAGAACAATATATACAGGCTCAACAGGAGACCCATGTACAGCTCAAGAAAACTGACCAGAACACAAGGAGGAGCAGGAGGCAGCAGCACAGCCAGAGCTTTGCTCTGGCTCACCCCAGGCAGGACACTGGCACCCCACTGCTTTTGGGGGGAGGGGGAGGCCAGGCAGAGCTCCTCACTTCTGC
This sequence comes from Psophia crepitans, assembly GCA_013399095.1. Classification (NCBI taxonomy): domain Eukaryota; kingdom Metazoa; phylum Chordata; class Aves; order Gruiformes; family Psophiidae; genus Psophia; species Psophia crepitans. Next base: position 165,234 of record VWZZ01006856.1, on the reverse strand, counting down.
CAGTGGCTGCCCAAGCACCCAGCTGCAGCGGAAGGACCCACTGATGGCACCTTGCACCAGGGAGGGGTGTTATGCCAGATGGGGTACAGTAGGGAAGACAGAGGCAGTGCTGGCACAGACCCATCTCCACCAGTTTTCCACCAACTCAGAAAACGTTGAGAAAATTGAAGGACATGGCCCAGGTGCATACAACGTGGCGAGGATGGGTCTCTGCCCTCACGTTTCAGCACAGGCTCCCTCTTCTCCCTGCAGTCAGCCCAAACCTCTTCCACCCCTGGGAACAGGCCCGCCCCCTGACCCAACAGCTCTCAGTATGCCAGTGGTCATTCCCCACTGGCTTGAACATACCATCCTGTCGCAGCAGCAGAGCTACTGTTCCTGCCATGCCACCCACAGCCCCATAAAGGGATGCTTAAAGGAAGGGGGAATTAAAAGCCTTGGGGCTGCTGGTCCCAGACAGTGCTCTGCTGTACTGTGCGGTTCCTGCCCTGGGGCGGGGGGAGAGGGGGTAGTGTCAGAGCTGGGGCTAGGGGGACACAGGGCTGGGCAAGGGGAGCTGCCCCAGGGGCTCTGCCACCCCTGCGCTGTGGGGACTGGCGCTGGGGGAGACTGCTCACCCAGCAGCTGGGACAGGAGGCAGGGCTGAGTGCGGGGGCCACGTACATAGGAGAGGCCTGTAACGAGCAGGATGGGATGTCCAAGTCTGGTAACGATGAAGGGACAGCGTTGTCCCCTCCCACGCTGTATGGCCCTGGCCTGCAGCGGGAAGCAGGGAGTCGAGGTGTCAGCAGCCCGTTAAGCACCTCACTCAGTCCATGTCATCATCCAGGCCACTGAGCCGACTGTGCTCCTCATAGATCTCCCTCACAGCCAGGATGCGGTTCAACATGCTCTCCAGCATGCTCCGGTCCATGGGGATGACTGAGTACCAGAGTGGGGACTCAGCGATGCATGACCGTTCGGGCTGCAGGTAGAAGACATCGTTGCGGTTCCGCAGACTCTCAGGACTGTAAACAGAGAGGAAGGTGAGGCCTGGGATATCAGCTCCACAGGCTCAGAAAGCCTGGCCTGCCCTCATGGTTATCAAGGGGGGGCTCAAGGCTTGTCACAGCCTCTTATCCTTTGACAGGAGTCTGCAGCTGCTCGCTCAGGATCAAAGCCCCTGACCAGCCAAGCACCAGCACTCATATTGCACAATTGTGCCTGTCTGGAGAGAGGCAAGTAGTGGAAAGGGCCAGAAACGAGCATTCTCTCAACCATGGTCTACACAAGCAGCGCAGACCCTGTGCAAGGCTTCACACTCGAGTACAGATGTTTGAAGAGCAACGGCCACTCCACGAGGTCCCACCAAAACTGAAAGGTGGCCCCAAAGTGGCACATGCCCCTTCTCCAGAGAAAGCCTCACCATTTGGAGAGATAAAACTCATAGAACTTGACTGGGCATCGGAGTGGGTTCATCCTGTTCTCCCGCTGCTCTAGCATTGGTAACTCATCCTCACGCTTCCGCTTTCCACAGCTGCCATCTGCAGAGGGGGAGAGAGCAGGATCACAGCTGGGACCCTATGGGGGAGGTAGAGGGAGGGACAGAAGGATGCTCTGTCAGACCCTACCTCGGCCTTTCTTCTGCTTGGCAGGAGAGTAGTAGCGGATGCTCACCACCTTTGTCATGCCACGGGCCGTGGTGCACTTGCGGGACTGGCGCACCACATTGGTGAAGGAGAGCTGCATGTGCTCCTCCGCTGTCTGCAGCCCAAAGAACTTGGTGTTGAAGAACATAAGTGTGTTGAGGAGCACGAAGGGTGAGTAAACGCCCAGCTGCTTGCACTCCCAGAGGTGCTCCTCCTCAACACGTGAGAAAACTGTGTCTGCAACACACAGAGGAAGAACCAGGTCACATCAACTGTGGCCTTATGGCAAGCCCTACACCCTTCCCAGGCAAGCTCACTGCAAAAGAACGATGCTTCACAACATCCCCTTTTCCATGAGGTTATTTCTCCAGAGCCATCAGCAGAGCTAGATGCTGACTCTGCCCAGCCAGGAGCCACCTCAGAGCACAGCCACGAACCACGACCCAAATCAGTCCTAACCACTCATCCCTTTAGATGGCCACAAAGCGAACTCCAGGTCAATGCTCCACCAGACTCAGCACGAGATGAAGAAAAAGCAGCAGGCAGGACAGACATGGCCAGCTCCTGCCTAGACACACAGGCCTGCCTAACACAAGCCTTGCCCATGTGCTGGGAACACAAAGGCATGGGCCAGCACGCCTCCTGACTTGGTATCCTCTATGCCAAAGGGCGGAGACATCACTGTGAGGTGTTGTGAAGATTCAAACTGTCCCAGGACACAAAGCAGCCATGCTCTGCTCCCAGCTACCCTGACTCTGGGCAAGAGAAGCTGCTGAGGCATAAACCAGACTGGCTCCACTGTCAGTATGGGTCAATATGACCCCAAAACACAGTGGGACCTTGCTGCCTATGCCAAAGAAGAGGGTTGAGGCTGGGGGAGCATAATCAGACTGAAGGAACTAAGGCACAAACTGGGTACTTGTGGTGACTGAAGATGCTCTGGAGACACATACTATTTGGTAAGATTGTGGGTTGCCAGCCACTCAGGGACTTGTTCAGCTCCTGCACGAAGGTCAGGTAGTAAAGGTCTGTAAATATATTCACCATACGATTGTTCTCGAGCAGGTACTAGAAAGGATAGAACACACAGTCAAGAGAGACATGGCAGCACCTGGAATGCAAACCCTCCCCAGCAAACCCAGGGCACACACGCAGAATGGCCTTCCTTTGTACAACCAGAGCTGCAGGGCAGACTAAAACCAGCCACTTATGAGCTGTGAGGAAAAGCCCAGGGCATGACAAAGCAGACTTAGTGCTGAAGAAAGGACTGAGTTTGGAGAGATCTCCCAGCCCTTCTCAACGATGTGCAAGAATGATGCAAGGCTGGGGAATAGCTGCCACCCTACCCACTGGGCTTGGGAGCAAAGACTGAAGGAGAGTCCAGTGAGCCTCTCTCAGTCCCCAGAAGGCAGAATAAAGGGTACAAGCTCCCGTTACCAGATCTGTCCCCCAGGTCAGGCTGTGGAGGACTTGAGGGCAACAAGCCCTGCCTCACCTGCTGGATGCCAAGGCAGAGGTAATAGATGCTGTCCGGTTCATAGCGCTCCCCATTGGGCCGTGTTATCTCCTTGACAAACTGGGCCAGGCCGTAGTTGAGCTCAGCTGCTGTGCAGGCCAAGATGTCTTCCTTGATCCTCATGGGCTTGGCTGTGGAGACAAGCACAGCAGCCTCCATACAATAGCCTGCAAGGCCAGGAGCACCTCGGCACCTTGGGACTCAGATTCTGGGAGGTTTCTGCCACTCCACCCCATCCAGGCAGGGCACTTACGGCCAAAGCGTAGCTCCTCTCCTTTGCTGGTCTCTCCCCCTGCATACTTGGCTTGCACCCAGGACTTCCAGGCGTTCACACCATATGAGTAGTTCAGCACTGTGCAGCTGGGCTGGCTGCTCATTGAGTCCCGGGAACAGCTTTCAGAGAGCACCAGACGCTTCTGCCCCTGGAGAGAGGTGTACTGTGAGACTGGGCACCTACCTGGGACAGATGCAAGAGTCCTTTCCATCCCTCAGACCTACTGACTGCCAGCTCCCTCCCAGTATGCTTGTGCCCGTGCCAGCAGGCATCTTTCTGCTGACAGCCAGGCCAACCAGGACCATTAGTTATGAGAACCACAGGCAGGAAAGAGGGCAGCTCTCACATTGACGTGTGGCATTCAGAGCTCCTCAGAAGTGACAGGCAAGTATTTTCATTCAATGAGTGGCCCACAAGCCAGGCATGCCCTGAAGGGAGAGAGCACAACCTCCCCAGCACACCAAAGCCTCTGGCACACTTCACCTCATATGTCCCAGACAGCATCTCCCACTTCAAACCCAAAGAGCTTTAAGCAGGCAGTACCCATGGAGAGATCACCTTTCGGACAGCACGAGGCAAATCTTGCTCTGTAGACACATCATCTGGTCCCACCAGGCCACAATCAAAGAGGAAGTCCACACTGGGGTTGATGTCTAGAGGGTCTAAAAGGAAACACATGCAGAAGGGCTCAGCTGAGACTTATGCTGTCCCCTGTGCTGGTCTGGTTCTTAAAGCAAGATGAAGAGGGAACATGCAGCTCAACGCTTCATACTCTCCACCACTGTCTGGCATCAACTTTTAGCCACAGCCCGACAAAGGAGATACAGCTCTGGCAGATGATGCTAAGGTTTCTCAGACTAACCATAGCTCCACGTTCTCCCCTCTGACAGTTTTTTGTTGGTTTATTTTTTAAACCTGTGGAACATTCCTCATCCCCTTGTGCCAGGCCAGCACTGGAGACAGCCTGGCACAGGCACCCCAATTCTCTGTCCTTTGCTGCTAGCATCCTGCCTCAGCCCTGCTGTACTCCTGCAAGTCTGCCTCTTCTTTCACCTTCTGCCTGCTCGACAATTCTGCCGTCTCCCAGGATGTCATGCCCTGTCCAGGTCTCTCTTGCCTTGCCGGATCCTCTGGAATCATCATCCATAAGCACACCAGCGCTCTTTGTGCTGTTAAAATCAGCTTTTCATTCCCCCTTCTCTGCACACCTATGTTTGCAACAGGTCAGTTAGTCTAGACAAACACATACTCCTCCAAAAGTGGTGATCCCTTCACCCCTGCTGTGAGCAGTCATCTGCACGACTCTCAGTTCCTGGCCTGTAGCCTGGTCAGTCAGAGGGCATGGGGAGGTAAGTTCACACAGCTCTTAATGCTGCTGGCAGCAGCTGGCCAAGGGCAGTGGGAGGACCCTGCTGCAGCATAAGCAGCCCTGCATGCCTGCTTCACCCAGCTCTTACTCTTAGGGAAGTCAGCCTCCAGGTCCTGGCCCGGCTCATCGAGGACATTTGCCATCTTGACAGCCATAGCCAACACATCATCCCGTGCCGGTCCAAAGAGATCACAGTCCTCCAGGAGACCCTCTGCACTCTGGTTACTCACCAGGTCTGCAATGCAAAAGCAGATCATAAACCCAACTTTCAAAGAAGTCTTTTGTCTGATTTCCCTATGATAGCTGGAAAATGAAGTCTGACTCCCTGTAGCATAGTCCTATGCTCAGAGCAGCCCCATGATGTCTGTGCTGCCCAGATTTCCCTGAAAGCGAAACACTGGACATTTGCTCTTTCCCCAGCCACATCCTTAAGTCACCAGAGCTTGAGGAATGCAGCCCCCAAGTAAAAAGACCTGTGAGGTCAGGACTGCTAGTCTTCTGGCTGGGAAGCTGCTTTAGGTAAGAGCCTGAATAAACTAACAGTGCTGCACATGTGCCCCAAGACTGGCACCCCCAAAAGGGTGCCTGCTGCAGCTCTTCCATCTGCAGAAGTCAAGGACTTGCTCTTCCCTGCTCCCTTTTTAAAGGCTTTGTGGGAGCTGTGATCCAGGCAGATGCTCTAGCTCTAAGAGCTGGCAAACCCCACATGATCCCAGTGGTTGGGCTGGATGAAGCCCAGGCAGAACCTACCGCACAGGTCTGAGGAGGCCTTGTCCAGTTCCTCAGCCTCTGCAATCATTTCGGCCATGGCCAGGATATCAGCCTCCAAGGGATTGGAGGGGATCTTCACCTTCAGCTCCTCAATGGTCTCCACAATCTTATCTGTGCTCTCCAGTGTGGTGGGCAGGAACATTGGCACAGGCACCTGTTGACAGCAGCACACCAGGCAGAAAACTGACACTCAGCTGACTGAGTAAAAGTAGAGGCAGGAGAAGAGGACGAACAGAGAAGCAGGGAGGCTGCAGCACAGCAGGACTGAGACAGTAAGAGAACATGAGCGGGTAGAATGTATCGCTTACCGGGACAGGCATGGAGAAAGGCACAGGTACTTTCTGGCAGTACATATGCATAGGCACAGGCACGAAGATCGGGACGGGGATTGGCAACACAATCACCTGGGGCTTCCAGTCAGCCTCTGACAAGAGCAAAAGTACATCAGTGAGCTTGCTCCCAGTAGCTCCTCCACCCAGCCGTGCTTGTGTGCTGCCATGCCCCGAGGCATCCAGCACCATGGCCCTTCCAGCCACCAGTTTCTGTGGCTCATGGGCAAAGCTGGAGCAGCAGCAAGCCAAACAGCCCTGCAACAAGAGAGGCTTGCGTTAGCCAGAAATGCAAGCCCTGCTCTTACGTGGCCCTGATGAAAGGTCTAGTTGCCCTGCATATGCTGGAGACCACAGACACACGCCTGACAGGAGCTACACAGTGGAACCTGCTCAGCAGATGGCCCTGCAGATAAGCTGACAATCTCCAGAGGAACTGGAGATGTCCCAGATGAGGTGGGATCATGCTGTAGTGCTCTCTGCATCTTTGCTTTTGCTGCTAGTGGAAATAGGCTCCCTATCTCCACCCCTGCTGTCTGTGCCCTGCACTGCCCCGAGACTTCTCAGCATGGTGCCATGGTGCTCTGTACAGCATATCAAGCTGGATTTACATTTAGTCTGGAGCAGGGATGTGCCACCTGCCTTTCCAAAATGCCCTTGTAATCCTGTGGTTAAGTCTTGTTTTCCTACCTGTCTGACATCCTTTGGACTTCATTTCTATCTTGCAGGAAATGCCCCGGTTCTGCATCAGTGGTTTACACATGGCAGCTTTGTTTTTCCGAGGGGTGGCTGGAACTGGTGGGGGTGGGGGAGGCGGTGCAGCTGGAGGCATCTGGGCTGAGGTGGTCTTTATTGACAGCTGAGGAAATGCAGAAAGCAGGAGGTTGGTGTCCACCTAAGGCAACACCACCTCTGCCCAACCACAGGTACAGCTGGAGAGACTCTCAAAGCACCCCCTGGAGCCTGGCAGTCCCCAGCACACCCACACATGTGGATGCTCCCACAGTCAGACATGGCCAACAGACTGCCAAGCTGCTCCTGGCAGGCAGCAACCCCGTGCAGTATCCCTGCAGCAGCCAGCACGGAGTCTGGCACTAGTTGCTCCTGCTCCACGGGTCAGCATGGAACACAGCGGGACAGAGACTATATCCAGGCACATGGGAGCACCATACAAAGAGGAGCCAGTGCTGCAGTGGCAGGCTGTTCTGGAGCCCACCATCAAGTCCTCAGGAATGGTTTTTCTTCTCCCTTGCTGGAGATATGCTAATGCTGCCCACCCTAGCAGCTCTTACCAGTTCCCACTACCCAGACATCTTAAAATGCATGGGCTGTAGAAGAATGAAATATCCCTGAGCAATGGCAGATCTGTCCTCTCTCTGGAGACAGCCCCTTTGTGCTATCTTGCAAGCTCCTACCTCCAACGGGCCTTACCATGTTAGTCTCTGCTTTCTGTGGGGAAGGGACAGGTGGTTTTGGCTCTGAAGTTTGACCTGTAAGAGAAAGCAATGACTCTAAATTCAAGAGCTCCTGGGCCAACAGGTCCCACTGCTGGGACTGGAGGTGGCAGCAGCCAGAGGGCAGGGACAGGTTTCTCAGAAACTGCTCCTGGACACTCCAGGAACAGTTAATGTTTCCACAGTCTCTAGCCCTACCAGCTCAGAAGACACTACAATTCCACAACCAAGTCATTCCCATGTCATTTTGTGATCCCTTGCAGTCTACCCCACCCACTTCACAGCAGGTCAGGAGAAATCCCAGCCCCTTGTAGAGAAAGGAATCCAGGGGTCTATTCCCAGCTCTGCTTATTGGCTTGCTGTACCGAGCCATAGCCCCTCCCTGTCCCTCCATCTCCCTGCTACAAATATCTTGGCAAAGTGCTTCGAGATCCCTAGGAAGAAGGTGACAGAGCTAGTACTAGAGTTATGAGATATCCCAGAAAGCAGAGAAATAGCTTTGCCCCAGCTCTAGGGATACAATCCATTCCCCTAAGGAAACAGGGGATCACCTGCAGGTAAGAGGCACATGTGGCAGACACTAGTCTCAGGTGATGACAATATCATCCTGGCTCGGATGACAATTCCAGCTCATCTGCTCTGCAGAGAGCCTTGCACCCATCTCAATGGCTGATGAGCTCAAAGAGCACCTTCATGCAAGTCCTCATTATCCCTGTGGTTGGGAGAAAGAACTGCCTTCTACAGCGCTAGCTAACCATGAGCCACGCATGAAGGACATATCTGCAAGGAAAGCAGCAGGTCTCAGTAGCCAAAGGAAGCGGCAGATCAGTTTGCACCTCCTAGATACAGACAGGTCTCCAGGAAAGACCAGACTCCCAAAGGGCCAACACATAGGCATTCACACTGTGCAGATTTCCTCTGTCCCAAGGAAATGCAGGACAGCTCTTGAGCAATTGGAGGCCCAGCCGGGTCCACTTGCTGACCACCACAAGGGGACAGGTTAAGTTCCAGTTCCAGGAAGCTCCCTAACCTGCAGCTGAGCATTCAGCCATAGGACCTGCAATGGTCCAAAACTCCCCCTCACTAGCCCAAAGTGGATGGGCAGCAGGTCTAGCTGGGAGATATCAATGGCTTGAACGAGAAAAGACAAGCTATGGAGTAGGAGCAGAGTTTCCGCTGCAGCAGAATCAAAAGTGAAGTTGATTGCTCCATAGGCCAGTGATTTAGGACTAAGGAAAACAAGATCCTTCTGTCACAAAGCTCCATGTGCTACATGTCCAGGCTTTCAGGAAAGATGCAGCTTGTTCTTTATTTTCATCCCAACACCAGCAAGGAGCTGTTGAGGCATTGTTTGCACCAGTTGGGACTTACAGCCCTCTATCCTCTCCAGCTGGATGGCCCCATGCAGAGTCAATTCCCCTTGGAAGTCTTTGGGCACAAGTTCTCTGGCAGAAGCTGCTCAATCCCTCATTACACAGACTGTTCCCAGCAAAGGAATAACCACTTTTATCATCAGCAATCACTCTCAGGATCACCAGGTTGGCAAGAGTCACCGAGTCTGAATTAATGGTTTTAGGCAACCATTGGCTGCAAAGGAAGAAGCAAGTAGTCAGCAGCTCTGCCCAAGACAGGCCTGAAATCCAGGTAGTCTCTTGTAAGCTGGCAACACAGCCGTCAGGTCCACAGAAGACCCTAGCTGGATCAGGCAGAAGCTGTTCCTCATCATGCACTGACAAGCTGCTCCTCTGAAATCCCCTGTAGAGCACACTGGGCTGGAAAGCTCTCTATGTAAGCACACAGCAGGCCCTTCCTTTGCAAGGTTGAGCAGTATGCCACAGTCCCAGGACAAGGATGTCCACAGCTACCCCACAACTGGGGCAGCCTGGAGCTTATGCTCAGCCAAGTGCTCACCACTGCTGACAGGCTTTGCTTTGGCTGCCCTCAGTCCTCTGCCTTACAGCATGCATGGAAACGCAGCTGTGGCATGGTGAAGGGTGATGCCCCACATGCCAAACAGCAAAGTTCTTGGGGGCCTCCAGAGATGTGGTGGAGGGGGGCACTCAGACTCTCGTTGTTGGTGGTGGTCAAAAAGGTACTTCTCACTCTTGTGGTCCGTGGCTCGAAGGACACAATGGCCAAATGGTACGAAACATGCTTCCCTCTGCAGGCAGAGCTTGCTTGCTGTGCCTGTCCCAAAAGCAGTGTTACTAGTCCCTCACAAGCAAGATGCCTTGAAATCAGAGGGCTGTGGAATCACTTGGTTAGCTACAGGAACCAGCAAGTTAAACAACTCTTCTTCCCCTGGGCAGCAGGACAGTCTGCACTCCATCAAAGCAGACTCCTCCTGGGCACCCCTGTGCCAGCAGAAACCAACAGTTCCTTATCCAGGTCACTTCAGTGTGCCGCCACTTGAGCTCTCACTTCACGTGGCCTTTTACAGAGCGTGGCTCTTGGGAGGGCAAGTTGGGACTCCCCTGGCTGGGGGAACCTGCTGTTTCTGGCAGAGCAGCTCAGCTTTGCTGTCTAAACAGCACTGACATCCAGGGCTTCCCCCTGTCTTGCAGTCAGCCCACTGCTGTCAGGAGAGGAACCAGGAAGAGTCTGGAGATGGAGGATGAAGACTCTCATGGGAAGGTCCTTCACTTGGTTTGCCCTCCTTGGCACACCCTAGTCAGGGTTTTACAACTCAGGAAATTCCAGGGAGGGCAGCAAAGTCTGTGATGCAGATATCTGTTGAAGCTTCATGCACCGAAGCAAGTCCCACTGTAAACTGCAGGCATTTTAACTAGATCACACAGATAACCTAGAAGACCGTGGCCTGTGAAAGATCAAGCAGAATTAGACTACGTGTGTCCGAGGGCCAAGCGATGTCTTGTCACTGTCACTACGAGCACCTTCCATCCTGAGGGATCCCAAAGCACTTTGCAATCTTCCATAAGCAACTGGCTCAAGTTAATGATAGGAAATGGGGCAACAGGCAGCGAAAATCTCCTCTCCAGTTGGAACTCCATGGATGCAGAATAGGGTTATCCGGGACACAGGGTTGGCAATTCCCCAAAGCTGCAGCAATCTTTGGGTAAGTGGTAAGACTCCAGTCTAACATCAGAAGACAGAGTGCCTCCAGCAGCTCAGCACTCCCTCTAGATCATTTTAGGTTCAGCTCTGGCTGAGGAGAGCCCACCTACAGCATCACCAGCATCACTTCCTGCAGCACCCTGTGTTTTCCTTCAACGTTTCCCATCCAGGCACTGACCTGGCCCAATCCTGATTAGCTTATGAGATCTGAGAAGGTCACAGCTCAGAGGTGGTGTGGGGCTGCAGGTGGATTATCATGCCAAACCACGCTGTCTCCTAACCCTGTAAATCGAGCTCTTCGCTGGCAACACGAGGATGTTAAATCCCCGAGTATCCTTGCTAAGAGTGTGAGCTATACGCAGCATGCTGGCACCGGCTCCTCCCGTCTGGGCCCTGTGTGTCATAGAACCATAGATGTTAGAGATGGAGAAGCCCCATTAGGTCCCACTCCGTCCTTTCCCCCCCAAGGGCCAGTGCAGGATTGTTCCCTAGTGTCTCATCCAGTCCCAGGCAGGAAGCTTCCACCCCTCGCTGTTCAGTCTTCCCTGTGTCTCTTGGACTGAGCTATGATGCAGGTCCCCTCCCTCCCTCCTACTCACTGTTCAGCAGGCTCTCGGGCCCCTTCTGCGTGTCCAGGTTGGGCTGGTTCTGTTGATTGTAAAATCGCAGCAGACACTGCTGGTTGCAGAAGTGTTTGATTTGCCCTCGCCAGTGGATGGTTTCCAGCAGCTTCCCCTGACGCTTGCAGGCATGGCACCGAGCTGCCTAAAGCCCGCATCAGCAGGAGAGAAACAACGAGTAACTAACCACACCCCCTCCGAGTGCAACACAACTCTCCAGTGAAAGGTGCACATAGCAAGATGCTGTGAGCTTCCCCACAGCAGTGCCCTGCCAGTGCCAGCCGGGGACTCCAGCGGTGCGAACTTCTCACAGCAGCACTAGCCGCGGATCCAGCACTGTGAGCTTCCTCAGTGCAGTGCTCTGGCAGGATCAGCTGGGGACTCCAGCTACGTGAGCTTCCCCGTAGCAGTGTCCCGTCATTGCCAGGCAGGACTCCAGCAGTGCCAGGTTCTCCGCAGCAGTGCCAGCCAGATTCCAGCAGTGCGAACTTCCTCAGTGCAATGCCCACTTATCTGGGTGCTGTGCCCACCACAGCACTTAGCACAAGCTGCCAGTGCCAATACTGACCTTGAAGTACCAGAGCAAGTATTTGCTTTTGCAGTCTTCACTACAGAAGTCCCAGGTGCTGCCCTCCAGCTGCTCGGTGACCGCCCGCTGGCAGGTCTGAGAACAGTAGGTGCAGGTGATGCAGCACAGGCCCAGGTTCTTGGTGAAATCCTGTTTGTAAAGAAGCACACACCCTGCGGAGAAACAATAGGAGTGAAACCTTCCCAGGATGAACTGGGGGCCTCCCTGACCCAAACATGACCAGAATCCAGGTCTGCGGAGACAACAGAGCACACGCAACACACTGTAGGGAACAATCCAGCACTGGCCCCTGGGGCTGGGATAAGATGGGACCTCATGGGGACTTGCCATCTCTCACCTCCATGCTTCTAGGAAGAGTCTGACTCCAACCTCCTGTGTGCAGGAACCCAGCAGGCAGGGCAAGGCCAGGTCAGGCCAGCCCAGACGCAAGAGCGTAGAAGTGCATGATGACAGGAGGAGCGGAGCTGCCACCTGCTGTCTCCCCAGCCCCCAGAGAGAGAAAAGCTGTGAGAAAGCCCTCCCCAAGGACACAATGAATGGTAAAGATCTTGCCCTAGGGCCTGGCTGGACAGCAAGCCATCCCCACGACAGTCCTCCCTTCACTGCATGGCAAGGGTCTTGCCCCAGGGCCTGGCTAAGACAGTCTCCCCTCTGCTCCTCTCCATGCTCTCTTCTCCTCCCCCAGCATGGGCTGGCATGGGGGCTCTGCCTCTCCCGTGCTTTCCCCAAGTACCTTCGCTGCAGAAGTTCTTCTCCACTCCAGAGAAGCGGATCTTCTCATGCAGCAGCTTCTCCTGTTTGCAGTGCTCACACTGAGACACCACCCCACGCAGCCGCTTGAAGTCCTCACAGCAGTCCTTGCAGCAGAACTGATACACCTTGTCCTGCCAAAGAGACCACCACTGGGTCAGCCAGACTGGCAGGAGGTCCCCACACTCCTTGAGGAAGTAAAAGCGAAACTATGGGGCTGAGTCAAGTCCCCAGCTCTCCTCGCGTAGGATTTGGCAGAAATGGTTTCCTCCTGCCTTTCTGACATCCTGCTGAACATCAAGGGTGCAGCACTCAGTGCATGCTCTCCAGGCACATCTCTGCAGCCAAGGCATTCAGAGCACTGGTGCAGAAGGAGTTCTGCTTTCAGCAGGGAGAGGAAGGAGCCCTGCAGTCCTCACCGGGGTTGGCTTCCACCTCAGCATCCCCCTGGGGAAAGTCCTCACCTGCCAGTCTAGGATCTCTGGCTTCCCGCTGAAAAGATTGTGGCAGTAATGGCAGTTGAGGTGGATCCCACCTTCCGGGCTGGTGCGCTGCAGGAGACAGAGACAGCTCATGGAGGGAGAGGCACACAGAGGGCAGCAAGCACCCACTTCGCACTGCCACCACCTCCTGCCTCCTCCACTGTTCACAGCAGTCCATCTGGCCCTGCTCAGACCTGTGCTTGCTGTCACAGTCAGTGACTTGCAGTCAGTCCATCAGACCATGGCTCAAGCTTCTGGAGAGCAGATTCTTGAGCAATTTCACTTTGCTTCCAGTGTACTGGGTCCAGCTCTTCTCAGGAAGGCATGCTTTCAACCTGCCACCACTCTGGATTTGAAAACATTAAGAGACAGGGACTCCACTACCTCTTCTAAGAATTTCTCTAAAAGATCCTGAAACACAGGGGCCTGGCTTTATTTTCAAGGTAACGTAACTTCGGAATTCAAACAGCCATTCTCATCCCACCTTCCTCTGCTAGATTAAACAGCCATTTAGCACTTGGTGTCTTGTCCACAAGGATATATTTAATAATAAAGTCATCTTCCTGTTTTTCTTTGAGGTAACCTCAGATAAAAGTGCTCTGTGAGTGCCTTAGTACATGCATTTTTCAAACCCAAATGTAATTTTTCTGTCGTTTTTCAGCATACTTCCAATTTTTCTTCGACATCTAAAATAAAGTGGACATTGGATGAAGATCCTTCCTTTCTGTGCAACATGCTAGGTAGCTCTTTTGCTCTCTAGCCCCAGATTTTAACTCCTTGTTCCTCTGGTTGTACTTGCAATAACTTGGTTAATTCTTCCCTCTATGGCTGTAAACTGAGACACTCATACCGAATAGCTTATCTGCTGTAATCCTAGGGCCTTTCCAAAATCCTTACTTTCCCAGGACTTATATCCCTACACTACTTGAGCAAGGTTGATACAGGATCTTGAACTGAACTGTGTTTAAGCACACATTAGACATCGGTCTTGTCAAGCAATTCAATTGTTTTGCTTTCTATGACTGCCCTGACCTCAGCATGAGTTAACACTTCACCAGTTTTTGTTTCATCTGCAAGTTTTTGTCACGCTTACTTTGACTTTATTACCAGATAACTGATGAAGATACTGAACTCTTTGGGCTTCTGAACCCCAGGAGGGATCTTGAAACACTCTCTTTAGTGATTTTTCTTTGACAAGTATGTTCTGAGATCTGCCAGCAAGACAGTTCGTAATCCAGGTTATGCACAGGTTTACTCATACTGTGAGGAAATTTTTTACTCATACTCATTAAAATCAGTGCTGATTTTACATGGCAATAATTCAAGTTAGGTGAATTAGGTGAAGTCCCTGGTGACTAGAAAAATGGAAACACTGCACCCACTTGCAAAAAGGGTCGAAAGGAGGACCCTGGGAACTACTGACCTGTCAGCCTCACCTTTGTGCCTGGGAAGATCATGGAACAGATCCTCCTAGAAGCTATGCTAAGGCACATGAAGGACAGGGAAGTGATTTGAGACAGCCAGCACGGCTGCACCAAGGGCAAGTCTTGCCTGACCAACCTTATGGCCTTCTATGATGGAGTCACTGCATCAGTGGACAAGCGAAGAGCTACAGGTGTCATCTACTTGGACTTCTATTAAGGCCTTTGACATGGTCCCTTACAACATCCTTCTCTCTAAATTGAAGAGATACGGATTTGATGCATGGACTGTTTGGTGGATGAGGAATTGGTTGGATGATTGCATCCAGAAGGTAGTGGTCAACGTCCAGATGGAGATCCGTGACAGGTGGTATTCCTTAGGGGTCCGTATTGGACCAGTACTATTTAATATCTTCATCAGTGACACAGACAGTGGGATCTAGTGCAGCCTCAGCAAGCCTGCAGACAACACCAAGCTGAGTGGTGTAGTTGACACACCTGAGGCATGGGATGCCATCCAGAGGGACCTGGACAAGCTCGAGAAGTGGGACCATGTGAACCTCATGAGGTTCAACAAGGCCAAGTGCAAAGTCCTGTACATGGGTCGGGGCAACCCTCCAGTATCCACAGGCTGGGGGATTAAAGGATTGAGAGTAGCCCTGTGGAGGACTTGGGAGTACTGGTGGGTGAAAAGCTAGACATGAGCCAACAATGTGTACTCGCAGCCTGCAAAGCCAACTGTATCCTGGGTTGCTCAAAAAGAAGCATGGCCAGCTGGTCGAGGGAAATGATTCTGTCCCTCTACTCTGCTCCGGTGAGACCCGATCTGGGGTACTGCATTGAGCTTTGGAGTCTTCAGCACAGGAAAGACATAGACCTGTTGGAGTGAGTCCAGAGAAGGGCACGAAAATGATCAGAGGAATGGAACACCTCTCCTATAAAGACAGGCTGAGAGAGTTGGGCTTGTTCAGTCTGGAGAAGAGAAGGCTCTGGGGAGACCTTATAGCAGCCTTTCAATACTTAAAGGGGGCTTATAAGAAACATGGGGACAAACTTTTTATTAGGGCCTGTTGCTATAGGACAAGGGGTAATGGTTTGAAACAAAAAGAAAGATTTAAACTGAAAAGGTAGATTTAGACTAGATATAAGGAAGAAATTTTTTACAATGAGGGTGGTGAAACAGCGGAACAGGTTGCCCAGAGAGGTGGTAGATGCCGCATCCCTGGAAATATTCAAAGTCAGGTTGGACTGGGCTCTGAGCAACCTGATCTAGTTGAAGATGTCCCTGCTCATTGCAGGGAGGTTGGACTAGATGACCTTTAAAGGTTCTTTCCAACCCAAACTATTCTATGATTCTATGATTCAAGTCTGAGGAAGTCTACAACTGTAAAAACTCTACAGCTTCCCTACCAACACCCTTTGTGATCTCAGCAAAAGATTACGTCGAGGATTTATTAAAACAAACCAAAACCACATGTCCAAATAACACCCACCACAAAAACACAAGGGAAAAAAAAACCAAATCCCAAACCCAAATGTTGCAACTGTCAGTCACAAACTTTATCTCTCTAGATTCTCTGAGTTTTCTCAGTTGCCCAAGGCATGTCCTGGCCTAAATTTCCCAGGTCTTCCTGCATGTTGCTTTGTTCTTTGATACCTGCACAGAACTGATATTCATACCACAAACATTTCACATATGCTGAAACTTAACATTGGAAGATTAAAAAGCACCAGTCAAGCCTTTGAGGATTATTAAACATGAAGTATCGAGGACTGCTGGTTGTAAATTTTTAGACAATGCATCTATGTTCCTTATGTTCCTTGGTGACACCTGGCTCTGAGGGCAGCTCTGTCCCTTTCCAGCTAGCTAGCAGGTGCCCACTGTGCTTTGCTACATTACATGTGCTTTTGCTCATGCCCTGGTAAGGCCACTATATGCCAAACCACTCATGCAGCACAGCTCTGCATTGTACTCTCACTGAGCATAACCTGATAGACAGGAGTGAGTTACACTCTGTCTTATCCCAACGGAGGAAGGGGGAGATAGGCCCCAGAGATTGGCAACTACAGTCACTGCAACTCTTGTGCTTCAAGCAGAGACTTTCTTATGGACCCTTCCTGAGGAACCTGAGGAAGGTGCAGCCTCTGACAAGTGCGAAAGGAAGCATGAGCTCTATGGCCCAGCCCAGCATGAAGGATATCTCAGTACCTGGAATTTGGTCCAGCAGCTGGGGCTGCAGAACTGGTAGACAACCCGGTCTGTCTTGTTGTAATAGCAGGGTTCAGATAAACTCTTTCTGCAGAAGCTGCAGGGTCTAGGGGTACCTGATGAAACAGATAGGAATATGTGAGTGCAGCAGCACAGGATGCGGGACTAGATTCAGAGGATGGCATGCAAGCTACTCGCTCATCCTCAGTCTGCCAAGCTATTATCAAAAAGCAAGAGACAAGAACACCAGGAAACTAAGAGTATCCTGCTAGGACAGAAATGTTAAACACAGATGGAGAGCAGAGTAGTTCGAGGAAGTGGCCCTGGCTCTACAGGAATTTGGACAAAACAGGCTGCAATACTTGCTCTAGAGACCATACCCATTCCTGCACACCCTGGACATCATGTAATGAAAACGGCAATGCCAGCACAGTACACCACTACGATTGCTTCCTGCATTCTCAACAACAGCAATGTATACTACTCCTAAGTATTAAGATGTCTACATGCTGCAAGGGTTCCTCCCTCTCCACATCTTCTTACACTTGCCTCACTGGACTCTTCCCCAGGCAAGCAACATGCCTTCTTTCCAATCTCATCCACAAGCAATAAATAGCACCAAGGAAGGAGTTAGAGTGAAGAGGTGACCAAGTCCCTGTATGTAGGTGCTCTTACCAACCAAGCCTGACTGCTTCACTTTGTGGGAGGTAGTGCAGCAAATGGAGCAGAACAGGCCCATCTTGCCACTGCGATCCACATTGGGCAGCATGTCGAAGTTCTTGCACAGCGTCTTGCACCACATGCATGGGTAGACCCGAGTATTCTTCTGCAAACACAGAGCAGAACAGAGCTGCCAGGGAGACCATCACAGCCGGTGAGGTCCGACCCTCATATACCACCCCACTACTGTATCTACCACAGGGCAGCTCTCCTGCAGGGAATGCCTGATGCCACAGTCGGGCTCACAGTCTGCAGGTTCAGGTGGTGGCAGCAAAAAAGACTGCCTTTGGCAACTCATCTTCTCATTTCAAGGGTACCCTTGCAGGAATAGAGAGCTTGGCAATCCCATCAAGACAGTTAAGTGATGCCTGTTCAGGCCACAGAGGAACATATCCAGCCAAGCTTTGGGGAGACATCCAAACGAAGCCAGCCCATGCTAACCGCATATACCAGGGTTGCTGCAGTCCAGCTTATCGAGTGCCTAACCCATGCTTGGGTCCAAGATGGGCCCCATGCAGAGCAAATAAACTCTGTCTGTCTGCTTCAAAGTTTCTCCATAGCAATCTCTTAAATGTTTTGTCAGCAATAAAAAAAGGCCAAGTGGATTCAAGTCACCTGCTATTGCATAAAGTGCCTTGTGCTACACTGAGCAAAGGAGCGGTGTGCCCATGGAGACCCCCACCCCATGCAGCTGACTCCACACACCTTCTTATAACTGTTGAGGCAGGCAGAATTGCAGAAGCGTTTTTGCTGGCCTTCATGGAAGAGGTACTCTAGGGGCAAGCCCTTGTTGTAGATGTAAAGTCCGCAGTTGTCACAGCAGTTGGTTTTCAGACCCTTGGTGGCCCGGAACTTGGTGAAGCAGGCGTCACTGCAGATCCGGTGAACCACATTCCCATTGCTGACCTCATGCTGGATCTGCAGAGACATCATAGCTGTCAATCCCATGAAACACTATGTGCCTCCTTCCAAGACGTATGTACCACTACTACCACAGCCCATGGGAAAACAGGCTGTTACACTAAAACTTGGGCAAGTGCTATACTGGAAGCTTTTGTGGTCTCAGGCTGGCTTTCCTTGCCAAAAGTCAGCGGAGCAAATGGAACAGCGGGGGAAGCAATGACCTTCAAGGCAAGGAGAAGCAGAAGCCTTATTTCTTCTGCTGGTTCACAGTAACAAGGAAGGACCTGGGAGTGAGCCCAAGCCAATTCAGGGACTGGGGCCTCACACCATGGGAGAATCTGGCAAACAACTTGCAATGGTCCCAGGCAGGGCCAAGTGATGCACGTCACAAGCACCACATCCGGGACATGGGAAGGACAACGGATTTGTTTACCTCGCCAGGTTTGTGGCAGACACTGCAGCGGCTGGTGTCCAAGGCATCTGCAGACTGAGGTGCTGGTCGGTGCTGCTGGGCCTCGTAGAGGGAGAGGCAGACGGAGGTGCAGAACTCGTGAAAAGAGCCACCTGAACCAATTTGGGCAACCACAGAGTCCTTTGTGTTCCAGATCTCCCTGGGGATCAGGAGGGGATGTGTTAGTGCAGGGACACACCAGTGCTGCCACAAAGGGACAGGATGGCACACTGCAATGCACAGGACTTTCTACTGTCCCAAACGGGTGGCAAGAACTGTCTCACAGCAGCTTCTGTCGCAGCCCAGAGGGGTGGTGCCTGAAGATGGAGCATGTGGGAGGTTGTTTGGAGATGAGGCTGGGATACGGGGTATTGAGCCTGGGTATAGGCAGTGAAAGACAGTAATGGGACGGGGATGTAGGGAGCATGGGACACGTGGTGTGTGAAGGAAGACACGGGGCAGCAGCTGGCAGTGGGTGGAAGTGACGTGGGTGAACAAGAAGCATGAGGGTCACAGGGATGAGGACTGGCAGGTAGGGCTGTGGAGCAGGTAAATGGTGTCACAAGCATGGGAACATTGAGGAAAGGGGAATGAACACACACTTTTTACAGAATGTGCATATCTTCTTGCCAGGTGGTTTTTTTGAGAAGGTGGTGAGACAGGAGCTAGAGCAGAAGAGCTGAGGGAGCCCTTTACGCTGGTAGGCAGTCTGGCCCTTCTGCAACGGGGTCCGGCAGTTGGCACATGTCATCTTGGTGACAGTAGAGCGGGCAGCTCGCTGAGCCATCTGAGTGCGTAAAGACATGCGAGTTGAGCGTCGGGTACGAAAAGGAACAAAATCCTCATCGTTGGGATCATCCACCATTGCATCAGAGTCTTCATCAGAGACCGGAACTGCAAAGCAGCAGAGAAAGATGCACAGAAATCCCTCATTAGGAAACTGAGACAGAAACCTCTGCCATGAGACACATGCTGGGGTTTTCTGGGGTCACCTTTCTGGAGTCCCTCTACATGCTCTGTGTCTGTCTGGGTGGAATGATGAAGGGACCCTTAAAAGATATTCTGTTGGAACTAGAGATGAGTCAGAAGGTCTTTAAGCAAATTGGTGTTAAGTACATACAATTCTTCTCTAGGAAGTAATGATTTGCCAAGGTTGAGCAGAAGCTCAAAGTGTGAATATTTACATCAGAAAACCCTCCAAGAACTGGTAGACCTTAAAGGGAATAAGCTGGATCACCAGCCTCCAGCACAGGCAGACAATGAAGGAGCAACACACAAATACTAGGGAATGGCAGGGTGACACTCAACACCTCAAAGAACAGAGACTTCGCATACTTTAGTGGGAAAATCCCCAAAATGCAACCTTCCATCAGACAGCCTGCTGCCACAGAGACAAAGGAAGAAAGTTCCTGGATGAGAAGATGGAAGATGAGAGTTCCTGGGAACAACCCCAGAATCTCATCCTATTGCTTGGTGTCCACACACCAC
This sequence comes from Psophia crepitans, assembly GCA_013399095.1. NCBI lineage: Eukaryota > Metazoa > Chordata > Aves > Gruiformes > Psophiidae > Psophia > Psophia crepitans. Next base: position 145,185 of record VWZZ01006856.1, on the reverse strand, counting down.
TGTAAAAATACTACAGCTCTCCTTTTAACCTAAGTGCCCTGAGAAAGCAAGGCATCACCCCAGGGTGAAGGAACCTGTCCTGTGTAAGAGGAAAGTCTGCACAGAAGCTCCAGAGGTCCCACTGTACTCTCACTATGAGCCACCTACCCACAACGGGCTGGGCCCTCCTCTCTGGCTGAAAACAGGCATTGGCCAGCACTAGTTACTCACTGCTCTCAGAGGAGTTCACAGTTTCAGGCCTGGCAGTTTCTGATCTTCTGGCTCGTTCACTTCTTTTCTGCTCCTAGAAGACATTCAGAAAATACTTAGGATAACCAGCTGCTAGGACAACCATGGATAAATATCCCAGATCATGGTGGAGTTTCAGCTTCTGGGATTTGCTTTTCCAATAACAAGGCTGAAAACATATAAAACTCCATGGATACCTGACCAGAGTTGGTAAGATGTGGGAGAGGGCGAAGCAGGCTTATGAGAAAGACAGCTGGGGGTAGCAGGGACACACTAAAGTCACATTACAGCACAGTGGCAGTGCATAGGGATCACTCCATCACAGGATACACACAAACTCCTTCCCAGAGGGGTGACGCCATAGCCAGTGTCCCTCACTGAGTTTAACAACAGTCAGCCACCCTCTATGGTCCTGTCGCATATGTACATGACTGCAGTCTCCTCACCTTCTCAGTTGGCAGCTCACTTCCCTTCCCAGACAGGCCTTCTCCTGGAACAGAAGCACAGAAGAAGCTTGTATCTAGCACCCTGCTTGTCTCCACAGAAGAGGACAGGTATTCTTCAAATGCAGCCATTGCTGCAAAACCCAAAGGGTTTAGGTCAGTCTGCACATGAAGCTAACTAGTCCTGGCTAACAAGCACATTCTGGTAGTGATCAGGCACAGGAAAGCTCCTAAACCCACCACCTGTAGTTAGAGATCCAAACATGCAGCATTCTCCCTGTAAGACAGAGAACACCCTGCATGGGGAGGCATGCTGGGCAGTTGCCTCCAACTGCATCTGACCAAGGCTGAGCATCTCAGCCCTCAGTTTCAGCAGGTTCCAGTGATGAAGAGTGTGAGCTAAGCTGATGCACAGCCGCAGCTTCATCATGGAAGTTCCTAGCTGACACAAGCATTGAAAATCAAAGTTAAAGCTATGAAAGCCAGAGCAAGAGCTTGTGTTCACCAAGGGAGCAGTTTCCAGAGCATTATTCCCTGTAAGCAAGACAATTTTCCCAAATCTAGCTCATCAGTAGCACTGACAATTTCCACAGCAGGGGACAATGGGAAAAGTTGGAGTGCAAAACAGACTCCAGCTTCAGCAATATGCAGCAGGATGACCTCCTGAGCAAAAAGAAGCCGAGTTCTGCAGAGATAACCTACCTGCTGATGGTGAGGCTTCCTGTGCTTTCAGTACAGTACTTTCTTTAAATGAATTGTTCCCACTATCATCCCCTTCCTCTGCCTGGTTTTCCTCTGTGGGCTCAGGGGGCAAAGCTGTAGTACAATCGTCTGAGCTCAGTTCTGCCTCTGCCTCGCCTGCCAGCCCTTCCCTCTGCATGGGTGAACTTTTCCTTGGTGCCTTCAACCTCGTCTTCTTTGCCTGTTTAAGACTGAGTTGGGGGGGGGGCATTGGTGGACTTGAGGATTGTGCTGTGATTTCTTCTGTGACTGGGGCACTGTTGAGGTCCCCTGAGTCAGGAATGGGCTGTTGGGGCAATTCAGGGGCATTGTCATCAGGCAGTGCAGGAATAGCAGCAGCACTATCTTCTTTTATGTTCCCAGAATCATTTTTTGGTGCATGTTCCCCTTCCTTCCATGTTTCTGGAACAAGGGCTTCTTTATAGAGGGCAGAGGAGTCTGCCAGTCCATCCTCCACATCCTGGGAAGGATTTGCCTTATACAGCCCATCCAGACCTTCCGATTTATCCAGCTCCATCAAGTCAGGAGTTTTATCCAAGTCATCTAAGACATCAGTTTTTTCCAGCATGTCCAAGACGTTAGGTTTATCTAGAACAAGGTCATTTGATTTGTTCAGTTCAGACAGGCTGTCTGCTTTCACTAGGAGGTCCAAGTCCTCATCTGCAGTCATCTGCTTGGATTGATCCCAGTCAGGGGGCTGAAGAACAGAAACTTCCTGGTTAGAAGCTGTTTGCGAGCCCAGGAGATCTTCCCCAAACTCCATGTCAGCAGGGAGATCACCAATAAGCGGTTTGTCAGGCAAGGACAGGGGGTCCAAAGATCCCGAAAATTCACTGGAATCCATTTAGAAGATGGCAACTGGAAATAAGAGAGAAACTTGCAAGTTAATGAAAAGTAGTCTAACACAGCACATGAATTGTCCACTCTTGTGAACACTGCTGGAGTAAAACAAGGCCTGATAATAACGCTAGCCATAACCAGGATACCAGCAGGTCAGTCTTGTGAGGTTACAAAACTCTAAAGCTAAACACCAACAGCAGTTTTGTATAGCAGACTTCTGGGAACTCTACAGCCTCCACACACCTCACCACAGCATGGCAAACAGACTTGCTTATCCTAAACGACACAGTGAAGGTATCAGAAATTACTCAAGAACCAATTCAGGAAGCTTCACACAGCTGTTCCGTAGTGTGTAATATCCCCTTCCCCGCCTTGCTCTCTATCTCACCAGACCCAAACAATCTGGTCTCTCTTTTCTTCTGATCTTTTCTCATGGAGCTAACACGTCTTTTTGTTTTTAAAATCTTTTCTCTTAAACATGGAAGCAGAAAGAACTTCTTTACAGCTCTGTAGCCTGTGCCTTGAACAACAACATGATGACAAGATGCATGAATTTTGTCAGAGAACAGATATAAACCATGTTATAGTATAACTACAGCTACAGCATCGCCCCAAAACTACATGGGCTAATAGTCAAACACTGAACAATTGGAAAAGCTTAAGTTAGAACTAGGAGGAAGTCTGAAGAGTGGCAAGAAGAAAGGTAGTAAAGCCCATGATATTAAAAGGACTCATAAGAGGACGAAGAAGTAGCAAAGCAGACAAAAGCACGTGATGTGGTGTCAGGAAAAAAGACCAGCGTGACTTCGCAGGGCACAGACAGCACACTTGCACAGGAAGATGTGATGCTGACTGCTAACATCGGACAAAGTTACAGCCCAGCTCCTCATGGTTGACATTATCATAAGACACAAAGGACAAGACTTTGAGATGAGGCAAGTGAGCATTTATATCAATAATTGCTAAAAATTAATTACACCTCCGCAAAGAGATAATGGTTGACAAACCTGACGAGGGAAAGAGAGAAGGAGCTGCAGTCTACAAGTTGCGAGGTGGAGTAAGACTTGAATGAATTGTAGAATCACAGAATATCCTGAGTTGGAAAGGACCCATAAGGATCATCGAGTCCAACTCCTGGCTCCACACAGGACCAGCCCAATCAGAGCACATAACTGAGAGCGTTGTCCAGACACTTCCTGAACTCAGCCAAGCTCGGTGCTGGGGCCACACCCCTGGGGAGCCTGTTCTGGTGCCCAACCACCCTCTGGATGAAGAACCTTTTCCTCATCTCCAACCTAACCCTCCCCTGTTGCAGCTCCCTGCTGTTCTCTCAGGTTCTATCACTGGTCACCAGAGCAAGGAGATCAGCGCCTGCCCCTTCGCTTCCCCTCAGGAGGAAGCTGTAGGCCACCATGAGGTCTGCCCTCAGTCTCCTCTTCTCCAGGCTGAACCAGTCAAGGGACTTCAGCCTCTCCTCATATGTCTTCCCCTCTAGACCCTTCACCATCTTTGTTACCCTCTTTTGGACACTCTGCAATAGTTTTATGTCCTTTTTGTACTGTGGCACCCAAAACTGCACACAGTACTCGAGGTGAGGCCGCACCAGTGCAGTGTAGAGTGGGACAATCACTTCCCTAGACCAGCTAGCAATGCTGTGCTTGATGCACCCCAGGATATGGTTGGTCTTCCTGGCAGCCTGGGCACACTGTTGGCTCATGTTTAACTTGCTGTCAACCAGGACCCCCAAGACCCTTGGGGGTCAAGCTGGTCTTCGATGTCTCACCCCTCAGTCTGTATGTACAGCCAGGGCTGCCCCTTCCCAGGTGCAGAATCCAGCACTTGCCCTTGTTCAACCTCATGTGGTTGGTGATTGCCCAGCTCTCTCTGCAAGGCCTCTCCACCCTCAATGGAATCAACAGCTCTTCCCAATTTGGTGTCATCTGCAAACTTGCTCACAACACCTTTTAGTCCTATATCCGACTTGTTTATGAAAACATTAAAAAGAACTGGCCCTAAAACGGAGCCACTAGTGACTGGCTGCCAGCCTGATGTAACCCCGTTTACCATAACTCTTTGGGCCTGACCCGTCACCCAGTTGCTCACCCATTGCATTATGTGTTTGTCAAACTGTATGCTGGGCATTTTGTCCCGAAGGATACTGTGAGAGATGGTATCGAAAGCTTTACTGAAATCTAAAAAAATGACATCAACTGGCTTCCCTTGGCCAACTAGATGGGTGACCTCGTCATAAAAGGAAACTAAGTTTGTTGAACAGGACCTTCCCCTCACGAACCCATGTTGGCTGTGACCAATGACTGCGTTGTCCTTCAGGTGTTTTTCGAGAACTCCCAGCATAATTTTCTCCATAATTTTACCAGGCAGTGAAGTGAGACTGACAGACCTGTAATTACCAGGGTCTTTTTTCTTAAAAATTGGAACAATGTTTGCCAGCTTCCAGTCAACTGGGACCTCTCCAGATTCCCAAGACCACTGAAAAGTAATTGAGAGAGGTCTCACAATGACATCAGTCAGCTCTCTGAGCACGCTGGGATGAATCCCATCGGGCCCCATGGACTTGTATGCACCCAGGTGGAGCAGCAAGTCTCACGCAAGTTGGGGTCAGCTGGGAGTTTATCATGAACACAGTCATGGTCCTCCAACTCAGGGCACTTGGTGTCCCAGAGCTCGTCATCAGTGTTGAAGATGGCATCAATAGCACCACTTCTCCAAAACAGGCTCTAAGTAGACACTACAAGGAAGGCACTAGAATCAAAAGATGTGGCATCAACCTATGCCCCGCTATTAGAGTAATTCTAATTCTAAATTCAGCACTGAAGCAGAAAATTCAGTATTCCTGTCTATTGGGGCTTACTATAGGGATAACTTACCTATATCAATGAAGGAGGAAGCATGAAATAATTTCACTGGTGACAAAAGGATAACCTTCTGAAAGGATAACCATGTATCACTCACATATGGTTTACTCAGAACTAAACAGGACAGAGAATGTATCCAACATATGAACTTCACTTAAACAGGAGTTTAGGGAATCATACCCTACATCTGGAGTTCAAAGTCATTGCCTCCTTATTTTATCTAAAAACAAAGTGACATTTTCTGTTTCACAGTGGCAGATAAGCACTGTTCCCACAATCACAAACAGAAAATACAGAAGATGTAATCTTCAGAGATGCTCAGCAAGTTTCACCACTATAGACTTTGGTGATTCTGTTCACTTTCTTTAGCTACAGAAGAGACAAAGCTGCTAGAATGAGCAATACAGGATCTAATAAGTGTTTTAGGGTGGCTGACAGAAAGAACAAAGTGAAATAGATATACAGACATCTGAGAGAAAATGAGAACCTTCCCAAAATGATAAACACATTTTTTCTGCCGCTCAGATTACAAACAATGCCTCCTTGTCAAAGATGTCCCCCACTCAGATTTCCAGACAGACAGCAGACCTTACAACAATAAGCAGCAGAAAGGTCAAGTCACACGGATGAATAAGGAAAGTTTATTTACAGGTATACTTAACAGGACTAACGTATTCACCAAAATCACCTCCAGACACTTTGCAGGAGTCTGCAATGAACCACAGAAGTGATACTCCTGCAGTATTTGACACTTTCAGCTGGCCTAGTCTTTGCTTGGTAGTAATAGACCCTGGGAACAATTCTGGAGCATAAGAAATCCATTTGACCATTCCCTCACAGAGAATAATGCAAGCAACAATTAATTTACAAACTTGCCATGCTACTCATGCTCTACAAATAGACCAAAAGCATCTGGTTTCAATAGTGTATACCTTAACATTGTTTTCAGGTTTTGAGTACAAGAGCATTATGATGCAAGACAAGACTGGCATTTAATGGCAACAACACTGACCAACAAAACTGTCTTAAAGAGAACAAGTATTCTCCAGATTAGGTGAACTCCAAATTATTAGTATGTGGTTGGGACAGATATGCAGACGTGTCTACAGACCTAAAAGTCCACAGTAAGACCATTCACTTGAACCTTCTGGTTGGAAGCACAGCGCTTGCCCTTTGTGTTCAAGGTCCTGTCCACTTTCATCAGTTCTGTCCAAATTCCCTCTGGCAGAACAGCTCACACATTCTGGTGAATGACCCAAAACTTCTTAGGATATGCAAAGCTAAGGACTGCTGCAGTCAGTCAAACGAAAGGACCATGTATTCAGATATCCTCAGATATCAGGGACAGAGTATATGAAACATAACTAACAGGACATTCCTCTTCAGCATGTCCTCTGACCAAATGGTAACCAGCTGCTGAAGAACTGCTTGGCTTGAGTGCACTGAGGCTGTCACTGTTAAGAGTCTGTACTGGGCAAATCCTCTATGAATTTGCCTAATCCCCCTTTGAACCAGTTTAAACTTTGGTCCTCCAAAAATTCCAGTGGCAGTACGTTCTGCAGACTAACATTTAGTTTTTAAAAGTATTTTCCTTTTGTTTATTTTAAACCTGCTGCAGCAGAGCTCTGTGACAAGGCAATATAGAGCAGATGAGTGCTGACTTTTGATGTATTTATAAGATTCTGGAAGAACTGATGGCGTTAGAGTTGAGGCTGGACCCAAGGAGGTGATGCTGACCAGCAGTTTCAGTGGGAAAGCAAGGAATGTCCCCGCTCATCACTGCAATTCTGTTTCCCTGACAATGAAGTCTTTATGGTGGCTTTCAACCACCAGCTGATGAGATGAAGAGGGCAGCCCTCAGAACAGGAGAGAATGATGTTTTCCACCCCTGTGGGTTGCTCTGAAGTCAAACTCAACCTGAGGAAATTAGCTGTCCAGCTGCAGCAGGGTAAGAAACACTACATCTTCTGTTTGCACCAGGCATTCAGGTTTATCTGGGCTTTCTGTTGAGCTTCACAGTGAGTTAAGCTGCCAACTGAATGTGCACTTTACCTCTGGTAACGTCTCTTCTCACCTTCTCCAACAGAGGAAAAATAGCTTATTGTTTCTGGTAGATGCTGAAATGATCCACCACAAGTCATCATTTTTTTTATTCCAGGACCACCTAATGCACAGCTCAGCCACTGGGCTCTGGTCACTCGTTTGGTTGAAATCTTCCTCCTTTCCAGCCACATACCTAGCAGTGAGGAAAGTAACCTGGAACACGACTCAGCCAAAGAGGAGGCAGTGTGCTGAAATTCTGCGCATTACAGTCAATACAACTGCACTACTGGACATTTGGAAACTCCTTACTTAGAACTCTGCACTGGGATATTCAGAGATCTTCCTGGGAAGATCAAGTTCAAGGACTAAAGTCCCCTGCATAACAGTCTGAAGCAGAGTGCTTCTCAGGTAGATTGCAAGAGTTTCCGAAGAAGTGATGGGATGACTGAGGGTCCTCCCCAAGTGCACAGGACTGGCACAGAATGCAACATTGACCGTCAAATCCAATGGGTGTGACTACCAGACCTGCCCTGCCCTTTCTGCCAAAGAGGGGACACATGGATCTCCTCTCAGACCTGGAAGCTCAGAGTGAGACATCTCTGCCACAACACTCAAGTACAGCAAGTGACTACCTAGGACTTTATCTAGCTTATTAAAGACATCAGTGGTGCTGTAACTGCACAGATCTTCCACATCTCAGTGCCTTCAGATAACTATTAGGAGAAGAATATGTGGCCTACCTACAAAAATGAGAAGCTACCATCAAACTTTTAATAAAAATCAGACAGTAAGAAAAAACACTGCTACTCCCTCACAATGAAGATAATACCTCAGAAGTCTCTACTGCCCACGGAAGACCACAGTCACACAGCTACTGCTTTCCTCTAACAAACGAACAGCAACTGCTTGGGTACCTGCCTGAGTCTTTTGTTCATGGATACAAATCCATAATTTTAAGACTTTCAAAGGATGAAGGATTTATCTCTTTTGATATGAGAGATCATTTGAAATATAAAAAGCATTAATTAATAACTACAAAAATTAAGACACTTAAATCAACATTCCAGCTAGTTCCTAACTATGGATTTTCTCTGAGCAGAGCTCTGGAGGAAGTTCCTAATTTTTGTGCCAAATTTTAGAATGAACTGTAACACCCAACCAAGCATTTCTTGACAAAACCAAAAATGGTCGATACACAGTTCTATCAATAAAACATTAAGAAAATAATATCATGTCCTCCCAGCATGGTTTCAGTCAACAGATCTTCGTTATCTGTATTATACCTTCAGTGACATACATGGCAAAAGCTAACGTAATTGTTATGACTTATCTGAGTTTATCTGGGCAGTTGACAGCTTTCCACATTCAAGCACTGCAAACATTTATTACAGATTGGTTAACTCATTTATGAAGAATCAACAGTAAACTAAGCACACTGTAAATACCAGGTTTCAGACCAGTCAAAATTCTCCAGAAAGGAGCAGAAATGTTATTCACTAGGCTTTTTGGAGAGGCAGCTCTCTGAGCTCCCCCCTGGCAGCCCAAACACAGTCTTCAAAGAGCACAAAGCCCAGTACTGCTTGCACACAGTACCACATTAGACCATTACTGTCTCATTCTTGGCTAGTCTCTACACTTGATTGCAGTTTCTGGAACTTAGAACTGGAAGAGCCGAGATGTTTCAAATAAACAAAATAAATATCTGGCACGGTAACACAAGAATCCCACTGCTCTAAGAATCAACCGTGGTTCAGAAAACCACCTTCCAGTGATAAACCTATTTGTTCATTGAAAAGAAATGTGGAGACATGACCCATCTCAAAAAATCCCCACACAAGGTAAGCAGACGTACAGCAGAGATAGACACATATACACAGGAGGACTTGAAAAGATGGAAATCAAAGTTGGACAAACTCAGAAACAGCTATTTCCAGATTAACATTATAGAAGATTAAAAAACTGACTCAGGGATATGTAAACCCTCTGTGACCTGGAGATTTTACAACAGCATTCAGTGACTCTCCAAATCAGCTATAGCTACTGCAGATGTCACTGGTCAAGATCTGCAGCTAGTGCTTTGCAGGCAGATCTCAGTGAACTGTTGACTCTTCTCGTCTCCAAACGTTTTATTGGTTCTCCAAATTAGAGTGCAAACAGCAGTAGCTATCACCATGTCCCCTTCAGGTCAGTTTTCACATGTGACTGGAACTGTCTAAACAACCAGAACTGGTAGATAGGGAAAAGAAGGGCCTTCCCAGAACATCACCAGCAGCCTCAAGACCAGCAATGGTTTTCTAACAGTCCCAAAGCCAGGAAACACCAAGATTGCTGCTAAATTCTTCTACAGCAAGTGACTCTTACATACTTCCCTTGGACTGCTTTCTCCATAACCCTTCTGCACTAGAGGCTTCTGGCTAGGACATCTGTGTGCATCAGGGTCACGCATCCCAGCATCACTGACCATAAAACATCTGTAAAAAAAATAACACAAGAGTCTTTGCTCCCAAAGTAAGGCCGTGGGCTCAGAGTCAGCTGTGGGGGAATCTCGTATGACTTACTGCCATCCTCCAAAGCAAGGGCACTCGCAGTAAGAGAGATGTAAGCAGGTGCAGAGAGAAACAGAGATTGTGCATATATGGATCCTGGGGCTGTAACCTACAGATTGGCCATTACAGGTGGCAGCTCTGTAGGTTGTGGTTATTCCCTTAGTAAAGCTGGGCTGACAATAACAACAGAGCTACACTCTCATCACCAGCTTTGATCCCAGGACAGGCAGAGTTAGGCAAGAAAATGCAGATTAAAAGTTATCTTGGGGAATGCAGTAGCAGTGAGAGGGAAAGAAGTTACAGCCTAGAACAAGAGCCATAGCTGAAGCACAGAGAAAGAAGAGCACAAACCAAGCAGGTCTCACCTTCCTCAGACACTCCAGGAACCACTTCCCAGCACCCCGCTGAGCATCCCATGCCTCACCATCACCTGAACACAGATGATGTCCAGCACCGCCTCTGCCCACACAAGTGTATCAGACTGCCAGAGCCTTTTCCTGGGCCAGGCACACATCACAGCCAGCTCCCAGCCTCGCCGGTGCACACCCTCCCATCTGATGCCAGCCCTGCCTCCACCTGAGCAAACCACACAGGAGGTACTGACGCTCCCCAGGGCACCTTGCTGGCCACAGCCACACTGCTCACACGCACCCCGGCCTGGTGAGGCTTCAGCAGATCAGATCTTTGCCTCCTCCAGCAGCATGAGGCAGCTCTAGCTCCATGGGGCTGCACATTTCTCCCACAGGGCCCGATACTGGAGAGCAGCACATGGTGTCCAGGAATCCACACACACGCCAGGCCTCGGGGACACTTCCTCATCCTGCCCCAGGCCAAACGCACCCCACCAGCAGAGGGGGAAGGCAGACAGAACCATCAGCCAGTTCACAGACCAGGAGCTGCGGTTTTTGCGAGCTCCCCAGACATCGTCACTATGTGTGGTGACAACAGCATAGGCTGCGTTGCTCAAAGGCTCTGCCTGAGACACAGGGTAAGACGAGAAGGGTCCCGAGGCAGAGCCCTGGGTGCACAGCAAGCTTCGGGGCAGCTGGGTGCCAGGGGGAGGCCAGGGGGCATTTCTGCCACTCCATGGTGTAGCTCCCCACAGCAGGGACAGGCCCTGCTGGGGTGGGTACACCGGGGGCTGCGGCAGGTCTCATGAACCACAACCCCCTGGTGTGCTCAGGCACCGAGATGGCAGGGGGGCACCACCGGCCTCCAGCACCAGGCACGGGACCACCCCGGGGCCTGCGCCACCTCCCCCGCACCAACCAGCGCCGGGGCTGCGCCGGGATAGGTGTCAGCCTGGGGCCTCCCCCACCATACCGGAGGAGACCCCGAGGCCTGTTACCTGGGGGCGTCGCACCGGGGTCTCCCCCGACTCAACCGGGGGGGCGGGGCCTGCCCCCTCCAGCAGACATGGGACCGGTGCCGCAACGGGGTGGGGTCCCCGAAATCCGCCCCCCTCCGCAGGGCGCCCCCAAGCGGTCGCC